>JAIFGZ020000326.1:1800000-2295008 GCA_019925245.2 Oryza australiensis | reverse complement strand
GAAGGGTTACGCGGAAGCTACGCTAGCCGAAAACAAAAATTTTCTACCACGCAAACCAGAACACTTGCAAGTAAGGGTCGATAGATCGTTACCGATTGGAGTAGAGTGTAGCGGAATAGCCAATCGTGGCAATCCGATCCGGAACAAGTAGCCGATTCCCGAGACAGCCGATTCGAGTCGTCCGCCGCGTTCTCACGCCTCGCTCCGATGCGCCCGACCACGCCAATTCCACCACAGCCGATCGCTCCGATTGCGCCCGATCCGAAGACGATCAAGAGCGCGCAACGTAGCAGCGCCTCTACCGGTATCCACACGTCCGGGGGACGTAACGCCGTACACCCGTGTGCTAGCACGCGATGCAAGGCTAGGGTTTGGCTCGAAAGTGGGGAGGGTTTCGTGGAGATTGATCTCGGCGACTTCGTTGCACGCGATGCAATTGACATACCGTAGCTCTCCACCCCTCCCTCCTTTATATAGAGTTGGCCGACGGGACTAGTGGCCGATCAGGACTCTATTTTGAATCGGATCTCATCCGTATCTCATAGAGTTGGCCGCCCACACGTCGTAAGCCCATAGGACTCTATCCGATCGGATCCCTATCCGATCGAGCCGTATCCGAGTCCAACTCGAATGCCTGTTCTTATCCCCTTAAGCGTGCGACCCGTAGGTTCAGGTATACTCGGTTTCGGCTATAGTCTAACTTAGCCGATCGTCGGCTCGAGTCTAACTCAGCCGACTGTCAACAAGGCGCGCCTAGCAGCACATATTGACACCATAGTATACAAGAATAATATCGGCTCAACCTGTAATGTGTACACAAATCCCTTTGCCTCACGATACCGCTTAAGCTATAGGCAAGATGTGTGCCATCCCTTCAATAGCTTAACCATTCACTCGAACCGTATTGGATTATCTGTCTCTTGATTGACTCCTCAATCAACTTAGCATGGCCATGCATTTCCATAATCCATTACCTCGAGGGGCCTAGAGATATCTCTCCAAAGGAGGGGCAAATTCCATCTTGATCACTCACATCCCACTCCATGTTTTATAGCAAACCCGAAAACTACCTTTATAACTACCCGCACGAATAGCGTTTGGTAGTCCCAAAGTAGGCTACTACACATGTTGGAATCCATGGTGATCTCAGGTTTAAGGACTTTGTACCAACACTACCTGAGACCAACTAATGGCACATTAATTCCTGTAGTGTCTCATGGTGGGTCTATCCAACAATGTGTTCTCCAACACATGTGTCCATGTTTTATTGATTTGGTATCTCCATACCCATGATCTATGAGACATGATCATCAATCAATAAACATGCCGATCTTAGAATCATATTTGTTCCAACAATATGACATATGATCGGATCGTTTAGAAATAGATTCATATATAAAGAGTCTCATAAATAAGTCACGTACTTATTGATCAATACAAGATGTCTATTTCATGGAACTGAATAACACTTTATTCATTTATACATAAACATTGACGTGATATCCAACATCTCCATGTTGCCTCTAGGGCATATCACTAAGATAGAAGGCATTTCAATTGCTCAAAAACAAACTGGTGTCCTCTCCGGTTTTGGTTCTGCCCGATATTAACAAAGATTTCCAAGTGTATTGTGACGCTCCTCGTCAAAGTTTGGGTTGTGTGTTAATGCAAGAAGAACATGTGGAGGCTTATGCATCCCGACAATTACGTCCACATGAAAACAACTACCCCACTCATGATCTCGAGTTGGCAGCCGTAGTGCATGCTCTAAAAATTTGGCGTCATTATCTCGTTGGGAATCGTTGTGAACTATACACCGATCATAAGAGCTTGAAGTATATTTTCACCAAATGCATCTAAACCTATGCAAAATAAGATGGTTGGAATTAATCAAGGATTACAATTTGGGAATTTTACTATCACCCCGAGAAAGCCAACGTGGTGGCTGATGCTTTGAGTAGAAAAAGCTACTGCAACACAGTTCATCTCGATGAGTGTTCTTCCGTTGTTTGCAAGGAGATAGAATCGTTGAATCTTGGCATCGTCAATCGAGGTTTTCTGGCAACCTTAGAAGCTAGGCCTTTGCTTCTTGATCAAATTCATGAAGCCTAGAAAGATGACACTAGTATTAAAGAACTTAGGAAAAATATGAGGAGAGGAAAAGAACCGGTTTTGTTGAGAACGAATATGGAGCAATCTGGAATGGAGATCATATCTGTGTCCCAAACATTCCAGAAATAAAGAAGCTCAACCTACAAGAGGCACATGAAAGCCAATACTCCATCCACCCAAGCAGTACCAAGATGTATTTAGACTTGAAAGCCAAGTATTGGTGGGTCAGCATGAAGCGGGAGATAGTTGAATTTGTGGCCTTATGTGATGTATGTCGATGAATCAAAGCAGAACACCAGAGACCAGCAGGATTGCTTCAACCGCTCTAGATTCCGGAATGGAAATGGGAGGAAATTAGAATGAATTTTATTATCAGTCTTCCCCGAACTCATGGTGGTTATGATTCAATCTGGGTAGTCGTTGATAGACTGACGAAAGTGTCACATTTCATTCCAGTAAAAACTACTTATTGTTGATCTCAAATCGTGTCGAAAGTGTGTTGACTTGGAAAATCACACGCTGGCCTAAGAGGTTTGCTTTACTCTAGTGCAGGTACAAAATATTGCTTCTTAGGTTCGTAGGCGTGCCAGTTGGTTTGATCTTGTAACTAACAAGAAACAAAGAAAGAAAGAAGTATAAGTCTTTAAACGATAGTTGATCGGCTGGTGGCTGACGTCGTATCGTTTGTTGTTAAGCCGATGCGGTATGCACTGAATTGGCCAAGGGAAATTAAATCTAATCGATCGGTTGTAGATATTCATAATACATAATCTAAATATCAAAATACATTTAAACTAAGTGATTGGGATAGAACGGTAGCGTACCGAGATAGTATAAACCACTTAAGTCCAAAAGTACCTTAATATGTAGATTATATATATTTATAGCATAGCGGATGTCATAGATCTAATGTGTATCGGCTAGTACTCCGATACCACTTTATACTAAGACATTACTATAGTTTAAATACATTAAACAGGAACTGATCAGGTGTTAAGATAGCCTAACAGATCGATAACAAGCTTAACATATTTACTTACAGTGAGATCTCAATATAAAGGGCAGATTTAGCACATCAAGTAAACATAAAATAAGCAAGATAGCTAAAACAGGTAAGATCAGCTGAAACCCCGATACTATCCCTAATAGTGATCATGAGATAAGATAGATATTATGATTCTAAATATTACTTAGTAGGTCAGACTTAACCGATGCAGCATTAAGCGTAAAAAGAAGCATAAGGTCTATACAAAACTATAAAAACCTTTTAAGATGGTGGATACACCATATAATCTAAATCAACGATGATATTTAACCCTATCGGCTATTTTCTAATAACAGACTAGCCGATTATGGTTAGATTGCAGTATCGATCTAGGTTATATGGCACATATGATAACTCGACGATTTACATAAACAGGATTAGAGCGTCATAACGATGGAAGCACTAATCCCGAGAGCGCAAGCCGCCATAACAAGCTTTTACCTTTCGTCGGAGATCGAACTCGATGCAAGCCCAACTAGAGGAAAGAACTGATCAAAACTATTAAAAGGAAAAGGTGGCGATGCGTCGAAATTGTATTGAACTTGATTGTTGTTGATTTACAATTTCCTGGGTCGTATTTATACCCGATATACAAGATAAGTCCTTGACGGACACGATTCCTATCTCTATAACAATTCAAATTATAGATAAATCCCTTAAACAAACTCTTACCGACATTATCTATAAGAAAACTATTTAAAAAATCCTAATTAACGGATACAAATGCCTTCTTTGGACGATATCCATGTATGGAAATCCTCATGAAGCACTTCACACGAATCCGAAAACGATCCCAATGTTATCTTACCGGATCGGCTACTTTGGCTTATTTTGTCCGAATCGGTATGGGCCGATGAATACCTTAGCCGATTCGGTCACCAGCCAACGAACTCCTTAGTCGATTTGGTCCGTAGTTGGCGTGTGTTCCTGTCTTTGAAAAACCCGATTCCCTCCAAATCGGCTTCGGCTCTAGTTCCAAATCTGATAATTGGTTTACCAAATTTGATCGTTAACATATGCCCCCCAAGTCCGCTATATTGATAATGTTGTGGATTTGCATGATCTTATCTCCGAGAAAATTTAGGGCTTTCCATCGGTCGGTTACCATGCCTCTTTAAATAACAACCACCACCTTAGTGTTTTTCACGCCGTCACTTTTGCCTCCACCACCTTAGCCCAAAAAACATCTCCAATCTTCACCGGTGACTTCCTCGGAGCTCTCAGCGATCTCGCAAGTGACCTCCGCGCGGCGACGAACTTACTCCCGTGAATGTTGACCTTGACAACCCCTCCACAGCATCGCCGCCCGAGTTCCCGCACGTAAGCCCCGTCGTCTTTAGCTCCCTTCTTTCTCACAATTTGGCTTTTGCTCTTCATAATTTGCCTTTTTCCTTTCTTTTTCATTATAGCACCTCTCTCACCAAATTGCGATCCCCAACCTCATCCATCCCAACCAATTCCTCTTAGGGCTAATCGGCAACCTAGACCCCTAAGAATTCTTCAATGCCGAGACCAACAGGATCCTTTTTAGGCCGTCGAACCCTAATCGGCACATTGGACTAGGACCTTTAAATCGTGGCCATCAACCGATAAAACCTGGCCAACATGGTATAATAGGGTGTCGGCTAGCAAACAAAGCCATTGGGAAGAACTAGGGATAGCACAGTGCTTAGCCCTAACCATAGCCGACATGCCTAAAGATGAACCCCGCTATCGGCGCTAACTACTTTTGGTCCAACACCTTAAAAGCTTTTCTATTCAACCAAGTGTTAGTGATATGCCCTAGAGGCAACATGGAGATGTTGGATATCACGTCAATGTTTATGTATAAATGAATAAAGTGTTATTCAGTTCCATGAAATAGACATCTTGTATTGATCAATAAGTACGTGACTTATTTATGAGACTCTTTATGTATGAATCTATTTTTAAACGATCCCGATCATATGTCATATTGTTGGAACAAATATCATTCTAAGATCGGCAAGTTTATTGATTGATGATCGTGTCTTCATAGATCATGGGTATGGAGATACCAAATCAATAAACATGGACACATGTGTTGGAGAACACATTGTTGGATAGACCCACTATGAGACACTACAAGTAATTAATGTGCCATTAGTTGGTCTCAGTGTAGTGTTGGTACAAAGTCCTTAGACCCGAGATCACCATGGATTCCAACATCCGTAGTAGCCTACTTTGGGACTACCAAACGCTATTCCATAAATGGGTAGTTATAAAGGTAGTTTTCGGGTTTGCTATGAAACATGGAGTGCGATGTGAGTGATCAAGATGGAATTTGCCCCTCCTTTGGAGAGATATCTCTGGCCCTCGAGGTAATGGATTATGGAAATTCATGGCCATGCTAAGTTGATTGAGGAGTCAATCAACGCAGATAATCCAATACGGTTCGAGTGAATGGTTAACCTATTGAAGGGATGACACACATCTTGCCTATAGCTTAACCGGTATCGTGAGGCAAAGGGATTTGTGTACACATTACAGTTCGTAGCCGATATTATTCTTGTATAATATGGTGTCAATATGTGCTGCTAGGCGCCGTGTTGACGGCCTCGGCCGAGTTGGACTCGAGCCGACAATCGGCTAAGTAAGACTATAGCCGAAACAGAGTATACCTGAACCTACTGGGTCACACGCTTAAGGGGATAGAATAGATATTCGAGTTGGACTCGGATACGGCTCGATCGGATAGGGATCGATCGGATAGAGTCCTATGGGCTTACGACGTGTGGGCGGCCAACTCAATGAGATACGGATGAGATCCGATTCAAAATAGAGTCATGATCAGCCACTAGTCCCGCCGGCCAACTCTATATAAAGGGGCGAGGGGTGGAGAGTTTCGGAATCATGTTGAACCGAATCCGCAACAAAAGTCGTCGAGATCAATCTCCACGGAAACCCTCCCCACTTTCGAGCCAAACCCTAGCCTTGCATCACGTGCTAGCACACGGGTGTACGGTGTTTTGTCCCCGGACGTGTGGATACCGGTAGAGGAGCGCTACGCCGTTGATCGGCTTCGGATCGGCTGCGGTCGGGCGCATCGGAGCAAGGCGCAAGAACGTGACCGCACGACTCCGCGAATCGGCTGATTGGCGAATCGGCTGTCCCGGAATCGGGCTTGCGCTTGAGGGAATCGGCTACACAGGCCCGATCCGATAGCCCCGATTGGCTATTTCCGCGCATACTCGAATCGGTAACGATCTATCGGCCCTTACTTGCAAGTGTTCCTGGTTTGCGCGGTTAAAAGTTTTTGTTTTCGGCTAGCGTAGCCTCAGCGTAGTCCGATCTTGTTTGCTGCCTCGCGCCAGCGCAAACCATCTCCCTTGATAGTGTATCGGGACGACATAATATGATTATGCCGACATGGTTTCTGTAAGTGATTTCATGGACCCCCTTATAGGTTGTCTCGGTGCCGTATCTCTGCGATAGGTAGAAAACGTTTCTACGCCTAACTTGTTTTTGCAGAGAATGCTTTGAGATGGTATGGCCCTATTGTATGTATGAGATGTATGAGATGCATGTGATGCATGTAATATTCTTTCATATGTGCAATCCCTAATATTCTTTCATACGTGCAATGCTTGTAATATTCTTTCACGACTGCGAGTCGATGTAATCTTCAATTAGAGCTTCTATAGTAGTAGCTTAGTTTGAAGAAATCAAGCATTCAGCACTCGGAAGAACGGTGTTGAAGATGGAGATCCTCTACACCAAAGATGGAGATGGAGATCACCATGTGAAGGGGGCCATACTATTTCATGCTATTCTACCCGCTTTCATATATGTGATATGTTTGTTTGATAGGATAGCATCCCTCACAATATTAAGTAGTAATGATGCCCTTCCAAATGTTGCACCCGTCACCGTTATGCTCGTCAATGGTGGGTCTCGCCAAAGCAGAGTGACATTCTCTATCATAACACGAGGGGTATATGTCGACATATACATGCAGAGCATTTGGTTTACTTAACAAGGCTATCAAAACAGTTTTGGGCCTTGGGGCATAGGTTGGGGCCGGGCATGTAGATGCCACACCAACAACAAGAGTCACATAGAGATGTGATTAGCAAGGAGTTGCTTACCGATGTTATTAATCTTCTAGCAGTGATGCCAAAGCTCACTAGAAAATTAATTAACATGTGGATCTTGACCCAATACGTAACCTAGAGGGAAGGTGGAAAATACGTAATGGGAGTCTTATGTTAAATTGTTTAACAAAAGATATAACACAAACATTGTGCTAAACTTTGTTTTTCGTTGTAGAATTAAATGGAACAAACTTTATGGATTGGTATCGCAACTTGAGAATTTGTCTCAAACAAGATCGTAAAGAGTACGTTCTTGAAGTACCTTATCCGGAGGATTTGCCAAATAATGCCACCGCAACCGCACGGAGAGCTTACGAGAAACACACTAATGATGCCCTAGACATAAGCCGTCTCATGCTTGCTACAATGTCCCCGAGCCTCGAAGCAATATGAGAGCAACGATGCTCACACTATTATTCGGGACTGCGTGGCATGTTTGAGAACCAAGCTCGGGCCGAGAGGTTCAACACCTCAAAGTCCTTGTTTGCGTGCGAGCTTGTTGAGGGAATCCCGTCGCCCGCATGTGATAAAGATGATTGGCTATATTGAGAGTCCGGAAAACTAGGTTTTCCCCTTAGCCAAGAGTTGGCTACGATGTGATTCTCCCGTCGCTCCCTCCGAGCTTCGAGCCATTCATATTGAATTATCACATGAACAATATGGATAGAACCTTGGCTGAATTGCATGGGATGCTAAAGACAATGAGGAGAGTATCCGAAAGAATGGTCATGATGTGATGATGATGCGAAGGCTAAGTGCAAACCACTGTCAAGAAACTTTAAACCAAGAGGAAGTTAACTCCCGATGAGATCGCGAGTGCCTCCAATGCAAAGAAGGGCAAGAAGGGATCGGCGGCATCGATGCCGTTTGCTTCTATTGCAAGGAGACAGCCCTGGAAGAGGAACTGCAAGAAGTACATGGAGGATCCCAAAAAGAAATAAAGTACGACTTCGCTTCAGGTATTAATGTTATAGACATTAATCTTGCTACTTCACCCTCGACTCTTGGGTATTTGATACCGTATCGTAGCTCATATTTGCAAATCGTTGCGGGAATGAGAAGAAGTAGAGGATTGAGAAGGGGCGAGGTGAACTGCGCGTCGGCAATGGAGCAAGCGTTGCTACGCTTGCTGTCGGCACAGTACCACTTCATCTACCTTCAGGATTAGTTTTGGAATTGAATAATTGTTATTGTGTTCCAATACTATGTCAAAACGTTATTTCCGCTTCATGTTTGCAAGCGGAAGGATATGATTTTAGATCAATGGACAATGGTTGTTCAATATATCTTAGAGATATGTTCTATTTTCATGCTCCATTGGTGAATGGATTATACGTTTTGAATCTTGAAGCGTCTCCCATCTATAACATTAATACGAAAGGCAACTCTCTAATGATATAAACCCCATGTTTATGTGGCATTGTCGCTTAGGCCATATAAATAAGAAACGCATGGAGAAGCTCCATAAGGATGGATTGCTTCACTCTTTTGATTTTGAATCATTTGAGACATGTGAGTCTTGTTTACTTGGTAAGATGACAAAGGCACCTTTCACGGGACATAGTGAGAGAGCAAGTGACTTATTGGCACTCGTACATACCGATGTATGTGGACCAATGAGCTCAACGGCCGAGGTGGTTATCGCACTTCATTACCTTTACCGATGACTTTAGTAGATATGGTTATGTCTACTTAATGAGGCATAAGTCCAAATCCTTTGAAAAGTTCAAAGAATTCCATAATGAAGTACGAGAATCATTTAGGGAAAACAATCAAGTTTCTACGATCGATCGTGGAGGAGAATACTTGAGCCAAGAGTTTGGTAATCATCGAAAGATTGTGGAATTGTTCCACGCTTGACTCCGCCAGAACTCCACAATGGAATGGGGTGTCCGAACGGGGAAATCGCACCTTGTTGGACATGGTGCGGTCGATGATGAGCCAAAGTGATCTTCCGTTATCCTTCGGGGATATGCTCTTGAAACAATTGCACTCACACTAAATAGAGTTCCATCTAAGTCGGTTGAAAAGACACCATATGAGATATGGACAGGGCAACCCCTAGTTTGTCTTTTCTCAAAATTTGGGGATACGAAGCTTATGTAAAACGTTTACACTCGACAAGCTCACGCCCAAATCGACAAGTGCTTCTTTGTGGGATATCCTAAGAAAACTAAGGGATATTACTTTTATAATCGGGAACAAGGCAAAGTGTTTGTCGCCCGACACGGTGTCTTCTTGGAGAAAGAGTTTCTTTCAAGAAGGGTTAGTGGGAGCAGGGTGCATCTTGAAGAAGTTCAAGAAACACCGAAAACGTTTCGGTGACCACGTAACCACAACAGGAGGAGCAAAGTGTTGCGCCACCGTTATAGATACACCAGCCCCATGGAGGTCGAAAGATCACGTCGTGCACTGAGGCACACAAGTGCGGAACAACGTGATATATTGTTATTAGACAACGATGAGCCTAAGACCTATGAGGAAGCGATGGTGGGACCCGATTCAAACAAGTGGCTTGGAGCCATGAAATCCGAAATAGAATCCATGTACGACAATCAAGTTTGGAACTTGGTTGATCCACTGATGGTGTCAAAACCATTGAGTGCAAATGGGTTTTTAAGAAAAGGCCGATATGGATGGAAATGTTCACATCTATAAGGCGCGAATTGTGGTGAAAGGTTTTAAACAGATTCAAGGAGTTGATTATGATGAAACCTTCTCGCCTATCGCAATGCTTAAATCTATTCGGATTATCCTAGCGATTGCTGCATATTTCGATTATGAGATATGGCAGATGGATGTCAAAACAGCTTTCCTAAATGAAAACCTAAGCGAGGATGTATACATGATACAACCTCAAGGTTTTGTCGATGCACAATCGCCGGGAATGATATGCAAGCTACGAAATCCATTTATGGATTGAAGCAAGCATCTCGGAGTTGGAATATTCGTTTTGATGAAGTAATCAAAGGGTTTGGTTTCATCAAAAACGAAGAAGAGGCCTGTGTTTATAAAAAGGTCGTGGGAGTGCAATTGTATTTCTAATCTTATATGTGGATGACATATTGTTGATTGGAAATGATATCTCTATGCTAGAATCCGTCAAGTCTTTATTGAAAAATAGTTTTTCCATGAAAGACTTAGGGAGGCAGCATATATATTGAGCATTCGGATCTATAGAGATAGATCCAAGAGGCTAATTGGATTAAGCCAAAGTACATACATTGACAATGTGTTGAAAAGGTTCAACATGCATGATTCCAAGAAAGGTTTCTTGCCCATGTCACATGTCATTAATCTTAGCAAGAATCGGTGTCCTCGGACACATGATGAGCGGAATAAGATGGGTATGGTTCCATATGCTTCGGCAATTGGATCCATCATGTATGCCATGCTTTGTACATGCCCGATGTCTCGTATGCTTTGAGTGCTACGGCGATACCGCGATCTAGGTGAAGGTCACTGGATCGCCATAAAGAATATCCTTAAGTACTTGAGAAGAACTAAGGGTATGTTCCTAGTTTATGGAGGTGAAGAAGAGCTCGTTGTAAGTGGTTACACCGATGCTAGCTTCCAAACATACAAGGATGATTATAGATCGCAATGCGGGTTCGTGTTCTGCCCGAACGGAGGCGCAGTCCTGGAAGAGTTCCAAGCAGATACCGTTGCTGATTCTACAACGGAGGCCGAGTAGATTGCTGCTTCGTAAGCCGCAAAGGAGGCTGTTTGGATCAAGAAATTCGTTTCGAGCTTGGTGTGATGACTAGTGCGATGGTCCAATGTCTCTCTATTGTGACAATAGTGGAGCCATTGCGCAAGCCAAGGAGCCGAGGTCACATCGAAGTCCAAACACATATTTCGGTGATATCATCTCATCCGCGAGATAGTGGACAGAGGTGATGTCAAGATATACAAAGTGCACACGGATCTCAACATAGCCGATCCGCCGACAAAACCTCTCCTCACCGAAGCATGAGGCGCACACAAGAGCAATGGGTATTAGATACTTACATGATTGACTCTAGTGCAAGTGGGAGATTGTTAGTGATATGCCCTAGAGGCAACATGGAGATGTTGGATATCACGTCAATGTTTATGTATAAATGAATAAAGTGTTATTCAGTTCCATGAAATAGACATCTTGTATTGATCAATAAGTACGTGACTTATTTATGAGACTCTTTATGTATGAATCTATTTCTAAACGATCCTCGATCATATGTCATATTGTTGGAACAAATATGTTTCTAAGATTGGCATGTTTATTGATTGATGATCGTGTCTCATAGATCATGGGTACGGAGATACCAAATCAATAAACATGGACACATGTGTTGGAGAACACATTGTTGGATAGACCCACTATGAGACACTACAGGAATTAATGTGCCGTTAGTTGGTCTCAGGTAGTGTTGGTACAAAGTCCTTAGACCCGAGATCACCATGGATTCCAACATGTGTAGTAGCCTACTTTTGGACTACCAAACGCTATTCCGTAACTTGGTAGTTATAAAGGTAGTTTTCGGGTTTGCTATGAAACATGGAGTGGGATGTGAGTGATCAAGATGGAATTTGCCCCTCCTTTGGAGAGATATCTCTGGGCCCTCGAGGTAATGGATTATGGAAATTCATGGCCATGCTAAGTTGATTGAGGAGTCAATCAACGACGATAATCCAATACGGTTCGAGTGAATGGTTAACCTATTGAAGGGATGACACACATCTTGCCTATAGCTTAACCGGTATCGTGAGGCAAAGGGATTTGTGTACACATTACAGGTTCGAGCCGATATTATTCTTGTATACTATGGTGTCAATATGTGCTGCTAGGCGCCGTCGTTGACGGGCCTGAGTTGGACTCGAGCCGACAATCGGCTAAGTTAGACTATAGCCGAAACGAGTATACCTGAACCTACAGGGTCGCATGCTTAAGGGGATAGAATAGATATTCGAGTTGGACTCGGATACAGCTCGATCAGATAGAGTCCTATGGGCTTATGACGTGTGGGCGGCCAACTCTATGAGATACGGATGAGATCCGATTCAAAATAGAGTCCTGATCGGCCACTAGTCCCAGTCGGCCAAATCTTTATAAAGGGGCGAGGGGTGGAGAGTTTCGGAATCGCGTTGAACCGAATCCACAACAAAAGTCGCCGAGATCAATCTCCACGGAAACCCCCCCCCACTTTCGAGCCAAACCCTAGCCTTGCATCGTGTGCTAGCACACGGGTGTACGGCGTTTTGTCCCCGGACGTGTGGATACCGGTAGAGGCGCTGCTATGTTGCGCGCTGTTGATCGGCTTTGGATCGGCTGTGGTCGGGCGCATCGGAGCAAGGCGCAAGAACGTGACTGGACGACTCCGCGAATCGGCTGATTGGCGAATCGGCCGTCCCCGGGAATCGGCCATCGGCTTGGGGAATCGGCTACACAGTTCCGATCGGATAGCCCTGATTGGCTATTTCCGCCGCATACTCCAATCGGTAACGATCTATCGGCCCTTACTTGCAAGTGTTCCTCGTTTGCGCGGTTAAAAGTTTTTGTTTTCGGCTAGCGTAGCCTCCGCGTAACCCTTCACCATGGACCGATGACACCCACTCTTTTGGATATAATCATGATCACGGGTCTAGACATCACATCATCAGTCAATCCTGTCAGCCTGAACACCAAGTGCCATCATTCCTTCAAAACTAGAGCCATCGAAGGCTGGAATTGATTCATAAGCTAGAACATGGGAACTGACCCAGTAGACCCCAGAGAACATGCAGCCTTCCTCCTTATGTGGCTAGAAAAATTCATGTTCTATGGTTCAAGCTGCGGCCCCACAACCAACTGGCAACACATAGCCGAAGCCCTAGTAGAGAAGAGGCAGATTCCTTTGGGAAAATATCTACTAGGGTATCTCTACCATATGTTGAAAAATGCATCGGCTAAAATTGCCACAAATTCGGCTATCGGCACTGAAGGTCCATGGTGGGTATTGCAGATATGGCTGAATTTGCACACATACAAAGTTTCTCAGAGGCCAGACATAATCGAAGCCAGCTTCCCATTAGCGCAGTCGAAAACAGACAATGATGGAGATGAAATCACAACACGCCGATGCATGCCCTTCGGAGAGGCGGCATCTTCATACTCCGGATCTGATCTCTTAGCCGATCTCTTCAAGAATTGGTTCGGCAATTTTTATGACGGATTCCCAATAGCTTCAAGGATTTGGTTTGCATATGAGAACTCTGAGGACTTTGAGCTACCTAGTGACTTCAAATTTGATGAATAAACTCTGAGAAATTGGAGAAGTCTAGGGAAGTATTTACATCGGTTATCTCCCCTTGCATCCTCCTAGTCAGCATCCATCAAGGCAGGAATGTACAAGGATCATATGAGTTTTATCAACCTATGAGCACTGCGAGATAACTGGGCATGGGACAACTGCCGATTGATCTGTATTTTGCTGATCAGATTCAAACCAAAGGCGAAATCGGCTCAGGACTCATGATGGATAGGTTGCTAAGCATTGAAGGCCCCCCACTTGGCAATATAGACAACATCGAACTGGCAATAACGAGGACTGCAGCCTTCGGCCGATGGTGAAATGAATGGAAAAAAACACTTGTTTCACCAATCGACTTCAATGTACCTCACCAACATATACCCGGAGCTGATCCCAGAAGTAAGAACTTCTCCCTCCTGTCATTTATTATCGGCTGCCTTTCTTTAATATTTAACTAACTCTTTTTCCTTGCTTGCAGACTACTAATTCATCTCCTCCTCACGTCAGCAACACCGGGGTGGCCATCAATTATGCCATCGGCATCCTTCCCAACAGTGGTGGACTGGCTCCCTCAAGAATTGGCTACAATGCCCCCAAGACATCATCCCTACTCCATGACCAAACCCGCGAACCACTCCAACACAAGAAACGAGCCAAACCATCGGTTGTCGATCCATCGGCTGTACAGAAGAAAACCTCAAAGAGACAGAAGACAACTACAACCGATGATATGTCGCCCTTGGATCGAGATGTGGAAGAGGCCCTAAATTAGGAAGAGATGGAGGAAGCCATTGATGAGGTTGCGGCTGAAACAAGTGAGCCAAGGAGATCTATTCAGACGCCGCCAGCCGATGACCAGGCTCAAAAAACACCAAGTCCTCCAAGACATCAACCTCAACCCCGACCTCGACCTTAGCCAGTATGCATTCTTCCAAAATCCCACCCCTTCAAATTCTGTCATTCAATTTCTCATTAAGTTTTTGTCTTGCAGAAGAAGAAGTTGGCCTCAAGGAAGAAATCGGCTCCAGCTCCATCGGTAATCTTGACTTCAAACTCTTCTCAATTTTCAATTAACGATGCTTAATCAATCTTGTCTTTCTTTGTTTGTAGCCTCCTCGCTCTCCAACGCCCGCCCCCAAGGGAATCAAGTGAACGAACTCCGTCGGCTAGGGGCAGCCATAATGTTGAGGCAGAAACAACATCGGCTCCCGTCATCCCTGTATGCCCTTTCTCTTAACTCCATGTCGGCTATCTTCAAAATTGTTGACATTTAATAATCTCAATGTTCCCTTCTTGCAGGCTCTAGCCGACATGTTCCCTTTCGACATCAAAGAGTTCATGGATGAGGAGGAAGACACCACTGACAAAACTCTAACTTCTGTTGTCGATGACTTGAAGACTTCATTGCAAGATCTAGCTCATCAGCTAGAAAGTTCTCTAGACTTCTTAGTCACTGATTATGGAGCAATCAGAGCCAGATTCGAAAAAAATCAACATCAACTCCCAGATCACATAGCCGACGCCATCTCCCAAGGCGTATATCTCGAACAGCATCGGCATAAATTTGAAAGGGCCAAACAACGGATAGCCGATCGACGAGGAAGAACGTCCCTTGAAGCTACAATTGAAGCCAATCGGCAATCCATACTTGAGGACAAAGCTAAACTAGATGAGAAGACAGCTGGGCCAACTTCCAATCTTGATCGGCTATGCAAATGAAGAGAGGAGCTGTTGACCGAACTTGCCAAGTGTGATGCTGCTATAGCATCTGAAGAACAAAGGATTCCCGATCTCCCATGGATAATATCAGAGCAGTAATCCAAGTTGAAGGCTTCGATGAGAAATTTGTCAGATCTTACTAAAGCCTTGAAGGTGATCCCCGGGAATGATGCAGGCGACATCAAAGCCATGGAGGAGATTGACCGAATTCGGCGAAGAGCGATATTGGCAATCAATAAATTCATATATGGCTGAGCTGATTCATGTAATAGGGCTTAGAATTCAAACACTTGTAAACTTTTGTGCCAAATTTTGTAAACTTCTGTAATATAACTTCTGTCGACTCTTGCAATCTTTCATGCATTGAAAATTTTCGAAGTCCACAAAAATTTTGAAGTCCACTTGAGTTCATTTTTGGGTATGCATGTATGCCCCCCTAATTTTACAATGTCAACCGATCATTGATATAATTATGGCTTGATTTATATCACACATCATACACCGGCAAAAGCACAACCGATTAAGAAAAATAACAAGACTAAGGGCGATATAACTTATATCGACCATCACATATCGGAGAGCACAACCAATTATGATAAATTTGAAGAGACTAAGGGCAATATAACTTATATTGGCTATCTAAAGGCAATGTAAACACATCGGCTACCATGTATCGGCATAAGACAGCCGAATCATGAATTGATCCACACACTTGGATAATATTTTTTCAAATACTTTCCGTTGAGAGCCCATCCAAAAACTTCTCCATAAAGCCCTTGCAACATGTAAGCTCCCTTAGAAATGGACTTGTAGATTCGAAAAGGCCCTTTCCAATTTGGTGACCACTTGCCGAATTTATTATCTCGAGGCTCAATCAGCAAGATCAACTTCCAAACCAACTCACCTTCTGAAAAAGATTTTGGCAAAACCTTCTTGTTGTAATGATGAGCAATTGTTTCTTTATCCCTTGTCACCTTTTCCAAAGCACGCATCCTGGATTGAACCAATTCTTTCGATTCATCTACCATGAGATTGTGATAGTCATCGGCTGTCAACTCCTTCTGTAAATCAATTATTCTTGAGCCGATGACACTTTCCCATAGCAGCACGGCTTCATGCCCATAAACTAGCTTGTAGGGAGGAACTTGGATTGATCCATGACAAGCCATCTGATAGGACCACAATGCTTCGGTCAATCGGCTATGCCATTGCTTTGGAAATTCAAAGATCTTTTTTTGATCAATTTAATCAGACTTTTGTTGGTTGCCTCTGCTTGTCCATTGGCTTGTGCATAATACGGTGAAGAATTCAACAACTTGATCCTCATGCTTTTTGCAAACTAGACAAACTCATCGGATAAAAAAATAGATCCCTGATCGGTTGTAATGGTCTGAGGAACACCAAATCGGTGTATGATATGCTCTTTGACGAACTGAATTGCATCCCCAGAATCAACCTTCTTCAATAGAATTGCCTCCACCCACTTTGTGAAATAATCGGTTGTCACCAATATAAACTTATGTCCTTTACTTGAGGGCGGATTAATCTGGCCAATCATGTCAATTCTCCAACCTCTGAATGGTCATGGCTTGATTATGGGATTCATAGCCGACGCTGGTGCTCTTTGAATTGCTCTAAATTTCTGACAATCTTGATAACCTTTATAATACCTAAAGCAATCTTCCAACATTGTCGGCCAAAAAGACCTAGCTAGTCGAAGCAGCCACTTCATCTTGTGAGCCGATTGATGAGTACCACATATACCTTCGTGTACTTCGCCCATCACCACCTTGGCTTGATCGGCACTTAAACATCTTAGCAATACTTCATCAATCGTCCGATAATATAGATCATTATCCAGCAAAACATATGTTAAAGCCTTGTATCACAATTTTATCAAAGCCGATTGAGAAGGATTCTTGAGATAATTAATAACATCATACCTCCAATTATCGACTGCGATTGTAGCAACTTCTACCTCGATGACCATCGGCTTGTATCCCTATGCCCCTTGAGCCAAGTCGTTAGCTTCAACATTTTGCTCTCGAGGAATATGTGTCAGAGTCACTAGCCAAAAATTTTCCATCAACTCTCGGTACTTTTCATTGTAGATCATCAATGCATCATTCTTGCATTCATATTCTCCGGCTAGCTGATTGATGACCATCAAAGAATCACCCATGATCTCCACGGCATCAGTTTCAACTTCTTTCAAAAGGTGCAATCCCTTAAAAACTGCTTCGTACTCAGCTTGGTTATTGGTAGCATAGGGCTTATTACTATAGACAAACTCAAAACTTGCCCCCTTAGGTGATATGATGACCAAGCCGATACCACAGCCATGAGTACAAACCGATCCATCCAAAAATAAAGTCCAAGAAACTACGTCAACTGAGACGATTGAGTCATCACGATGCTCAATAATAAAATCGGCTATAGCTTGTCCTTTGACTGCCTTGGGTGACTCATACCTGAGATCGAACTCTGTTAAGGCATAGATCCATTTGCCAACTCTTCCTTTCAGCACTAGAGCCGATAGCATATACTTGACAACATCGACTTTACAGACTATGGTGCATTCATTAGTGTTAACGCCAAAATTTGGTAAGCCCCGAAGTCCTTATCGGCTAAGGGTTAGTATCGGCTCGAAGCAGAATCGGCTGAGAGTTTTGCGACAGCCGATGGAGGATATATATTTCCAGCAGTCGGATTCTTGTTAGATTCGGTTTGAGAAGATCTTATCCGGAGGAAACCGAGTCCAAGGAGGATACGGCTCATATCTATTAATTAGGAAGAGGTTGTTAGTTTCCTATTTTATCTTTAGGAAAATCTGTTAGGATCTTTGTCATCCCACGGGTATAAATATGTAAGCTCAGGGTTCATGCAAAATATATCTCTCGATCAATACAACTCGGCGCATCGCCACCTTTCTTTTATCTGTTCTACTTTGTCATCCGACGAAACATGGCACCTAACGCGGGGCTGCATCGGCTTCGATCTCCGGCGAAGGGGTAAGTCCAAGGTCTCGCTGGCTCAGGCAATCGTATTGGTTACATTGGCGTTGTCCAAGGCTGCATCAGTACATTCGTCCTCTTGGATTGCTTCGATTTGGTTGATATCTTTGCCTGATTATTTATCATATGTTTCTGTTGAATCTAATTTTAGTATCTCGATTTGGCTCTATCGGCTGTCTCTCGTTTTAGGGTTTCTGCCGATACCGGCTAAATCGTTATATTAGATTAGATTAGCTTAGGCATCTACCACCCTGAAAATCAGCCAAGGGCTTGATTGTCTAGATATTGCTTTTCTTTTCGTACTTAGTGCTGCATCAGTTTGATCTACTAAGTCATGATTAGAACCGTAATCTCTAGCCTGTCTGTTGACTGCCACTAAGGGTTTCATCGGGGTTTCAGCCGATGAGCTATTTGGATATCGCATCGGCTTGCTAGGAATATACATAAGTTGGATATAGCCGATTGCAGCAGAGGGTTCATTGAATGTTTAACCATTTGGATTTAATGACATCGGACTTCCAGCCGATGTATGTTTTAACCTTTAAATCAGTATCTACTTTATCATGTGGTTGGTTCGTGCAATGTTATATATCATCATATTATTGTCAGCCGATCACCTTTTTATAGATGTCTGTTAAGTGCACAGCCGATGGATCAAGACAACTACATTGGTTGATATCAGCATCGGCTGTCAACTAATCGGCTATTCTGGATATTAGCGGATTGGTTGATACATTTTATAATCGGTTGCTTTACATGACTTGTCAGTGGCAGGGTCAAACTGACTGGCACGTCCACGCTTCGTCTATTCTAGGACCTGCACTGGAGCTAAGCAGATCTCCTAGGCCGGCGTGTTGATTTTCCTCGTCAACAATTAGACAACAAATAGTGCCTTAACTTTGTGCAAGAAAAATACAGGCATAAGCATAACTTCTCCATCGGAGAATACCTTGTCTCAGCATCCAGTAGCCTTCTGCTCAAATAGAATATTGCTCTTTCCCTGCCCTCAAACTCCTGGATTATGACCAAGCCGATTGACTTCTCGTTGGCTGACAAGTACAACTTGAAAGGTACCCCTTTCCATGGAGGAATCAAGACTGGAGGGGAACTCAAATATTCCTTGATGTTGTCCAAGGTCTTTTGTTGCTCTGCCCCCCAAGTAAACTGCTGATCGGCTTTCAACCTAAGCAAAGGTGTGAAGGGCTCCATCTTTCCAGACAGATTAGAAATAAACCTCCTAATAAAATTCACCTTGCTGACCAGAGATTGCAATTGCTTCTTGTCCTGTGGAGGTTGAATATTTTTGATTGCATTGTGTGGAGATTATGGCAATCGGGTATCTACATGGCAAGCTTATCCGACTGGAGATAGGGATAGGTTGTGCCTACCAAATATGTAAATCAACTACGACTTGGGTATTACGTTGCCGATTAGATAAGGCAACGGCTCATAGTCATAGTTTGGTAAGATTGAAGAAACCGACTTAGAGTAAGATAGGATTTTCGACTTGTAAGCCCGCCTCCCAAGACTATATAAGGGGGGTAAGGGGCGTCCCTTGAGGGATATCAGGGTTGATGAGCAAGAGCTTTAGACTTTAGATATATAAGATCACGAGATCAATAAAGACACTCGGCGGATCGAATCCCCAAAACAGGAGTAGTGTATTACCTCACGAGAGGGCTGAACTGTCTAAATCGTTGTTTTCCACCTAACCCATTGTGCTTGGCGATCTTGACGCACCCCCAATTTTCTATTGCCGAAACCGACTTTCGACGGTTGGCGCGCGAGTAGGGGCCGCGCGTCAAGATTTCTTCAACAATCTCGCCGACAAGCGTGATGGGATCTCCTTCAGGATTCGGCGACTTCGCCGCCAACTTCTTCAACGATTCCTCCTTCGACTCGGATTCGAACCAGTCGGTGGGAGAAATCCACTCGACATCGTTCGAACTTCCGTACAGCGCCACAATCTACAACGACGTCTTGAAGACCAAGATGCAATCTACTTTCTCCGACGACGGACTTCACTCGGCACCACTCGGATTACCGAATACCGCCGAAATCTGCACCGATCTTCTCGTCTCCCCAACGGAGATGATCTACACGGAAGAAGACCTCTCGGTACCGTTTGGGTTACCAAACGCCGTCGAGATCTACGGCAAACTCCTCTCCCCCGAGTCGAGGTCGACCCACTCGGAGGAGCCCACTCCCCCATGCTCGACTCGGACCGGAACGATCCGGACACGGGTTACCCAGGCTAAGGGAGGTCGCCATCATCCTCCCGTCATTCAGCTCATGCTCATCTTCGGAGCTCAACGAATATCTCAGCTCCGCCGGCCTTGACGACCTTTATGGCATCCCCTCGGACGAAGTCGACGACTCCGACCGCAACAAGGACTACGAGCCAAAGTGCTTTGACGTCCTCATGGCCGAGGTGGCCGAGTCCGACTCAGCCATGGCCCGCAGGCTTGCGGAAGAAGAGCGAGCCAGATCGAGCAAGAGCGCAAGCGGCGGAAGAGGAGAAGAAACACAAAGAAGAAGCCGACGTAAGAAAGCAGGATCTAAGGGCAGCGGACGATCCGCTCAAGAGACTATTCTTCAAACCCGAGTCCGCAACACCAATATCTTTCGACGCCACAACGAACGCTGTTGCTGCCCTCACACTCTGGACACCGTCATCGAGACGGCGCCCGACATGACTCCAATACTAGAGAAGATCAAGACCATTGTTGCAGCTACAGCCAACGGTCATCCCTCCACCTCAACACGAAGGCCGCCGAGTCCGTGGCTGAAACGCCCGAGGCGGCTCCCGCCGCTAAGGTCAAGGGATTACAAAAGGCCCGAGCCGGACCGGTCGACTACCGCCGAGAGGCCCACGCCACGAGTCCACACGAAGTACCAAGAGCAAACGGCCAACTCCCGCGACAAACGACATGGACGTCCACCCGTCCACCACCGCGTCCGCCGCAACAACAGCTCCAGCTACCCAACCAGCCAACCGAAGACCCCGCCGAGCGATCTGCGGGAAGTCCTCGATCGCCGCTACCGGGAGCGAGACCGACGCACTCGGGAAGATCGGAGGGGATCACCCGATAGCGGCGACGACGGAGTGCCGGCTTTCACTCGGGAGCTTCGCCGAGTGCACCGGCCGAATGGTTTTAAGCCAACAGAATAGAGAAATATGACGGCAAGATCGACCCCGAGGCATGGCTTGCCGTCTACACCCTCGCCATCCGCGCAGGTGGCGACACCAAAGCTATGGCCAATTATCTTCCAGTGGCCCTCGCCAACTCCGCCAGAAACTGGCTCACGAGCCTGCCAAGAGGCTCAATCGGCTCGTGGAGCGAGCCGAGGACCACTTCATCGCCAACTTCCAAGGAACCTTCAAGAGGCCCGCACACACTTCGATCTATACAACGTCATCCGAAGCCGAACGAGCCTTTGAAGGATTACATCCGGCGCTTCTCGAAAAGCGCAACAAGATCCCCAACGCCACCGATGACATCATCATCGCCGCCTTCCGAGGGGAGTCCGTGATGAGCGAATTGGAAAGTTTGGGCGCAAGCCACCGAAGACGGTGAAGCAAATGTTCGAGACGGCGAACTCCTACGCCAAGTCCAACGATGCAATCAAAGCGGCATGCCAAGCCCGGCCTGACAAAAGGGATGACAAGCACTCGGAAGGAAGCCGACATCCGAGGAAGGATAACGGCAACAGCAATCAGGCCCAGAAAGATCGCAAGCGCCGGCACGAAGACTGTTGCCACAACGTCCGATTCTCAACACCGTCGCCGAGTTGCGGCTTACGACACGATCATGAACGATTGTGAACGCTCGGTGCACGCATCATCTACAAGCAATTCGCAGAGCAATATGCGACACGGTTAAACAAGAAGCCGACTAATGAAACCGGTCCATCGGGAACCAAGAAGAACAACCCGACGAAAAATCGAGCCTTTTCAAGTCCCACAATATCTACAATGGTCGAAGGTGGCCATCACGTTTAATCGCTCGGATCATCCCGACCGAGTGGTTCACCCAGGGCGTATCCCTTGGTACTTGATCTGGTGGTTCGAACATCAAGCCGAAGCGCGTCCTCATCGATGGGGGCAGCGTCCTCAATCTCCGTTCGTCAAGACCCCGGATGAGATACAAATCCCGAGAACCGAGTTGAAGGCAAGCTCAGCCCCTTCCACGGAGTGATCCCGGGCTGTCGTCCACACCACTCGGGCACATCGCCTTTCCAGTCACCTCCGGAGTTCGCGAGAATTTCTGAACGGAGAATACCACCTTCGGGGTGGTCGACTTCAAGACGGCCTACCACGCGATCATCGGAAGCGACGTCAAGTAAGCCTTCACCCGCGACAAAGAAAGCTGCGATATGGCCCAATCTTGTGAGAGATCATGTGGCCGGGAAGAAATCCGACCGGCTACATCAACATCCGAAGAGGGTGAAATTCCTACAAAGAAGATAGCCAAGTCGGGACAAGGCGAGCCAAAACGAAGAAAATCTTCCTTGATCCAATCGGCAAGACATCTTCAAAGGATTAGAAGATACCATAGTCGCAATGTTTGGGCGCGAGCTTTCATTGTCGATGATTTGGTTCTACACAAGATCCAGACCATCAAGGACCATCACAAATTATCTCCACTATGGGAAGGACCATACATAATCGCGAGGTGACTCGGCCAGAGCATTTCGACTAAAGCGCGAAGATGGATCTATGGTGGAGAACTCCTGGAATATTGAACATCTTCGACGATACTATGCTTAAATTACCGTAAGTTTTATGTTGTTCTTAATCGTCAACCTCAAGCAAGATGACTTCTTGAGTTGACATCGGGGGCATACGTGTCAATAAAGCATGGTTTTCTTTGATAACTTGTTTATATTTAGTTTATCATTGTTTATTATTTTGATTCGAGTTCAATAGATAAGGACTGAGAATTTTTGATGATCTAATTAAGTTTTAGGCTTGGTGACGAGTCGGATGAAAATTACTTAAGAAATTTTCTATGAAGACTCGGGTCAAGGCATTAACATAAATAAGCTAGATACCTACAAGTTTACATCGGAGGCATAAAGAGACCAAGATGATTAGATGAAGTGTCGAGGATGACCTCGAGGCTTCGAAAAAGACTTGAGGATTTTTGCCAAGTTATCTCGCGATTGGGCCGAGCCCATGAGAGACTTGCGGCCCAGCTAAGGTGTGGCTTGACACGTGTCCTTAGGGACTTAAGTGGATGAACTTAAGCAGATTTGCCTGGCAATATGCACGTGTCATATAGCCCAATACCTTTAAAATCCTTTCATACGCGGTTTGCTTAACTTCATGAGAAGTTGGCACGATGCAATTTGAAAGGTGACAAATAGTTAAGCTTTTCATGGCTGTCCTGATGACAGGAACTATTTGGTTTTAAAGCATTTTGATTAAATGATTATATCAATGCTATTTATTCCACCTTGGTGAAGATCTTTTTTAGATTAAGACCAATATTATGGCAGGAGCTATTTAATATTTGGTCGTATTTTTCAGATGACTGAAAAATTTGTTTACCCATGAGGGTTGACTAAATTATTTGTCCCGAGATGACTCGGACAAGTTAACTCGGATGAGCATGAGCTTGTCGAGTGTTTTTTACCCATGAGGGTTGATTAAATTATTTGTCCCGAGATGACTCGAACAAGTTAACTCGGACGAGCATGAGCTTGCCGAGTGATTTTTACCCATGAGGGTTGATTAAATTATTTGTTCCGAGATGACTCGGGCAAGTTAACTCGGATGAGCATGAGCTTGCCGAATGTTTTTTACCCATGAGGGTTGATTAGATTATTTGTCTCGAGATGACTCGGACAAGTTTACTTGGATAAGCGTAAGCTTGCCGAGTATTTTTGCCCACGAGGGTCAATTAAGCTATTTGTTCCGAGATGACTCGGGCAAATCAACTCGGATAAGCATGAGTTTGCCGAGTGAATTGACTTCTTACCTATAAGGGTTGATTAAATTGTTTGTTCTGAGACGACTGGCGAACTTACTCGGATAAGCATGAGCTTGCCGAGTGATGTGATTTTTATAACTGCTTTAGCTTGAGCTAAGCATTTATAAGAGAATTATTTGTTCCGAGATGACTCGGGCAAATTTCCGGATGTCTCGGGAGGATCAGCTCGGATAAGCATGAGCTTACCGAGCGAATTGATTTCTTACCCATGAGGGATGATTTAAATATTTGTTCCGAGATGACTCGGGCAGATCCACTTGGATAAGCATGAGCTTACTCGAGTGCTTTTCACCCACGAGGGTTGATTGAGTTATTTGTTTCGAGATGACTCGGGCAAATTCACTTGGATAAGCACGAGCTTGCCGAGTGATGAGGTTGCTTTAGCATGAGCTAAGCACCTATATAAGAATGATTTTTATAGTTCTTGACTATATGCTTAGTCTGTTTTTGACTAACCACATAGTCGGGGCTACACCTAATTAGGTGCATCGGGAGATGCACCTAGATATTTATTTTTGAGAATTTTTTAGATATTTTCCAGCCCTTCACGTCTTTGGAGCCACTCGGGAAGATTCAGCAGAGATGATGGAATCACTCGGCGCCGGGAGCACTCGGCCAAAGAGGTTTTTGGCTGCATACTATTTTGGTTTGAAGCTGAGTTGTCTCGTCGACGAAAAGGACTCGGGGCTACTGTGGAGATTATGGCAATCGGGTATCTACATGGCAAGCTTATCCGACGGAGATAGGGATAGGTTGTGCCTACCAAATATGTAAATCAACTACGACTTGGGTATTACGTTGCCGATTAGATAAGGCAACGGCTCATAGTCATAGTTTGGTAAGATTGAAGAAACCGACTTAGAGTAAGATAGGATTTTCGACTTGTAAGCCCGCCTCCCAAGACTATATAAGGGGGGTAAGGGGCGTCCCTTGAGGGATATCAGGGTTGATGAGCAAGAGCTTTAGACTTTAGATATATAAGATCACGAGATCAATAAAGACACTCGGCGGATCGAATCCCCGAAACAGGAGTAGGGTATTACCTCACGAGAGGGCCTGAACCTGTCTAAATCGTTGTTTTCCACCTAACCCATTGTGCTTGGCGATCTTGACTGCACCCCCAATTTTCTATTGCCGAAACCGAGTTTCGACACATTGATGCTCCTTTATGTTACTTCAATCCCCCTTTCACGGACAAGAAAACCTAGAAATTGTCTAGCCGACACGCCAAAAGCACATTTCGTGGGATTCATCTTCAGGCCATATTTTCTTGTCCTTTCCAAAACTTTCCTCAAATGGACTATATGGTCATCAACCTCCTTTGATTTTACGACCACATCAGCAATGTAAATTTCAACCAATAAGGCGATTAGATCATGAAAGATGTAATTCATAGCCCTCTGATACGTAGCTCCAGCGTTCTTCAGACCTAAAGTCATTACAACCCACTCATATAAGCCGATTGCACCAGGACATCTAAAAGCAGTCTTATGGATGTCTTTTTCTGCCATGAAAATCTGATCATACCGAGCGTTGTCCATCCATAAAGCTTATAATTTTGTGCCCTGAAGCAGCATCCACCAACAAATCGGTAATTGGCATTGGATATTCATCCTTAGCGGTAGCTTTGTTTAGATCTCAAAAGTCAATACACACCCTAAGTTTGTCGTTCTTCTTGATCACTGGAACTATGTTAGAAACCCACTCAGCATATCGGCAAGGCCGAATGAAACTAGCATCATATAAACGAGTGATTTCGACCTTGATAGCATCATACATATCGGCCTTGAACATTCTAGGTGATTGCTTAAACGGCCGATATGCTGGTTTGATAGGAAGCTGATGTTCAACAATCGATTGGCTAAGTCCTGGCATCTCAAAATACTTCCAAGCAAAACAATCTTTATATTCTTTCAAAAGTTCTATTAGCTTGGTTCTAAATTGAGGAGACAAATTTTTACTAATAAATGTCGGCCTAGGCCTATCTCCTGAACCTATATCAACTTCTTCTATATCGTCGGCCGACATGAAGCCTTGTCCCAATTTGCCATCGAGATCATCTACAGTGTCCTTTGTGTAGAAGCTTGACCCCTCCACGACGCCCTCAAAGCAGTAGTTGGGGCTCTTCATCTCCAATTGGCTGTATTTCAGAATCGGACCCTTTTAGATAATCGGCTTCCCAAACCTTGCCAGACAAGCAATCAATGACATCCATCTTCCAAAGGGTTAAATCGGCATTGGCAACATTAACTGACCTATCGGCCGACACAATTTTGACCTTGTCGCCTTGCCATTGGATTAAGCTCTGGTGCATGGTAGAAGGGATGCAACAATTGGCATGGATCCAGTCCCTTCCCAGCAACAGGTTCTATGATCCCTTCCCATCGATGACAAAGAAGGTGGTAGGCACAGTCTTGCTGCCGACTGTCAGTTCCACATTTAAAACCCCTTTGGTTTCTGATGGGTTGCCTCCAAAGTCTTTCAAAATCATGTTTGTCTTGATGAGGTCGTCAGAACTCTTGCCCAATTTTTTGAATGTAGCATAAGGCATCAAGTTCACAGCAGCCCCTCCGTCGACCAACATCTTGGACATCGGCTTGCCGTTGACAAATCCTTTAACATAAAGTGGCTTAAGATGCTGATGCCCTGTCCCCTCTAGTATTTCGAAGATAGCTTGCTCTAGGGACAAAACCAACTTGGCTAGGGACTCTTCAACCACATCTGCATCGGCTTGAGCTTCCTCATACTCAGCTTTTGGCAACACAAAAGCCATGTTGACCGATGCAGAGGCCACAGCTTTTCCCTTAGCCAATCTATTCGCCTTGTCGGCTTGAACTTCATCGGCTGAGAGCACCTTGCTCTTAACATGCCACTTTTCTTTGGGCATTCTTGCCTCTTCTTCTTCAATCGATGGTCGACCTTGGCTTAAACTTCCTGGAGCCGACCCCTGCTCTTCATCCTCTGTACCCTCCTTTTATGACTCTTCGTGAAAGTATCAAAAGGGCATCATTGCAGGTTCATGGTCTCGTCTTCATCTTCGTCAGAATCGTGTAGGGAATCTTGATGAATCGGACCCAACCTCTAGTGAACAGGGAGTTTCTTTTGTGGCAGCCAATTTCTCTCAGGACAAGATCGGCTAGACTCTCCAACGTAGTTGCCACCATGATTGCTACAAGTTGGACAGTCTTCGATTGATGACAGCCTCATCCCTTCGTTCTAGCAAAATCAAAAAAATTCATAGCCTCAATGAGGATCAAAGCTGTCATCTTCTTCTTGCCTATCATATCTTCTCTGAGACTTATTGATAATCCTGGCAGAATTGGGCTGCCGATAATCCCTTGTATCGACTGCTCTACCACTTGCGTGGACCATGTTGACAGGAAAGGGATTGCCATCAACTTTCATCGGCTTCTTTGAGTCTTCAAATTTGATCTTGTCCACCTCGATAGCCGATTGAATATACTGTCTAAAGACTTTGCAGTCATTAGTGCTATGAGATCCAGTGTTGTGCCATTTGCAATGTTTCCTCTTCTTTAATTCCTCAGCCGATGGAATCATGTCACCTGCTGGAAGCTGAATTTGCTTCTCCTGAAGCAGCAGATCAAAAATATTGTCGGCCTTGGTGATATCAAAATCATATTTTTCTTCTTTGGCCGAATTCTTGACCCGTTGGCATGTAATAACTTTCTTGTTCCTGGCCCGATCGGCCGCTGCCACTTCGGAGTCACTTTTCTCTTCTGATTCAGAGGCGTATGCAACATGGCTAACCTTCTTGAAAACTTTCTTGGCCTCTTGGAATCTTTGTTCATGTGCTGCTACTTTCTGGGCCATGTGAGCCAAACTTTCAAAGTCCTGAGCCAAAAACCTTTCCCTTATTGGTGTCAAAAGGCCCTGGAAAGTGAGATTGGCTAGCTGGGAGTCTGACAGAACCAGGCTATAGCATCTGTTCCTCATGTCTCTGAATCTTTGGATGTACTCTTGGACAGATTCATCATGTTTCTGCCTGATAGCTGTCAGATTGGACAGTTTCATCTCGTGAACACCGTTGTAAAAGTATCTATGAAACTATTTCTCTAGATCGGCCCATCTTTGCACAGAATTGTAAGGTAGAGAAGAAAACCATGTAAAAGCCAATCCAAAGAGAGAGAGAGGGAATAATCTAACCCTCAAGGCGTCAGTAGCCGATGCCTCACCACATTGAGCTAAAAATCGGCTAACATGTTCATATGTAGAGACATTGTCTTGCCCTGAGAATTTGGAGAAGTCTGGCACTTTGTATCGGCTAGGAAGTGGAACCCTCTCAAAGTATCATGGATACGGGTACCAACACATGTTGC
This sequence comes from Oryza australiensis, assembly GCA_019925245.2. NCBI lineage: Eukaryota > Viridiplantae > Streptophyta > Magnoliopsida > Poales > Poaceae > Oryza > Oryza australiensis. The sequence continues at coordinate 2,266,401 of JAIFGZ020000326.1, read as the reverse complement.
CTATATCCTTGGGCTTGAGGCCAAATTGTTCCCTCATCACATCTGCAATCATGTCTGCCCAATGCTTCTGTTGTTGCACTCCTTGCACCTGCTGCTACATCGGCTTGAATTGATCAAATTGAAGCGGTCCCTGCTGATACTGCATCTGGGGTGAATGAGGCTGATATTGAGGATTAAAATTGCCCCCCATGTGATGCTAAGGAGACTGATGCACCCCGTGAGCCGGATGATCCTGAACAAGCTGGGGAGTGATAGGGTGTTGCTGCAAGTTTGATGTGTATGATCCTGTCAGCACTCGTGGAATCGGCTACACCGGTGGCCGATTCGTGTTGAACATGGTCGCAACCTGGTCCTGAGTGACTTGGGGAACATCAAGTCCCGTGTGCTGAGGCTGCAGCCTAGCAAGGAGCATAGGACTGAAACCTAGCTGCTTTTGAGCCAATGACGATATAATCGGCTTCATAGCAGCCGATGTTGACGCCATCGGCTGTTCTGGGGGTATAGCAGCGTTAGGCTGCAATCTGTCGATAACCAAGGTCCTATCTGGTAGAAATTTGCCATTAGGAAGGAAGATCGGGCCCTTGGCTTGATGCTCAGCGATTCTGGAGTCGACAACAGAGCTGATCATGTTGTTGAGGGTGTTGACCAGTACTCCAGATTGATTGATCAAGGGCTGGTGGACAGCATAGTCAATTCTGTCTTGTAGATTGTTCAGCTCCAGGCCTTTCTCCTGCTTGGTGTCCTGAGTCTCACCACCTTTGCCAGAGCTTGACTCGGGCTCATCATCACATGGTAATTTTATCTTGTACCTTTGGACGATGGTGCCTGACTGTGTTTGGGCAAAGGAGTGTAGATATTGGCTCTGCAGTTTGTTCATCATCTCCTTAATCTTGGCCTTTTGCTCTAGTGTCAGTTCATCGATTGTGACAGGAATGATGTTTTATTGGTCAACCTCAGAAGTCTTGATGTCAACCATTGTGTCTGGCTTGTAATCGTGTCCCACTGGGCGTGCCATAAAAGCGTGTTGATCCCAAATCGTGCCGAAAGTGTGTTGACTTGGAAAATCACGCGCTGGCCTGAGAGGTTTGCTTTACTCTAGTGTAGGTCCAAAATATTGCTTCTTAGGTTCATAGACGTGCCAGTTGGTTTGATCCTGTAACCAACAAGAAACAAAGAAAGAAAGCAAGTATTAGTCTATAAACGATAGCCAATTGGCTAGTGGCCGACAACGTATCGTTTGTTGTTAAGCCAATGCGGTATGGACAAAATCAGCCAGGAGAAATTAAATCTAATTGATCGACTATAGATATTCATAATACATAATCTAAATATCAAAATATGTTTAAACTAAGTGATTGGGATAGAACGGTAGCGTACTGAGACAGTATAAACCACTTAAGTCCAAAAGTACCTTAATATGCAGATTATATATATTTATAGCATAGCCGATGTCATAGATATAATGTGTATCGGCTAGTACTCCGATACCACTTTATACTATGATATTACTATAGATTAAATACATTAAACAACAACCGATCAGGTGTTAAGATAGCCTAACAAATCGATAACAAGTTTAACATATTTACTTACAGTGAGATCTCAATATAAAGAGCAGATTCAGCATATCAAGTAAACATAAAATAAGCAAGATAGCTAAAACAGGTATGATCGGCTGAAACCCCGATACTATCTCTAATAGTGATCATGAGATAAGATAGATATTATGATTCTGAATATTACTTAATAGGTCGGACTTAACCGATGTAGCATTAAGCGTAAAAAGAAGCATAAGGTCTATACAAATCTATGAAAACCTTTTGAGATGGTGGATACACCATATAATCTAAATCGATGATGATATTTAACCCTATTGGCTATTATCTAATAACAGACTAGCCGATTAGGGTTAGATCGCAGTATCAATCTAGGTTATATGGCACATATGATAACTCGACGATTTATGTAAACAGGATTAGAGTGTCATAATGATGGAAGCACTAGTCCTGAGAGCGCAAGCCGCCATAACAAGCTTTTACCTTTCGTCGAAGATCGAACTCGATCCAAGCCCAACTAGAAGAAAGAACTGATCGATTTGGTATCGGCTTATCTTGCCCGATTCAGCTTATCTTGTCCAATTCGGTATCGGCCGATGAATACCTTAGCCGATTCGATCACTAGCCGACGAACTCCTTAGCCGATTTGGTCCGTAGTTGGCGCGCGCTCTTGTCTCTGAAAAACCCGATTGCCTCCAAATCGGCTTTAGCTCTAGTTCCAAATCTGATAATTGGCTTACCAAATTTGGTCGTTAACGCTCAGGCAGCAAATTGGCAGAACAATATTTTGCTCGCATCGTGTGTCTTCATGGTGTTCCGAAGAAGATCATGTCTGGCCGAGGTAGTCAATTTACTTCCAAGTTTTGGCAGAAGTTGCAAGAGGAATTGGGAACATGTTTGAATTTTAGCACTGCTTACCACCCGCAAACCGATGGTCAGACATAACAAATCAAGCAGATTCTTGAAGACATGCTTCATGCTTGTGTCCTTGATTTTAGGAAAACTTGGGATAAGAGTCTCCCCTATGCGGAATTTTCATACAACAACAGTTATCAGTCTAGTGTACAAATGGCTCTGTACGAAGCTTTGTATGGCCGAAACTATAGAACCCCACTCTTTGGGATCAGACAGGGGAACGACAGATTTTTGGTACAGATGTTCTTAGAGAAGCTGAGCAAAAAGTTAAGATCATCCAGAAGAACTTGAAAGTGGCCCAGTCTAGACAAAAGAGCTATGTAGATAATCGTCACAGAGATCTTACTTTCGAAGATGGTGATTATATGTATTTACGAGTCACTCCACTTAGGGGAGTTTGAAGATTCAACACGAAAGGGAAGCTTGCACCGAGATATGTTGGACCGTACAAGATCTTGAGCAGAAGAGGAGAAGTTGCCTATCAGCTCGACTTGCCAGTTACATTGGGAAGTGTCCACGACATGTTCCATGTCTCCCAACTCAAGAAATGTCTCTGAGTGACGACAGAGCAAGCAGATCCTGTGCAGATCGAGATCCAAGAATATTTAACTTTGTGGAGAAGCCAATCAAAATCATGGACACCTCAGAAAGGCATACACGCAGTCGAGTCATCCGTTTTTGCAAGGTTAAATGGAGCAATCATTCTGAAGAAGAAGCCTCCTGGGAGCGCGAAGACGAGTTGAAGTCGGTCCATCCCCATCTCTTAAGCAGTTCTTCCGAATCTTAGGGTCGAGATTCTTTGTAAGGGGGTAGGTTTGTCGCGCCCTGAAAATCACCCTAAAATTTCATCTTTAAAATTATTCCTAGAAATGGTAAAAATCAAAAATATCCACCAACAATTAAAAATCCTCAATATTCAACTCGAACCGGCGTGTTGGAACTTTGTTCGAATTCCTCATGCTTCGAATATGTAACCAATTTTTACTTTAATTTTCAGAGCATCACAAATATTTTTGATGCAACAATAACCTTTCTCATAATTTTAAAAAAGAAAAATTAAAACAAACCTCTCCCTCTCCTTTTGGGCCGTCGGCCCATCTCTCTTCCCTTTCCTTAAGCCCAGTCGACCCTCCTCTCTTTTCCCAGCCCAGCCGCCTCCCCCTCTCCTTTCTTTTTCCTTGGCCCAGCCGCTCCTCTCCTCCTCTGTGAGCCTAGCAGGCCCAGGCCGAGCAGCAGCATGTCTGGCAGGTGGGACTAGTAGCAGTGGCATCTTCAACCTCGAGCAGCGCTTGTTCCTTTCTCTCCCGTGAAAGCCATAGCGCCACCACCGATTGATCCGCTTTCCCGGTATACTCCACCCCAGTTAAATGCAAAAATTGGTTCCCCTCATCATGGGCATTATTTTCCCTCTTGAATCAACCTCAATCATGCACTAACACATCTTGAATCGTTGCATGCTCTTCTCTGGTTAACTGACGCCATGAATGGTCGGCGCCATTTCTCTCCCTCCGACCGACCCTCCTTTTCCTCTCCCCGACATCCCTCTCCCTCCCCCGGCCTGGCCTATAAAAGGGTGCACAACCCCCCCTTTCTCCCCCACGCCGACCTTCCTCCTCTCCCTCTCCCGGCCACAGTGCCATTGATTTTTGTTGTGCCGCCGCCGCCGGTTCGAGCAACCACTGCCTTTTCCTCGCCACCAAGCTCATCGTCATCATATCCTCGCCATTCTCGCTCCTCCGGTGAGCTTGCCGCCACCCACTGCCATCCCTCTCCCTCCTCACTGCCATCTCCCTCCTCATTGCCATCTCTCCCCTTCCTCTGTCCTGTTTCTGTCTTTTTCTCAAGCAGCAACAGCAGCAGTTTGTAGGTGTAAAAATAATTGATGAATTTTTAAATCATCATTTAAACAACACCTAAAACTCAAATGGCCATATCTTGACCATTTGAACTCGGAATTGACCCGTTCAAAATGCTAAATTTTCCTTAAACAATGTAGAACCCATTTTTGTACTTTGATTCTGCGTATTATATGATTTTTATTTATCTTTTGGCCTTTTTCTTTTGCATTCATCATGTCGACGTTGCAGATCTGGAGAGCCGCTCTACCTCGAGGTCGACCTTGAAGACTTTGGTAGCGAGCAAGGCAAGTCGTGTCATCTTGATCATATTGTTGCCCCAATTTACAAAATTATTTTTATTTAAATTATTGCATTTTTCTTTATTAAATTCCCATGTGTATCACTGTTTTATTTAGCCGTACTGATTCTCCTTGTTATAGACATATTAATTGTATTATTATTAACCTTGGTAACCCTAGGAAAAATAAAACTAGTGAGTACTTTATATATGTGGTGCTTACTAGTAAAATTTAGCAATATGCTTAGCTCTGCTTAAATAGAAACAATTAGATGTTTTCAATAATTAGACTAAAAATAATTTGTAAATAATAGATATTTTGGTTGTCTAGCTATGACAATAAATTTCCCCTTCAAAAATTCCCCAACCATGTATTCGGCTGGGCACGAGGTGCATGGTTTTGTTTGTCGCACCTCGGCCGTCATAAGGACCGATCTTCGGGCTTCTGTTGCAAAGCTTATTCTGTACTACCACCTGTCTAATGGGTAAGGCTTAACACGTTGTTTAGTATGGTCCTAAATAGAAAAGACACGGATAGGGGTGGATGAAGCCCTAGGAAGGGTTAAAGCCCTAGGAAGGGCTGACGTCTCTGGCAAGTGAAGGCTCAGAACGAGTCGAGATGCCCTGGGGCATAGACTTTCTGCTCTACCCAGGGCACCTGGCGGGGGAAGTCTATGTCGGTTTTTTTGTTTAGGGTAGTATTAAACGATGGGTTATGTCATGGCTTTCGTCTGTATGCCTTGGTGGCATGTGACACATTGCAACACGTGAGAAAGACATGTCTGATGGATAAAGATGTACACCTCTTATCAGAGTTTAATCTATTCAAATAGCTGCGCCCTTGGTTATGGGCAAGCTGAGCAATGTATCCAAGTTAGAATTTAATTCTGTTTAAACTGAAATAATTGAAGTTAGCACTTGTTGGCTTGGGTTAAGGCAAGATCGTGTCAGTGCACGGCTTGATAATAATATGATTAGAGATAGGCTCATGATTTAATTAAATACCTTTAAAAATTTAAATGCTTGAAATGTTGTTTTTCTGCAAAATAGTTTTATATATGAATTCCTTGTACTCCCTTGCATTATATTTGCATTTTCCCGGCATGGCTTGCTGAGTACGGTGGTTGTACTCAGCCTTCCTCCTTTTTCCCTTCCAGCAGAGGATTGTTTCGAAGTTGAAGGCTTTGGTGTCTAGCTCATGCCTGCCGTCAAAGTGCCTGTGGTCATTCGTCATAGCTATCGTCTTTTATTTGTTTGTCTTTTAGTGTTGGGCCTTTGGTCACCCATGTAATAAAGTATTCTATCTACGCTTTCGCTTGTTTACTCTGTTAATTACCAACTATGTAATGTGTACCTTGCCTCCTGGGACAAGGATTTATGCACTCACAATCGGAATATAGTGTTCTATTTTCTGGGCGTGACAAACTACAACATGGACCCAAACACATATGAAGGAGTGTTCTTTCGAGAAGATGGGCTACAAGAGATTTTTGAGATAGACTTAACTGAAGCGATCGGAATGGATGTAGGCAATGAAAGGGGTGTTGACGAGGACACCGGGGTTGAGGTTCATAATGTGTAGGACGTAGAATTACTTCAGCGGTTACATTTAGGCAATGAGCATGATGACAACATTCCTTCTTCTTATGATCCATGAAGCTAATGATTCTATCGACATGGCTGATAGTGATGATGAGACTTATGATCCATCTAATTCCGATCAGGATGACTATTTCTAATACATGTATGAACTGTACTAATTATGTTATGTTTATTTTGCATCTTTTTCTTGGTACATTTTCTATATTTGTGCTAATTGCTTTGCTCTTTTTAATTGCAGATGATTGAACAAAGATGGTGGGCGTTTTGAGGAAGTGCGCGTCGGTGCTTAAGAAAGTGGCCGATGCAATTCGAGGGTCCGATGCAGCTGAGTGGTCCATGAAGGGTCGCGGCAAGGGTAGACGCAAGGTTACTGCTAGCAGGGGTCGAGGGAGGCTACCCTCCCCTATAGCTTCCTCTGGTGATGAGGAGCGGGTACAGGAGGAGGAGGCTGGGGGTTCTGCCTCCGCTCGGGGTTCTGCTTCCGCTGGTGAGGAGAAGCAGGAGGAGGCTGGGGGTTCTTGTTAGTGATATGCTCTAGAGGCAACATGGAGATGTTAGATATTATTGTCAATGTTTATGTGTAAATGAATAAAGTGTAATTCAGTTCCATGAAATAGACATCTTGTATTGATCAATAAGTACATGACTTATTTATGAGACTCGTTATGTATGAATCTATTTCTAAATGATCCCTGATCACATGTCATATTATTGAAACAAATAAGACTCTAAGATCGGCATGTTTATTGATTAATGATCATATCTCATAGATCATGGGTATGGAGATACCAAATCAATAAACATGGACACATGTGTTAGAGAACACATTGTTGGATAGACCCACCATGAAACACTGCAGGAATTAATGTTCCATTAGTTGGTCTCAAGTAGTGTTGGTGCAAAATACTTAGACCTGAGATCATCATGGATTCTAACATGTGTAGTAGCCTACTTTGGGACTACCAAACGCTATTCTGTAACCGGGTAGTTATAAAAGTAGTCTTCGGGTTTGCTATGAAACATGGAGTGGGATGTGAGTGATCAACATGGAGAGATATCTCTGGGCCCCTCAAGGTAATGGATTATGGAAATGCATGGCCATGCTAAGTTGATGGAGGAGTCAATCAACAAACAGATAATCTAATACGGTTCGAGTGAATGGTTAAGCTATTGAAGGGATGGCACACATCTTGCCTATAGCTTAATTGGTACCATGAGGCAAAGGGATTTGTGTACACATTACAGGTTCAGAGCCGATATTATATTGTTGTATACTATGGTGTCAATATGTGCTGCTAGGCGCCGCTGTAGATAGATCGGCTGAGTTGGACTCGAGCCGACGGTCGACTAACTTAGACTATAGCCGAAACCAAGTATACCTGAACCTAGAGGGTCGCACGCTTAAGGGGATAGAACAGGCATTCGAGTTGGACTCGGATACGGCTCGATCGGATAGGGATCCGATCGGATAGAGTCCTATGGGCTTATGAAGTCTGGCCGGCCAACTCTATGAGATTCGGATAGGATCCGATTCAAAATAGAGTCCCGATGGGCCTCTAGGCCGAACCGGCAACTCTATATAAAGGGGCGAGGTGTGGAGAGTTGAGGCATGCAATTGAACCGAATCAATCTGATTTGGCGCAACAGAAGTCGGCGAGATCAATCTCCACGGAAACCCTCCCCACCTTTGAGCCAAACCCTAGCCTTGCATCGCGTGCTAGCACACGGGTGTTCGACGTTCTGTCCCCGGACGTGTGAATACCGGTAGAGGCGCTGCTACGTGGCGGCGCTGTTGATCGGCTATGAATCGACGGCAGATCGGCGACGAGAACGCGGTCGGACGACTCGGATCGGCTGCGACATCGGTGAATCGGCTGATTGGTGAATCGGCTGTCCCCGGGAATCGGCTGTTGGCAAATCGGCTGTCATCGGCCAGCACAGTTCTAGATCGGATAGCCCTGATTGGCTATTTCCGCTGCATACTCCAATCGGTAACGATCTATTGGCCCTTACTTGCAAGTGTTCCTGGTTTTTATTTTCGGCTAGCGTAGAAAAGTTTTTGTTTTCGGCTAGCATAGCTTCCGCGTAACCCTTCAGTTCTGCCTTCGCTGGGGGTTCTGCTTCGGCTAGGGGATCTGCTTCCTCTAGTGCATTGACTGTTTGGTAGTGAGGTCCCTCGACCCTCCCACGGCAACCGATACCTGTCCAAAAAAGCCTGTTGATTCAGCCTGAAGGGACTTAGTAAGTAACTTTGGATGCTGACACTACTTTTCCATTTGATCTATTGAAAATCAGAGTATAAACTAATAATTTATCTTATTCACTTGGGTAAGTGTTGGACTGTGATCAGAGCAGGTGATCACAAATGCCATGTCAATGGCATCCTAGGTATTTTGTGCAGGGTATACTTTCCTGGCCTAGTTTAGTATGCCGGAAAGTTGGAGCCTGCCTACACGTTTGACCACTACGTCGAAATCCCTGATTTTCCTGATCGGGATAAAAGGGTATTCAACAACAGGGTGGAGCGAGTGAAGGCCGAACTATGGGTAAATCTTCGTCACACTACGTTGCTCAATACATCACATTCATTGGACATTATTGAAATAATGACTGAATACATCGTGTCTATATGTAGGATTTTTTCAGATGCCAAGATGGATACGAGGCCAGGGCGGCTGCAGCTGCTGACAAAGCCTGTCGCAAACTCATGATTGACATTCATTACGAGGCACGTGTCCAGGACATCATATCATACAACGCTGCCTACAACAACCTGAAGGTCACCAAAACTGAAGCAAAAACCATGAATCTGACAAAGGAACAATACATGCAGGTAAATATAAAACTGATTTTTTCTATGATTAAGAATGATTTGACCTAAGTATATGTCATATACTTGATGATGTGTAGGTGCTTGTTTGGTGGTGCGACCAGCTTCTCGATTGCTAGGAACGCATGGTGGACAAGTGGTGCGCTCCCTAGTGGCAGGAGACGCACACCGCTTGCCGGGAGCAACGTTTGATGATGTCAGGTGCACCACACCACCAAGGCAGCCTTAGCTTCAACCAATACGTGGTTAGATGGGTACGCGAATTCAATTCTTCATTCCAACGCCCAATTCTGCATAATTCCTAATCATATTGTTGTTTTCTTCATAGTCGGTGTCGCATGATGATCAGGCTATCTCCTAGTTCAAGGCATGGGCTTTGGCCCACAAGGGCAAGGCAACGTCCGATGTCTACTACAACCCACTGGACCCATCCACGGCGTACAACAATGCAAGCGTCTACAACCGCCTCAGTGATTACACATCGATGGCAAGGGAGGTCCATGGGCCAGAGTTCAATCCGAGCACCCAGGATCTTGATGGAGGAGTCGTCATGAGGGATGGAGGAGGCAAGAAGCATGGGCGGTTCTGGATTGGCGATAACATAATCGACATGACCACTACACCCACTCTGTCGCAGATTCGAGCAAGGAGCACAAACTCAAGCCCGGCCATACGCTGCACAGTCCGAGATCAATGAACCCAAGGTTAGAAATTTATGTTTTATTCATCTTCATTAATATTTGCCTAGTGTTTGCTTTGCTTGTAACGTTGGGATGGAATATTGTAGGCCATGGTGCAAGAAGAGAGAAGGAAACGGGAGGAGATGGAGGTGAGGATGAGTGAGATGTATGCATACGTGCAAACTCTTACTCAGAACATGGGTCATCCTGTGCCATCGGTGCTATTCAATCCTCCACCCCCTGTTGTAGGCACTCCTGTGAGTCACTTGACAACCTCATAGTTTCATTTCTTATATTATTATCTTGTCAAGTATGATACAATGAAATTTGTAATGTTTTAGATTGTATGTTTTAATACTTAGATAAATTGAATACCAATGCTATTGTCTTCTCCCTTTGTGCAGCCTTAATCGGCGGCATCAAATGACCCCACTCATGACCATGGATATTCACCGTCGTTTCCACCTCGGTAATTTATGCTTTCTTTGTGATTGTGGTCAAAACTAGACTATGTGATTGTGGATTGTGGTTGTGATTTATGTATTGTGGACCATGTATTGTGATTTATGTATTGTGGACTATGTTTATGTATTGTGGATTGTGGATTGTGGTTGTGATTGTGATTGTGGTGTATGGATTGTGATTGTGGATTGATGCTTATGGTATATATTTCTGATGCTATGATGTATATTTTGAAATATTATCAAATATGCCACCGAACAAAATAAAAGGGGAAAATCACTTTGCCGAGTGTTACACTCGGCAAAGAGGGCCTTTGCCGTGTGTCTTGGACTAAACGCTCGGCAAAATGACTAAACTGGAGGTCCTGGAATTTTTATTTGCCGAGTGTTTTTGCAAAAGCACTCAACAAAAATTGCACTTTTGTCGAGTGCTTTTGCAAAAGCACTCGGCAAACAGTCCCTATTTGCCGAGTGTAACACTCGACGAAGTGGGAAACTTTGCCGAGTGTTGCACTTGACGAAGTTGGCTCTTCGCCGAGTGCAACACTCGCGCGATGTTGCCCATTTCGCCGAATGTTACACTCGGGGAAGCCTGGCACTCGGCAAAGAGCGTCGTTACCATTTTCCCGTCTACCGCCCACTTTTTTTTGGCAAGTACCGGTCTGACACTCGACGAAGTCTTTACCGAGTGCCCGAGAAAACACTCGCAAAGAGCTCTTTGCCGAGTAAAGTATGCCGTATGAGTTATGCCGAGTGTTACACTCGGCGAAGTCTTCGTCGAATGTATTCCGGCTTTTGCCAAGTGTCCCAGCACTCGATAAATATGAGATCTCATAGTATCCTGTCCCCAATAAAACCGGTGGTTTAGTTTTTTTAATATAAGTTACGTCGTAGTTACATCAATTACATATAATTATACTTTAATTATATTATAGTTATATTTGAAAATTTGTTGTATAGCCACTCACTTTATTATTATTATGTAGTAACACAACGGAATTTGACTAGTTTAGAAAAATTGCTGGAGGCTAGAGCATTCTAACTCGGAAGCGGTGGAATGCTCTGCTCGTTCTTGAAGATGTTGTCAGGATCCACCTTGGCCTTCACCGCCGCGAGCCTCCCAAAGTTGACCTTGAAGTACGCTTCCCCCCAAACCCTCGCCTTCTCATAGCTCGCCATGCCGCCGGCGCCGTCGCCATCGTCGTTCACGCCGAGGTCGAGGTCCCTGTAGTTGACGTACGCGCCCCTGGGGTTCTTTGACACGTACGGCTTCATCTCCCCGTACAGCCCTCTGATCCAGCCCATGTGCTTCTCCGCCGCCGCACTCCCGCTCTCCGACCAGAACCCGTAGTACTGGATATTGTAGAGCGACTGCCGATGCGGGAACGGCGTCGCCGCCGGCGCGACGCGGGCCATCTCGCCGCCGTAGGGATCGAGGATGAGAAGCCCGGCGCCGTCCTTGAGGAACCAGTTCCAGGTGTTCTCCCAGACATGGCTGGGCATGGGTTCTTGGACGTAGTCGGACTTGGCCTTGAAGTACCTGTCCGGCTTGCCGGTGCCCCTGTCCAGGAGCATCTCCAATGGCTTCCCCGTGCCGTAGAACGCGAAGTAGAGCACTGACTGGATCCACGTCATCTCGATGCAGTCGCTCGCCGTCACGCCGAGCTCCGGGAAGCTTCCGGCCATGGTGGCGACGAGGCCGGCGCGTGTGCCGAGGTACAGGGATTCGAACTGCGCGTTCTGGTTCTGCACGACGACGCGGAGGAAGGTGTCGCTGGGGAGGGACGGCGCCACCCGCTGCCACTTGGTGAGGAGGTCGGTGGCGGATTCGTTTCTTGACCGGTGGATGGTGAACACCGTGACGGTGGCCGGAACGGGGACGAGCCGGAGCTTCCAGGACAGCACGATGCCGAAGTTCCCGCCGCCGCCGCCTCGGATGGCCCAGAAGAGGTCCTCCCCCATGGCGGCCCTGTCCAGGAGCCTCCCCTTGGCGTCCACTATGGTGGCGTCGACAACGAGGTCGGAGGCGAGGCCGTGCTTCCGCAGCATCAGGCCGAAGCCGCCGCCGCTGAGAAACCCACCGACGCCGACCGTTGGGCCGACGCTGCCGGGGAACCCGAGGAGCGAGGTCTTGTTGGCTATGGCGTAGTACACCTCGCCGAGCGTCGCGCCGGAGCCGACCCACGCCGTCTGGCCGCGGACGTCGACGCGGACCGCGCGGAGCGCGCCCCCCGCCAGGTCGACGACGGCGAAAGCGTGGGCCGCATCGAGGGAGCGGTAGGACAGGCCCTCATAGTCATGCCCGCCGCTGCGGGAGCGGACGGGGACGCCGTGGCGCACGCCGCAGTGCACGGCGGCCTGTACATGCGAGGCGTCGGTGGCCTCGACGACCGCGACCGGCGTCGGGGTGGCCGGCGTGTCGAAGAGGAGGTTCTTGATGGAGGACTCGAGCACGGACTGGTAGGACAGGGACGCGTGCGTGTAGATGACGTCGGCAGGGAGGCTCGCGGCGAGGCAGTCTAGAAAGCCGGCGGTCTGGTTCGCCGGAGCGGTTGCGGCGGCCGGCGCGTGGTGCAAGACGGAAATGCAAGCTCCGAGCAGCGTAAAAGCGAAGCTCATAGGCGCCGCAGCCATCTTGTAGTGGATAGGTCACTAGCTTGATTGAAGAACATGCGGTTATTTGTGACTATTTATAATTAGTTTTGAAACTGGAAGTCATTAGTTGCTGCTAATTTCAGTCGAGTCAGAATCAGAGGCGTGTTATGTGGTTTGGTTTTGCTTCTAGTAAAACCAAAAAATAATTCTCAAAAAAAGAAGAAATTCCACTGGTGGAAGTCAGAGACACTCATGATCATCATCAGATTCGATCGGTTGCCATTTGGCAAGCCACAATGGTATTCTACGACTCAGGGGTCAACGGAAAATTCTTGCTTCCAAAATATTCTTCACTGAAATGGAATTTTGTTTTTATTTTGAAACACGTACAAAGGCAGGTGCTCATAAACAGGCGCAAACTCATCCTTATAAACACCCGCACACAAACCCTATTGTCATGCTCCGCGTGATACCTATCCCTATAAACCCCTCCAAAACTTGGGTCTGCTTATTTTGATATCCACGGAATCATTATAGGTGCCTCGATATTAATGAGTACATCACCTATCACTAAATAAATAATAATTAGCTGTAAATACGATGACCCATGTTAAATCTATAATCTGAAGCAAGATGATCAGATTCCATATGCTTATAATTTCGTTTCTCATTGAATATATGCACCAGTGAGAAAACATATAGAATAAGATATCATGCACGACAATATTTATTTTTAACTCAAAAGAGATGTTTGGTTGATGTCTAACATTGTGTTAAGTAAGTTTAGGCTAGTTGTGGTATTATGACATAAATGCGGCTTAGAAATAGTTGACCATAAATATGACATGTTTAGATCTAAATTTATAGTGTGGCAAAGTGTGGCTACCAACAAAACACCCTCTAAAATTGTTAATCCATATTTTCATGTTAGTAAACTTGCTGCCCTATCATGAGCTACATAGCGCTCCCGGCAGTGGTGGCCAACTGGGCCGGGCCGAGCCGTGCTGGTCCGGGCACGATGGCACAGTGCACCGGCCCGACCCAGCACGGCCTGGCTCGAGATGGATCGTGTCGACACGGCACAACGTATCGTGCTATGCCTGGGCCGGCGGCCGTACCCGCGGGCTGACATGGCATGGCACGCACACTGTTCCGTGCCGGCCCGGGCACCGCACGGCCCACGGGCCATCACGGCACGTCGCGGGGGAGGGCGAATGGTGGGCCGACGTGTGGCGGACGGGGGGCGGCTGGCGCTGACGGTCGTTCGGTGGAAATTTGAACGGGCAAATCAGAGCGCGACACGTCGCCGCGACACGTCGCCCCAACGGCTAGTTTAACGGCTAGAATTTAAAACTAGCCGTTGGAGGCCAAAAAAATTCAAAAAAAATCCGAAAAATTCCAAAAAAATATGAAATTTTGTCCTATAAATAGGGCATCCACCCTAGCCATTTCTTCTCACCCCAAACATCTCATTTTGTGCTCTCAAGTCTCAAGTGCTCTCTTGTGCTGTAATTTTTTTTGATAAAATTTGCTCAAATTTTGTCAAAAATCAAAATTAGTTTCGTAGTTAAATAGTTTGATCGCAGAGGTGTGAAGAGCTCGTGGTTGAAAAGATGTAAGTGATATTCATATGTATGTATTATTTGTATTTTGTTTGTGAATTTCATAAATATTCTAAAATTTGTTTATTTTGGATTAAAATTTCAGAATGGATCCGAACTATCCATATCAGTCGCCGTCGTTCACTTTGGTTGATTTTGACCCCAATTACATGTCGGGGTTTGACGATGCCTCCGGATCGGCTCCAACTCCACCAACTGTGGAGGATGAACCGGTTCAGACGGCGGCGAGAGCTTCGGAAGGATTTTCCGGATCCGCGAGCAGAAGTGTTTCGACACACACCGGCTCGAAAAGATCGAGAACCTCCGATGTGTGGCAGCACTTCGACGAGGTGAAAGTGACTAGCCCCGACGGGAGGGAGGTAACACAAGCTAGATGTAGAATTTGTAGGAATTCTTTATCTGCACGATCTTCTGATGGTACAAGACACCTAAAGCGTCATGCGGAGGCGTGTGCGAGGAAGCAAGAAATACAATGCGGCAGCAGCAACTAATGCTAAACCCGGACGGTACGGTACATAGTTGGGAGTATGATCCCATGGTAGCTCAAGAAAATCTTGTCCGATTAATCGCCAGACGAGAATTACCCTTAAACTTTGGGGAGTCTCCTGCTTTCGAACAGTTTGTTCAATAATCGCATATCCTAGATTCAAAGTTGTTAGTAGACAAACAACAACCTGAGATTTAGAAAATTTTTATGTGAAGGGTAGTACTGCACTTAAGGAACTACTTAGTACATGTACTTTCTATGTTAGTGTTACCTCAGATATATGGAGTAGTGGAGCTAGGAAGGATTACCTTAGCATAGTTGTTTATTTTGTTAATGATGATTGGGAGTTGCAAAAAAGAGTTCTAGGTCTCCGGGTATAGATGTCTCACACACAGGTGAAAACATAGCTGAAACAATTAGAGAGGTAATTAATGAATATAATCTTGCGGATCACATCGACGCTGTTCATCAATCAATCGCGTGGTTAACTGCTTCTAACCCGCGGATTGCTGCATGAAGAGGTTTTGCCATGCGACCGGTAAGAAAGCACGTAAGTTTGCCACCGATGCAGAGCATCGGTGGAATTCAACCTATTTAATGTTAAAAGTTGTTTTACCTTATAGTGATTTACCAACTGATTTTGTCTAGTCACGTAATGGCCCAAGAAACACTGACGGTGGGCCAATACTGACTGAGCACGTTTGGGCAATTGTCCAAAGATATTACCAATTTCTTGAAACTTTTTACGAGTGTACTCTTACTCTCTCCCAAGTTTACTATCCAACTGCCAATTTAATTTTGCACAACATTCTTGAAATTGCTACGTTGTTAAAAGAATATGGAAATGATGAAATTCTAGCCTAACCTGTCTTTCACATGAAACAAAAAATATTTAAAATATTGGAAAAATATACCTATGTTGTGTGCTTTTGCTTTCATATTAGATCCTAGGGGTAAATTAAGGGGATTCTTCACTATTTTTATCACTTATTAGTGATACTGTAGGTGTAGATTATAGTTCTTTTTATACTGAGGTTAGGAGTAAACTATATGAAGTTTTTAGAAAGTATGAACTATAGTTTCAGAGAGTTCGCCAGCAGAGACCCCCTCCTATCTCCACTACAGGTAAGAAGAAGATACAGTGGGGTAGAATTTGAGATGGCTCATCTTCAAGCCAAGGGGGTGGCAGTTCGTCGGCTGCAAGTGGATACGTCTCTTCCCATGGTGTTGCTGAAGAGTTGTCATCTTATGTGGACAGCGACGCCATCAGGCATGAAGCACAAGACATCAACGTCCTTGGATGGTGGAATGACCACAAGATGGCATATCCTATGCTTTCAAAACTAGCACGGGATGTGTTGACGATGCCCGTGTCAACAGTGTCCTCCGAATCGGCCTTCAGCCTGTGCGGTCGAATCGTCGAAGAAAGGAGGACGACTCTGAGCAGCGACCACGTCGAAATGCTACTAAGCGTTAAAGACTGGAAGCTAGCTAGACAACATAGTCAATACACTACTGAGAACCAAGAATTGGCCGCCCAGTTCGAGAACCTCTACTTAGATCCAGGCCAACCCCAATAAAACTTTGTTAGAAGTAATTGTGATCTTTGAGCTGTACTCTTTTCTTTGTGATCTTTGTGCGTCTCGGCAAAGCCGAACACTTGGCAAACATCCATGTTTGCCATGTGCGTCTCGGCAAAGCCGAACACTCGGCAAATATCCATGTTTGCCGAGTGTGGCTCTCGGCAAACATGGGCACTCGGCAAAACTTAACCTTTGCCGAGTGTGCCACCAAGGCACTCGGCAAAGTGTACATACTTTGTCGAGTGCTTGCACTCGGCAAAGAGCAGATGCTTTGCCGAGAGCAGTCACTCGACAAAGTATCTGCTCTTTGCCGAGTGCTCGAATCCTCGCACTTCGTAAATAGGCTTTTGCCGACTTCTTGTTTGTCGAGAGAGGTTTGCCGAGTGTAACACTCGGCAACCCCTTTGCCAAGTGTTTTGTGGGCTTCGCCGAGTGTCCTGGATACTCGGCAAACATCCAAAGTCCGGCAGTGACAGTCCAACTCTAAGCGGCTTTTCACAGTTCTAACAAAAAGTGACTTTTCAGTTATCCTTATTTATTTATTTATTTATTTATGAGCTCACATACTCAAAAAAACATCATGCGAAGTGAATATTTATTAGCTAAACCAACTAGCACAATTGACTTCAAAAAAATTGTGCAAAGTGGCTCAACCGATTATATTTGTTATGATACGAAACCTGCTTAACCAGGTTAATGAAGTATGTGTGTTTATATGAATGAGTACTTAGGACATACGTTTATAAGGGTAAATATGCACGTGTTGAGTGTTTTAAAAAAAGAACTTAAAAAATTGTAGCTGGTCACGTCTTCACGTCTGGAGCCATCGTATGCGTGAAGAATATAAGGAAATTGTTCAACCTTGATAATTAATCAGCTTTAGTACATCCACTTGAGTGCAAAAATATTTGAAGCACTACATATATCTCCAACGAAGACTATGTCGATGGGGAAATGGAAAACCTCTTGCCGAAGAAAGCAATTTGGAGACTGTGACACGATAACGGCTACACAAGAGCCTTGATCGGTTCTTGCCTCCACTCCAATTTGGTTAAGCACCAGACCACCAATACAAAGTTGACTGGAAGACATTGACTCTAAACAGTATTCAACTATTAAAAAATTACATAATTATTATTTATTTATAATTATTATTTATTTTGTTATGATCTTTTATCTTTATCTTCAAAGATACATTAACATGACTTATACTTTTCTATATTTGTTTAAAAATATTTATTAAGATAAATAATAAATGTATGTTTAAAAGTTAATGATGATATATTAAAAGGGAAGGGAACACTAATTTTCTTTCTGAAAAAAGACTATGGGCGTGTGTTTGTGCTCTAGACAATTTGTTTGGATATGAATGAGAACAGGAGAGTACCTTGCAGATGCTCTATCGGTTACTTTCAGCTGATTTGGAAAAGAGATCTTTCCCCTGACTAGTTGAATTCGACTATGTAAAAGTTTGCGCATCGATTGTTGTCCGCTCATTTATTTTTCTTCCTTTCCCTTTAGGGGGAAGAAGATCATGCATCAGGATTTGCAAAACTGCCGGTAACCGCATGGCTACCACGGTAACCGAGCTTACCACAATGACACAATAAGGGTTATCGGCGATAGGGTTTAATAAAATTTGGCCGAATTCAAATTTTTCAAAAAAATAAAAAAACTAAAAGAATCATACAAGTAGTTCTTGAGTGCCACATGGTAAAGTATTTTTTGGAAGGGAGCAAGATAACATCACATTTGAGGGTAAAACCACCTAGTTTAAAAAATAAAAAAAAGGATAGGAAAGAATGGGCCAAAAGTGCACTGTTAAACCCGCCCATAATGACCCTATAGAGGAGAAAATATCACTTCTAGATTCCCCGTCATTCTCTGTTTGTCCGCATCTCATACGGTTTGATGCTCATGTCTACGAAGAAGTACAACATGATATATCATTAGTAAAACACCTATCTATACTCTATGTCAGTCTTATTTATTTATTTCCTTCATATCAAACTAGAACTTTTATATTCATATTGCTTGCGAAATGAACTATATATGTAGTCATAGATATTATATTGTGGACCCTATAATTTCAGCTACATATGGATATCACTCTACTTTGAAATATGAGATTGTTGAATTATTATGTTAGAAATATTGAATTGCTTCAAAGTCAATAATATAGAAAAGTTCATGCCAAATTTTCCTATTTTACATACAAACTAGGTTTACAAGTATCATATATATTTTTCTAATTATGCCTAATTTCTCCACACATTTAAGTGCCTTTTCAATTTTTTAATTCTATTCCTTTCAAAATTTTGAAAGTAATTACTTTAAACTGCACGGTTACCACACCAAACCCCACGGTTACCACGCCGAAACCATAAAATCACTAGAATTTGAATTCAAAAATTCGGACACAAAATCGGTTACCGTGGTAACCGTCTTATTGCGGGGATATGGTAACCACACCGATTTGGTAAACCTTGCCATGCGCCAACAACGAGCTAGGCCTAGCTTGGGCCATAGTAGAATCCTGGGAAATGACATATCTATCTATCTTCTATCTATCTTTCTATCTATCTATCTTCTGTTGTCTATTAGGGCATGTACCAAAGTAGAGTCTAACTTGAGCTTTCTCTATTAATTCATATGGCTAGAGACAATCCTCTTACAATAATAGAGACAAATCAGGTCCCTTAACCATTAATGCACTAAATATTTTTTATTATTCTTCTTTCCTTCACCTTCATGCTAAGAGTCGACTTTGAGCTATTGTCATACGTAGCAACAATGTTTATCTTTTCTTTTCTCTCTTTCTTCTATGTCACCAAATTTACTTGCATAACAACCAAGAGAGCCCATTATTAGACATCATTGTACATGCACTTATATACTAAAAGTCCATCAAGCATCCTATAAACATTCCTAAGCCATCACGTGAGAGTCCTACAAACGCTCCTTAACCAGCACATGGCACTATAATAAATTATAAAAAACATAAAAAAATATTAAAATAAACATCTATCATTGATTTTACTTTAACTTGCCGATGCCAATATTTTTAACCATTAGATGTAATCTGAATCTTAACATATATATACTTAAAAACTTCAAGATGATTCCGTCCTCCATCGCTCGATGACGCCATCCATGAGTCAGCCGCACCGCACGTACTTCGCATGTTTCGTTCAACAAAAAAAATAGAGGGCGATTCTGACATGAATGGAAAAAACACACTACTGGGAAAACGATTTTCGTAGATGAGGTGCTTTTATCTTTTCAGGTGGGTAAAATTTTTGGTACCATATATCTGCCTGCAAATTGGAGGAGGGGGGGCAAGATGGTTGTCCACATGCGAAGATAAATCTTCCCATGCGGACGACATAAGGCGCCGCCTGGAAAGGTACATATTCACAAGCAAAGCCTCAAGAGGTCTGCCTGGGAAAACGAAGGATTATCCCTGAGAAAATGGAGGATTATCCTAGGAGAACTCCTAAAAAATGGAGGATTATCCCAGGAGAACTCCTTAAGGGCTCTGTCTGTGAAGATTTATCTTCCCAGGCAGCACCTTATGTCATCTGCCTTAGAAAATTCCCCTATAAAACCTTCTTCCTTCCCAAACCCTACACAGATCATACAAAGTTTCTCTCTAAAAAAAGCAAAATATAGGGGGGAGGTTTTTGAACTCGAAATATTCGATGGATTTTTCTACAGTAGTTAAATCTATGCATTCCCAGTCTTCCTATGATTTTTTTAAAATTTTTTAGGCCTTAATAGCGATGGATCGATGCATGCAAAATAGCTAACGCACCGTGTGCATGCAGTTTTTTTATCTTTTTATTCTTTTTATGCTATGATTTTGGTGCATCTATGTATACCTTGGAGAAGGCATTTTGCAAGTCCCTTCATGATGTTAAAGTGCCCATAGATTTCTCTTTAAACATCAGGCGTCTAGTCTCCATGAAAGATTTTTCTGTGTTCGGTTATAATTTACACGACTGTCATGTCATGCTCACCGTGTTTCTCGCCATTGCTATAAAGGCCATTAAACCAGAACATATAAAGATTGCTATCACAAAGATGTGCTACTTTTTCAATGTGGTATCACAGAAGGTCATCAATCCTGAAGAGTTAGCACTTCTTCATTCATTCTCACATGAGACCTAATGCCAACTTGGGATGTGCTTCCCTCCATCATTTTTTAATATGATGGAACACCTCATGGTTCATATAGTGCCTCAGATAATTACAATTGGCCCATTATACCTACATCAAATGTGGTCGTACGAGCATTACATGGCTGTTTTGAAGGCCTACGTATGGAATCATGCTCATCCAGAGAGATCAATGACTGAGGGATATAGTATAGAAGAGGTCATCAAGTGTTGTATCGATTACCTTAAAGATGAAGGCAATTGGAGTACCAGTACCTCGACAGCAGGGCAGATTGGTTGGGAGGGGAACAAAGGAAAAGAAGAGATTCGTTGACCTCGACTACAAATCAGTTTGAGAAGCTCACTACAACAGCTTGCTATTGTTGAGCCATACATCAAGCAACACATCAAAATTATAAGAGCTAACAATAAGGATGCACAAATGAGTTGATCATGAAAGAACACAAGCATTGCTTTACAGATTGGCTGGGAGAACATAATTTGCCGGATAAAGAATAAAGAATGTCATGTGGTCCTTCAAGTACAGTCAATTCATGGCAAGGATATGACATTAATGGATACACATTTTGCACGAAAGCCCATGACAATAAGATCGTCACTCAAAATAGTGGCGTCCGAGTGAAGGCAATGGATGTCTTGGGGCAAAAAATACATACTTTGGGTTCATTGAAGAAATATGAGAAGTCGACTATGGCCTCACAATGTAAATCCCTTTGTTTAAGTGCCAGTGGGTCAAATACCCAATGTTTATGTTGATAAGTATGGTCCTACTGTTGTTTACATTGGCAATTTAGGTCACAAGGATGACTCATGGGTACTCGCTGATCGCGTGGCACAGGTGTTCTATGTAAGGGACCCTGAGAATGTGAAAAAAATAAATAGTTTTACTTCGAAAGCAAAAGATCTTGGGAGTTGATGGGGTCGAAGATGTCGAAGATTATAACCAATATGATAGCATGCCCTTGTATACCCAATTTCTAAATAAGATTAAGTTTGTAGAACATCTACGGAAAAGACCGTGAAGTCGTACATGCGAGAAGATGGAGTGGGGAAGAACGTTAGAAGATAACGTATTTATTTGATTCCAATGATCATCGTAGTTATGTCCCTGATGTACCTGTCGATTGTAATGTAATGGTCATACGTAAGGGCTATCTTCACTCATCGTGTAATTTATTTGAACAAGTTTTGCATTTCCCAAAATATTAAAGTGAAATTGCGTCTTATTGTATTTTGTTTGAACAAGTTATGGATTTCCCAAATTATTTAAGTGAAATTCCCTCTTGTTGTATTTTTATTTAAATACAATATGGATTTACCATTTTTTCCATCATGTTGTTAATTTTTTAACAATTTTTTATAAGCATTTCATATTTTTTAGGATTTTTTGCATCATTTTGGTAATTTTTAACAATATTTCCCACCATTTTGATAATTTTTTCACAATTTAAGGATTTTCTATATATTTTAAAGTAATTATGCACTCGTATTGCACTTTTACTAGGATTTTCACACACATTTTTGTATTGTTAATAATTAATGGATGTATTAGTCACTAGCAGGTGGGCCCATACTTTATCTTCGTAGGCGGCCAGACTGTCTACGAGAATAGTGGGAGCAAACGTAGTACCTATTTTCGTAGGCGGCTGGCCCGCCTGTGAAGATGGTTGTATATTGTCTTCGCAGGCGGACCGGCAGCTTGCGAAAATAGTAGCAAACTATTTTTGTAGGCGGGCTGCCTAACTGCGAAGATCAGTGGACTATATAAGTCATCCACCCCGATGAGAAATTTTTCTAAGTCCAGACAAAAACTATTAGTGATGTGTCCTAGAGGCAACATGGAGATGTTGGATATCACGGTCAATGTTTATGTACTAATGAATAAAGTGTTATTCAGTTCCATGAAATAGACAACTCATATTGATCAATAAGTATGTGACTTATTTATGAGACTCTTTTATGTATGAATCTATTACTAAATGATCCCTGATTGTATATCATATTTACAGAACAGATATGATTCTAAGATCATCATGTTTATTGATTGATGATCATGTCTCATATATCATGGTGTCAAAACCTTGTTTCGGCAATAGAAATTTGGGGGTGGAGTCAAGATCGCCAAGCTCGATGGGTTAAGTGGAAAAAAAGGTTTAGACAGGTTCAGGCCCTCTTGTGAGGTAATACCCAACTCCTGTTTCGGGGATTCGATCCGCCGAGTGTTTATTGATCTCAAGATCTGTTGCTCTTGCCTCTAAAGCTGATGGCTCATATCCCTCAAGGGACATCCCTTACCCCCCTTATATAGTCATGGGAAGCGGGCTTACAAGTCGAAAACCCTATCTTATTCTAAGTCGGTTTCCTCAATCTTTGTTAGTGATATGCCCTAGAGGCAACATGGAGATGTTGGATATCACGTCAATGTTTATGTATAAATGAATAAAGTGTTATTCAGTTCCATGAAATAGACATCTTGTATTGATCAATAAGTACGTGACTTATTTATGAGACTCTATATGTATGAATCTATTTCTAAATGATCCTGATCATATGTCATATTGTTGGAACAAATATGATTCTAAGATCGGCATGTTTATTGATTGATGATCATGTCTCGTATATCATGGGTATGGAGATACCAAATCAATAAACATGGACACATGTGTTGGAGAACACATTATTGGATAGACCCACCATGAGACACTACGTAATTAATGTGCCATTAGTTGGTCTCGGGTAGTGTTGGTACAAAGTCCTTAAACCCGAGATCACCATGGATTCCAACATGTGTAGTAGCCTACTTTGGGACTACCAAATGCTATTCCGTAATCGGGTAGTTATAAAGGTAGTTTTCGGGTTTGCTATGAAACATGGAGTGGGATGTGAGTGATCAAGATGGAATTTGCCCCTCCTTTGGAGAGATATCTCTGGGCCCCTCGAGGTAATGGATTATGGAAATGCATGGCCATGCTAAGTTGATTGAGGAGTCAATCAACACGCAGATAATCCAATAAGGTTCGAGTGAATGGTTAAGCTATTGAAGGGATGGCACACATCTTGCCTATAGCTTAAGCGGTATCGTGAGGCAAAGGGATTTGTGTACACATTACAGTTCGAGCCGATATTATTCTTGTATACTATGGTGTCAATATGTGCTGCTAGGCGCCGCTGTGACGGGTCGGTGAGTTGGACTCGAGCCGACGATCGGCTAAGTTAGACTATAGCCGAAACCGAGTATACCGAACCTACTGTGGTCGCACGCTTAAGGGGATAAGAACAGGCATTCAAGTTGGACTCGGATACGGCTCGATCGGATAGGGATCCGATCGGATAGAGTCCTATAGGCTTACGACGTATGGGCGGCCAACTCTATGAGATACGGATGAGATCCGGTTCAAAAATAGAGTCCGATCGGCCACTAGTCCTAGTCGGCCAACTCTATATAAAGGAGGGAGGGGTGGAGAGGCTGCGACATGTCAATTGCATCGCGTGCAACGTAAGTCGCCGAGATCAATCTCCACGGAAACCCTCCCCACTTTCGAGCCAAACCCTAGCCTTGCATCGCGTGCTAGCACACGGGTGTACGACGTTCGTCCCCGACGTGTGGATACCGGTAGAGCGCTGCTACGTTGCGCGCGTTGATCGGCTTGGATCGGCTGCAATCGGAGCGATCTGCTGTGGTGGAATCGGCCGCGGTCGGGTTCATCGGAGCGAGGCGTGAGAACGCGGCGGACGACTCGAATCGGCTTATTGGCGAATCGCCCGTCTCCGGGAATCGGCTGCACTGCTTCCGGATCGGATTGCCCGATTGGCTATTCCGCGCACTCTACTCCAATCGGTAACGATCTATCGGCCCTTACTTGCAAGTGTTCCTGGTTTGCGCGGTAAAAAGTTTTGTTTTCGGCTAGCATAGCCTCCGCGTAACCCTTCGGTGGTATCGAGCTAATCTTGCTTAGTTCGGGTTTTAGATTGGATCTGGAACAAGTTTTGCGCACGGGTTGATTAGATCAATCGGTTTTACGGGATCGTTGAGGAGAGTTAATGGTAATTGCGTTCCTTGATAGTGTATCGGAACGGCATAATGTGATTACGTCGAAGCAATTTCCATATAACTCGGTTTGAGTTGGGTTCGAGATAGCGTTCCTTGATAGTGTATCGGAACGGTATAATGTGATTATGCCGAAGCTATCTCGTAGTCCGATCTTGTTAGCTGCCTTATAGGTCGTGTGCGTACCCCCTTATAGGTCGTCTCGGTGCCGTATCTCTGCGATAGGTAGAAAACGTTTCTACGCCTAACTTGTTTTTGCAGAGAATGCTTTGAGATGGTATGGCCCTATTGTATGTATGAGATGCATGTGATGCATGTAATATTCTTTCATATGTGCAATCCCTGTAATATTCTTTCATACGTGCAATGCTTGTAATATTCTTTCACGACTGCGAGTCGATGTAATCTTCAATTAGAGCTTCTATAGTAGTAGCTTAGTTTGAAGATATCAAGCATTCGGCACTCGGAAGAACGGTGTTGAAGATGGAGATCCTCTACACCGGCATGGAGATGGAGATCACCATGTGAAGGGGGCCATACTATTTCCGCTATTCTACCCGCTTTCATATATGTGATATGTTTGTTTGATAGGATAGCATCCCTCATAAAATTAAGTAGTAATGATGCCCTTCCAAATGTTGCACCCGTCACCGTTATGCTCGTCAATGTTGGGTGCCTTAAGCGAGTGCCATTCTCTATCATAACAAGAGGGGTATATGTCGGACATATACAGAGGAGCATTTGGTTTACTTAACAAGGCTATCAAAACAGTTTTGGGCTTTGGGGCATAGGTTGGGGCCGGGGCATGGAGATGCCACACCAACAACAAGAGTCACATAGAGATGCGATTAGCAAGGAGTTGCTTACCAATGTTACTAATTTTCTAGCGGTGATGCCAAAGCTCACTAGAAAATTAACTAACATGTGGATCTTGACCCAATACGTAACCTAGAGGGAAGGTGGAAATACGTAATGGGAGTCTTATGTTAAATTGTTTAACAAAAGACATAGTATAAACATTGTGCTAAACTTTACTTTTTTGTTGTAGAATAAATGGCGGCTAATACTACACCCGGTACCTTTAATTTGCGATCTATTCTCGAAAAGAAAAATTAAATGGAACAAACTTTATGGATTGGTATCGCAACTTGAGAATTGTTCTCAAGCAAGAGCGTAAGGAGTATGTTCTTGAAGTACCCTATCCCGAGGATTTGCCAAATAATGCCACTTTAACGCACGGAGAGCTTACGAGAAGCACACTAATGATGCCCTAGATTTAAGCCGTCTCATGCTTGCTACAATGTCCCCGAGCTTCGAAGCAATATGAGAGCAGCGATGCTCACACTATTATTCGGGGACTGCGTGGCATGTTTGAGAACCAAGCTCGGGAGAGGTTCAACACCTCAAAGTCCTTGTTTGCGTGCGAGGCTTGTTGAGGGAATCCCGTCGATCCGCATGTGATAAAGATGATTGGCTATATCGAGAGTCCGGAAAAACTAGGTTTTCCCCTTAGCCAAGAGTTGGCTACGATGTGATTCTCCGGTCGCTCCCTCCGAGCTTCGAGCCATTCATATTAAACTATTACATGAACAATATGGATAGAACCTTGGCTGAATTGCATGGGATGCTAAAGACAGTGAGGAGAGTATCCGAAAAACGGTCATCATGTGATGATGATGCGAAGGCAAAGCGCAAACCACTGTCAAGAAACTTTGCACCAAGAGGAAGTTAACTCCCGATGAGATCGCGAGTGCCTCCAATGCAAAGAAGGGCAAGAAGGGGTCAGCGGCATCGGATGTCGTTTGCTTCTATTGCAAAGAGACAGGCCATTGGAAGAGGAACGCAAGAAGTACATGGAGGATCTCAAAAAGAAGCAAAGTACGACTACGCTTCGGTATTAATGTTATAGACATTAATCTTGCTACTTCACCTCTCGACTCTTGGGTATTTGATACCGGATCGTAGCTCATATTTGCAAATCGTTGCGGGGAATGAGAAGAAGTAGAGGATTGAGAAGGGGCGAGGTGAACTGCGCGTCGGCAATGGAGCAAGCGTTGCTACGCTTGTCGGCATAGTACCACTTCATCTACCTTCGGGATTAGTTTTGGAATTAAATAATTGTTATTGTGTTCCAACACTATGTCAAAACGTTATTTCCGCTTCATGTTTGCAAGCGGAAGGATATGATTTTAGATCAATGAACAATGGTTGTTCAATATATCTTAGAGATATGTTCTATTTTCATGCTCCATTGGTGAATGGATTATACGTTTTGAATCTTGAAGCGTCTCCCATCTATAACATTAATACGAAAGGCAACTCTCTAATGATATAAACCCCACGTTTATCCGGCATTGTCGCTTAGGCCATATAAATCGAAACGCATGGAGAAGCTCCATAAGGATGGATTGCTTCACTCTTTTGATTTTGAATCATTTGAGACATGTGAGTCTTGTTTACTTGGTAAGATGACAAAGGCACCTTTCACGGGACATAGTGAAAGAGCAAGTGACTTATTGGCACTCGTACATACGATGTATGTGGACCAATGAGCTCAACGGCCGAGGAGGTTATCGACTTCATTACCTTTACCGATGACTTTAGTAGATATGGTTATATCTACTTAATGAGGCATAAGTCCGAATCCTCTGAAAAGTTCAAAGAATTCCAAAATGAAGTACGAATCATTTAGGGAAAACAATCAAGTTTCTACGATCGATCGTGGAGGAGAATACTTGAGCCAAGAGTTTGGTAATCATCGAAAGATTGTGGAATTGTTCCACGCTTGACTCCGCCAGAACTCCACAATGGAATGGGGTGTCCGAACGGAGAAATCGCACCTTGTTGGACATGGTGCGGTCGATGATGAGCCAAAGTGATCTTCCCTTATCCTTCTAGGGATATGCTCTTGAAACACTACGCTCACACTAAATAGAGTTCCATGTAAGTCGGTTGAAAAGACACCATATGAGATATGGACAGGGCAACCCCTGGTTTGTCTTTTCTCAAAATTTGGGGATGCGAAGCTTATGTAAAACGTTCTGATCGACAAGCTCACACCCAAATCGACAAGTGCTTCTTTGTGGGATATCCTAAGGAAACTAAGGGATATTACTTTTATAATCGGGAACAAGGCAAAGTGTTTGTCGCCGACACGGTGTCTTCTTGGAGAAAGAGTTTCTTTCAAGAAGGGTTAGTGGGAGCAGGGTGCATCTTGAAGAAGTTCAAGAAACACCGAAAACGTTTCAGCGACCACGAACCACAACAGGAGGAGCAAAGTGTTGCGCCACCGGTTGTAGATACACCAGCCCCACGGAGGTCGAAAGATCACGTCGTGCGCCGACAGTACAGTGTGGAACAACGTGATATATTGTTGTTGGACAACGATGAACCTAAGACCTATGAGGAAGCGATGGTGGGACCCGATTCCAACAAGTGGCTTGGAGCCATGAAATCCGAAATAGAATCCATGTACGACAATCAAGTTTGGAACTTGGTTGATCCACTGATGGTGTCAAAACCATTGAGTGTAAATGGGTTTTTAAGAAAAGGCCAATATGGATGGAAATGTTCACATCTATACGGCGCGATTGGTGGCGAAAGTCTATTCGGATTATCCTAGCGATTGCTGCATATTTCGATTATGAGATATGGCGATGGATGTCAAAACGGCTTTCCGAATGGAAACCTAAGCGAGGATGTATACATGATACAACCTCGGGGTTTTGTCGATCCAGAATCGCTGAAAGATATGCAAGCTACGAAATCCATTTATGGATTGAAGCAAGCATCTCGGAGTTGGAATATTCGTTTTGATGAAGTAATCAAAGGGTTTGGTTTCATCAAAAACGAAGAAGAGGCTGTGTTTACAAAAGGTCGTGGGAGTGCAATTGTATTTCTAATCTTATATGTGGATGACATATTACGATTGGAAATGATATCCCTATGCTACAATCCGTCAAGTCTTCATTGAAAAATAGTTTTCCATGAAAGACTTAGGGAGGCAGCATACATATTGGGCATTCGGATCTATAGAGATAGATCCAAGAGGCTAATTGGATTACGCCAAAGTACATACATTGACAAGGTGTTGAAAAGGTTCAACATGCATGATTCCAAGAAAGGTTTCTTGCCCATGTCACATGGCATTAATCTTAGCAAGAATCGGTGTCCTCGGACACATGATGAGCGGAATAAGATGGGTATGGTTCCGTATGCTTCGGCAATTGGATCCATCATGTATGCCATGCTTTGTACACGCCCGAGATGTCTCGTACGCTTTGAGTGCTACGAGCGGATACTGATCGAGATCCAGGTGAAGGTCACTGGACGCCGTAAAGAATATCCTTAAGTACTTGAGAAGAACTAAGGATATGTTCCTAGTCTATGGAGGTGAAGAAGAGCTCGTTGTAAGTGGTTACACCGATGCTAGCTTCCAAACGGACAAGGATGATTATAGATCGCAATCTGGGTTCGTGTTCGCACGAGCGAAGGCGCGGTCAGTGGAAGAGTTCCAAGCAGGATACTGTTGCTGATTCTACAACGGAGGCCGAGTACATTGCTGCTTCGGAAGCTGCAAAGGAGGCTGTTTGGATCAAGAAATTCGTTTCGAGCTTGGTGTGATGACTAGTACGATGGTCCAATGTCTCTCTATTGTGATAATAGTGGAGCCATTTCGCAAGCCAAGGAGCCGAGATCACATCGAAGTCCAAACACATACTTCGGCGATATCATCTCATCCGCGAGATAGTGGACAGAGGTGATGTCAATATATGCAAAGTGCACACGGATCTCAACATAGCCGATCCGCTGACAAAACCTCTCCCTCATCCGAAACATGAGGCGCACACAAGAGCAATGGGTATTAGATACTTACATGATTGACTCTAGTGCAAGTGGGAGATTGTTAGTGATATGCCCTACAGGCAACATGGAGATGTTGGATATCACGTTAATGTTTATGTATAAATGAATAAAGTGTTATTCGGTTCCATGAAATAGACATCTTGTATTGATCAATAAGTACGTGACTTATTTATGAGACTCTATATGTATGAATCTATTTCTAAACGATCCTCGATCATATGTCATATTGTTGGAACAAATATGATTCTAAGATCGGCATGTTTATTGATTGATGATCATGTCTCGTAGATCATGGGTATGGAGATACAAAATCAATAAACATGGACACATGTGTTGGAGAACACATTGTTGGATAGACCCACCATGAGACACTACAGGAATTAATGTGCCATTAGTTGGTCTCGGGTAGTGTTGGTACAAAGTCCTTAAACCCGAGATCAACATGGATTCCAACATGTGTAGTAGCCTACTTTGGGACTACCAAATGCTATTCCGTAATCGGGTAGTTATAAAGGTAGTTTTCGGGTTTGCTATGAAACATGGAGTGGGATGTGAGTGATCAAGATGGAATTTGCCCCTCCTTTGGAGAGATATCTCTGGGCCCTCGAGGTAATGGATTATGGAAATGCATGGCCATGCTAAGTTGATTGAGGAGTCAATCAACGGACGGATAATCCAATACGGTTCGAGTGAATGGTTAAGCTATTGAAGGGATGGCACACATCTTGCCTATAGCTTAACGGTATCGTGAGGCAAAGGGATTTGTGTACACATTACAGGTTCGAGCCGATATTATTCTTGTATACTATGGTGTCAATATGTGCTGCTAGGCGCCGCTGTTGACGGGTCGGCTGAGTTGGACTCGAGCCGACGATCGGCTAAGTTAGACTATAGCCGAAACCGAGTATACCTGAACCTACGGGTCGCACGCTTAAGGGGATAAGAACGAGGCATTCAAGTTGGACTCGGATACGGCTCGATCGGATAGGGATCCGATCGGATAGAGTCCTATAGGCTTACGACGTATGGGCGGCCAACTCTATGAGATACGGATGAGATCCGGTTCAAAATAGAGTCCCGATCGGCCACTAGTCCTAGTCGGCCAACTCTATATAAAGGAGGGAGGGGTGGAGAGCTGCGACATGTCAATTGCATCGCGTGCAACAGAAGTCGCCGAGATCACCTCCCCACTTTCGAGCCAAACCCTAGCCTTACATCGCGTGCTAGCACACGGGTGTACGACGTTCTGTCCCCGGACGTGTGGATACCGTAGAGGCACCGCTACGTTGCGCGCCGTTGATCGGCTTCGGATCGGCTGCAATCGGAGCGATCGGCTGTGGTGGAATCGGCCGCGGTCGGGCGCATCGGAGCGAGGCGTGAGAACGCGGCCGGACGACTCGATCGGCTGATTGGCAAATCGCCCGTCTCCGGAATCGGCTGCCCGTTCGATCGGATTGCCCTGATTGGCTATTCCGCTGCACTCTACTCCAATCGGTAACGATCTATCGGCCCTTACTTGCAAGTGTTCCTGGTTTGCGCGGTAAAAAGTTTTGTTTTCGGCTAGCGTAGCCTCCGCGTAACCCTTCAATCTTACCAAACCGTGACTATTAGCCGTTGCCTTATCTAATCGGCAACGTAACACCCAAGTCATAGCTGGTTTACATAATTGGCAGGCGTAACCTATCCCTATCTCCAGTCGGATAAGCTTGCCATGTGGGTATCCGATTGCCATAATCTCCACAGTAACCCCCGAGTCCTTCGCAGTCGATGAGACAAACAACTCTTTGGCCTAGTGCTTCGTGCCGAGTGGTTTCGTCATCCCTTTGAATCTCCCAAGTGGCTCCAAAGACGTGAAGGGCTGGAAAACATCCCAAAAAATTCTCGAAAATAAATATCTAGGTGCATCTCTGATGCACCTAATTAGGTGTAGCCCCGATTATGTGGTTAGTCAATAACAGACTAAACATATAGTTAAGAACTATAAAAATCATTCTTATATAGATGCTTAGCTCAAACTAAAGGAATCATAAAAAATCTCATCACTCGGCAAGCTCATGCTTATCCGAGTAAATTTGCCCGAGTCATCTCAGAACAAATAGCTCAATCAATCCTCGTGGGTAAAAACACTCACTCGGCAAGCTCATGCTTACCCGAGTGGGTTTGCCCAAGTCATCTCGGAACAAATAATTTAATCGACCCTCATGGGTAAACAAAATTTTCAGTCCTCTGAAAAATACGACCAAAATATTAAATAGCTCCTGCCATAATATTGGTCTTAATCTAAAAAGATCTTCACCAAGGTGGAAAAATAGCATTGATATAATCACTTAATCAAATGCTTAAAAACCAAACAGCCCCTGTCATCAGGACAACCATAAAAAACATAACTGTTTGTCACCTTTCAAATTGCATCGTGCCAACCTCTCATGAAGTTGTGCAAACCGCGGCATGAAAGGATTTTAAAGGTATTGGGCTATGAGACACATGCATATTGCGAGGGCAAATTTGCTTATGTTTTTCCAGTTAAGTCCCTAAGGACACGTGTCAAGCCACACCTTAGCTGGGCCGCAAGTCTCTCATGGGCTCGGCTCAATCGCGAGATGACTCAACGAAACCCTCAAATTTTCTACAAAGCCTCAAGGTCATCCCCGCCACTTCGTCTTCCCCGAAAAATTTCCCCTTTCACAACACTGTTCACCAGCTTGCTGCAGAAAACCCTAGGCTCGCGTGCTCACTCAAATCCATCGATCCAGGAGCTCGCACTTCTCCACAAGCTAGCCTCTACATCCAACTCCAAAAATCCCCATCTCAAATCTCCATCCCCCGAGCTAGATCCACTTCCCCCAAAACCACATCCATGGCGGGAGAGAAGGAGATCCCTTTCGAGCAATGGGCGACCTTGTGTCGAACTTGGTTTCGGCAATATAATTTCTGGGGTCGCAGTCAAGATCGCCAAGCACAATGGGTTAGAAGGAAAAGAAGATTTAGACAGGTTCAGGCCCTCTCGTGAGGTAATACCCTACTCCTGTTTCGGTGGATTCGATCCGCCGAGTGTTTTTATTGATCTCGTGATCTAAGGCTCAAAGCTTAAAGCTGATCTAACTTCTGATCTAGCATAGGATATCCCTCAAGGGACGCCCCTTACCCCCCTTATATAGTCTTGGGAGGTGGGTTTACAGATTGGAAACCATATCTTACTCTAAGTCAGTTTCCTCAATCTTGCCAAATCGTGACTATAGGCCAATTGCCTTATCTCTATCGGCAATCGTAACACCCAAGTCATGTTTGGTTTACAGATATGGCAGGCGTAATCTATCCCTACCTCCAGTCGGATAAGCTTGCCATGTAGATACCCGATTACCGTAATCTTTACAGTAGCCCCCGAGTCCTTTTCAGTCGACGAGACAGCTCAGCTTCAAACCCAAATAGTACACGACCAAAAATCTCTTTGGCCGAGTGCTTCTAGCACCGAGTGATTCCATCATCTCTGCCTGAATCTTCCCGAGTGGCTCCAAAGACTGTGAAGGGCTAGATAACATCTAAAAAATTCTCAAAAATAAATATCTAGGTGCATCTCCTGATGCACCTAATTAGGTGTAGCCCCCGACTATGTGGTTAGTCAAAAATAGACTAAACATATAGTCAAGGACTAAATAAAAAAATTATTCTCATGTAGATGCTTAGCTTAAGCTAAAGCAACCTCATTACTTGGCAAGCTTGTGCTTATCCAAGTGAATTTGCCTGAGCCATCTCAGAACAAACAACCCAACCAACCCTCGTTGGTGAAAAGCACTCGGTAAGCTCATGCTTATCCGAGTGGATCTGCCCGAGTCATCCCGGAACAAATATTTTAATCGTCCCTCATGGGAAAACAAGTTCTTTCAATCGCATGAAAAATATGACCAAGTTATTAAATAGCTCTTGCCATAATACTGGTCTTAATCTATAAAGATCTTCGCCACGGTGGAAAAATAACATTGACATAATCACTTAGTCAAATGCTAAAAAACCAAACAGCCCTTGTCATCAAGGCAGCTATAAAATTCTTAGCTGTTGGTCACCTCCCAAATTGCATCGTGCCACCTTCTCATGAAGTCTAGCAAACCGCGGTATGAAAGGATTCCCAAAGGTACATGGCATTCGGACACACGCATATTGCCAAGGCAAATCTGCTTAAGCTCATCCGCTTAAGTCCCTAAGGACACGCGTCGGGCCACACCTTAGCTGGGCCGCAGATTTTCTCATGGGCTTGGCCCAATCACGAGAAAACCTAGCGCAACCCTCAAATCTTTCTATAAAGCCTAGAGGTCGTCCCCGCCTCTTCGTCTTCCAAAAGATTCCTCTTTTGCAAAGCTGTCCACCGGTTCCTGCGAAGAACCCTAGACTCGCGCGCACCCAAATCCATCCATCCAGGAGCTCGCTTCTTGCAACAAACCAGCTTCCGCAGCCAATCTCCCAAGATCCCTTGTCAAAATCACCATTCTTTCCGACCAGATCCACTTCCCATCCAAACCACACTCATGGCGGAGGAAAAGAGAATCCCCTTTGACCAATGGGCCACATCGGATGTGAGGGAATCCACCCTCAAGGAGATGGTGAAGCACGGAGTGCTTCCTCCTAAGGAGATCGTGGGCTGGCGCCCGGCGGCGGGTGAGGACTTCCCAACCCCGAACACCGGTGAGCTCGTTGTATTCACCTCTTTTTCTATTGCGGGTTAAGTCTTCCCACCTCCAAGTTCTTCCGGGGGCTTTTAGATTATTACGGCCTTCAACTCTACCATCTGAACCCCAACTCCATGCTTCACATCGCTCTTTTCATTCATGTATGTGAAGCATTCCTTGGCATCCTCCCCCACTTCCAACTCTTCCGCCGCATGTTTTACCTCAAACCGCATCCGAATAAGGACCACCCATGCGTCGTTGGCGGGGCGGGTTTCCAACTCCGCGGATCTCTCCGCAAGGAGTACTTCTCTCTTCCCTTGAAATCTTCCAATAAAGGATGGCATGCAAGCTGGTTCTATATTAGCAATCTCGAACCCAGCCTGCCAACCTTCGTCGGGCTTCCCCCTGTTCCCAGGCAAACTTGGAGCACTATTCCAGTAGCTCAAGATTGGGACGAGGCCAACAAACTGCTCGCAAAGATCCTGGAAATGAAGCAGAAGGGTCTTCGCGGTGAGCAGATCACTCGGCACTTCATCCGGTGCCGACTGGCTCCAATTAAAGAACGGTCGAAGCCGGCCTTCGAATACGAAGGCGGGAAGGACCCCAATCGGGAAGATCAAGATCCACTCGGCTACGAGATCATGAAGATCCGGATGTACAAGATCTTCTCGACTGGAATTGCAGTCGAGCGCGCCCTCATACTGCCAGTTCTTCCCTTCAGCATCCATCGGCCTCCTCCTCCGGTAAGCCGACTGACTCCTTCGCATTGTCTTGCAACCTGATGTCATGTCTCTTAGTATTGTGCGAACTTTCCTTGCAGGAAAATGCTTCCGTTACATCAAAACCGTACAAGGTGCCCCACGATGATATGCCGCATCGCCCGCCAAGAAGCCAACGGGTGGGATAAAAATCCAAAGCGATCCGGGCGGGAAGCGGGCGGCCCCGAGTGGGGACACCAACAAGCGGGCTCATCATTGACGACTCGGACGATGACGTCCCGGCTCCCTCCAGTCGAGATTCCTCCTCCAAGGCCATCGCCGAAGGCGCGCCGAAGATCCGTCGCCGTCTGTATGCTTTATGACCGAAGTCCGAACCTTTTCGTTGAAAACTTTCTTTGTCTTCATCCCAGCTGTATTCGTTATTGCAGGAGGCCCCGGACATAGATCCCGCCGGAAGGGTGAGGGGCCGACTCCCGCTGCTGCTCCCGAGGCGCCCAAGCTGCGGAGCCAAGGCCTCGGAGCCCGCTTCCGAGCGAGAGTGCTCCGGCAAAAACCTTCGCCTCCGAAGAAGGATACCTCAAGGAAGGAGCCCCCGACCGCCAGCCGGGACGTCCCGACTGGAAGCCGCCAACAAGCCAGGAAACCTCGACCGTAGCTCTGGCGCCTCGACCGAAGATTAGTCGACGAAAAGCCGAGGAAGGAGGCCACCAGGGTGTTCCACCCAAGAGCGCAGCCACTGCTTCGTAAGTCTTGAATCGAGTCTTGTCTTTGCTCTTTAGTTTGAATCTTTCATGTCTTCATTTGTTCTTCCTATCTGCCAGCCATAGTGGAGGAAATCCCCAGGTTACAGTTCTTCGAAACCTAGGTTCCCCGATCAAGATCGAGTGGCGGGACTCGGAAGGCCAGAGGCGGGGCATCGTCTTGGACATGCAAGCCGAAAGCGAAGAAAGGGATGCCCTGGTCAACAGCTTGAACGAAGCGACTCGGCTACTCAATGTAAGCCTAGATCCTTTCTTCTTATTGTGTTATCATCTTTTTCCAGTCGGTCACTCTTCGGATTTCACGCGCAGAAGGAGTATTGCCATTCCATGGCAAAGTCCGAGGTGCCGGAGAAGCTGGTTCCTCACTGAACTCTTTAGAGGACGTCCAGCGAAAGGCGAAGACCACTAAAGAGGAGGCCACGTCGAGGAGGCAGCCCTAAGGAGGGAGATAGTGGAGCTCCGGAGGAGAACCTCGACCTCCGAGGATCAATCGGGACTAAGCTCATCTCTCCGAGTTCCTTTATGATTCTCATGTTGATCCCGGTTGCGATGATCTTCTTTGCTTGTAGAGAATTCGTCGGAGGTGCACTCGCTCCAGTGTTCGCCGAGAGGCCTCGGCCTCGACAAGGCCGAATTGGAGGCTGAATTTGAAGGTAAGTTTCTTCGAAGTAACATCCTTGGCGCCGCTTTATTTCCGAGTGGTTTGCATGATCGATTCTTTTGGCAGCTTACAAGGTTAAGACCCAAGCTCAATACGACGTCTTGGTCGAGCGGGTCAAACGAGCGGAGAGGTCCGGAAGAGGTCGCCAATGCGGCTGCGCCAATCTTGCTGTCCTTGTTTCACCAAGGGGCGGGCCGTTCGCTAGAGCCATTAGAGATTTTTGACAAACTGCGGA
Organism: Oryza australiensis; assembly: GCA_019925245.2. Lineage (NCBI taxonomy): Eukaryota > Viridiplantae > Streptophyta > Magnoliopsida > Poales > Poaceae > Oryza > Oryza australiensis. The sequence continues at coordinate 2,229,805 of JAIFGZ020000326.1, read as the reverse complement.
GGGCCCTCGACCAATATCGCGAACATCACGAAGCCGCCAACATGGGGGCTGGTCCGGCTCTTGCACGACCAAGTCTCTCTACCCCGAGTGGATATCAACTCGGTCGGAGAGGGCTTTGCGACGTGACCACGGATGAGCAGGCCTTGGACATGCTGAGTGGAGCGCAGGAGTCGACGAAGAAGATTTTCGTTGATGTAGTAAATAACTTCCGGATTTGATTTGTCTTGTGAACATTGGCTTGTAAATATAGTATGATCGTGATACTCTGACACAGACTTGTGATATATTTAGTTTATTTATGTTAATGCCTTGATCCGAGTTTTTGTGTGAAATTTCTTAAGTAATTTTCGTCTGACTGTCACCAAGCCTAGGCTTGATTAGGTCATCAGAAAACTCTCAGTCCTTAGACACTGAACTCGAATCGAGGAACATTAAACAATGATAAACCAAATCATGCACAGAGGTTGATGAGGAAAACCTATGCTTTATTGACATATGTACCCCCATCGCTAACTCAAGAAGTCATCTTACTTGAGGTTGGCAAGTCAAGGAAAACATGAAACTTTAGTCGATTAAGCATAAAATCGTCGAAGATGCTCGATGTTCAAGGCGTTTTCCACCATAGATCCGTCTTCACGCTTTAGTCGGTATGCACGGGCCGAGTCACCTCGGCGATTATGTATGGTCCTTCCCATAGGGGGATAACTTGTGACGGTCTTTGGTGGTTTGAATCTTGCGTAGAACCAGGTCGCCAACGATGAAAGCTCGTGCTCGAACGTTGCGACGTGGTATCGTCGAGCCCTTGAAGATATTTGGCCGATGGATGAGGGCTGCCTCACGGGCCTCTTCCGGTCGGGTGAGGTCGTCCACTCGGTCGGGTCGTAGCGTTCATCGTTGAAGATGCGGACTCGGAGGGATTCATACTCCACCTCGTTTGGCAACATGGCTTCGCGCCGTAGACCAAAAAGAAGGGAGTTTGGTGGTAGCCCGACCGGGTGTGGTCCGCAGAGACCACGGGACCGAGGAAGCTCTTGGACCCACTTGCTGCGTAAGGGTTTAGACGATCGAACACGCGGGCCTTGATGCCTTGAAGGACCATGCCGTTGGCTCGTTCGACTTGTCCATTGCTTTTAGGATGGGCAACGATGCATAGCAAATCTTGATTCCGAAGTCTTTGCGAGAATTCCTTGAAGATGCCTCCCGTGAATTGAGTCCTGTTGTCGGTTATGATTCTGTTTGGGATGCCGAAGCGGTGCACGATGTTGAGGAAGAAATCCCGTGCCTTGTCGGCGGTAATTGTGGCAACCGGCTTGGCTTCAATCCACTTGGAGAACTTGTCGATTGCGACGAAGAGGTGTGTAAATCCTCCTGGAGCTTTCTTGAAAGGGCCGACCATGTCTAAGCCCCATACCGCGAACGGCCGGGATAGTGGGATTGTTTGTAGCTCCCGGTCGGGACATGGCTCGTCGGGCGAAAAATTGGCAGCCTTCACAGGTTCGTACGACTTTGTCCGCGTCGAGACCGCGGTAAGCCGAAGAAACCTTGTCCGTAAGCTTTGCCCACCAAAGTGCGTCTTGCATGGCTTTCGCATATGCCCGAGCGGATGTCTTGGAGTAGCTGCCTCCCTTCCTCGTGTGATGCATCTCATTAGGATTCCGAGGGGCTTCTCTTGTATAAGTCGGAGTCAACCATGACATATGCTTGGCAACGACGTCGGACACGCTCCGCCTCATCCTGGTCTTCGCGGCTCTTGCCGAGTTAACAATTTGATGAGTGGCGTCCTCCGGTCGGCATCGAGTCATGGCGACCTCATTTGCGGTTTGTTCGTTGGGAGTTGTCTTTGTCGTGATGGTTGGCTCATAGAGGTGCTCGACAAAAACATCTGTTGGGGCAGCTTCGCGCTTGGATCCGAACCGTGCCAACTCATCGGCTGCTTCATTGTTGTGTCTCAAGACATGTGAGAGTTCGAGCCCGTCAAACTTGTCTTCAAGTTTGCGGACCTCTTGTCGGTAGGCCTCCATGGTGTCGTTTAGACAGGACCAGTCCTTCATTACTTGGTTGACGACCAGTGGGAGTCGCCTTTCACGATGAGCCGACGTATCCCAAGTGAAACTGCAAGGCGCGTCCAGTGTAGCGGGGGCTTCGTACTCGGCAACGTTGTGTGAGGCGAGAGAAGTGGAGGTGAAGGACGTATCTTAGCCTTTCTATAGTCGGGAAATCAGCACGACTCCTGCTCCCAAGCCGGTGATCCTCTTGGATCCGTCGAAGTGCATGGTCTAGTGTTGAAGGTCTTCCCGAGGTACGTTCTCTTGTTGCTCACCCACTCGGCCAGAAATCCGCCAAGGCTTGCGACTTTATGGACGCGCTCGCCTTAAAAGTCAAGTCCAATGGCATCAGCTCTAAGGCCCACTTAGCGATGCGCCTAGTCGCCTCCCGGTTGTGGATGACATCGCCGAGTGGAAAGGAAGTGACAACGGTGGCCGAGTGACCCGAAAATAGTGTGTCAATTTCCTCGCGGTTATCGAACACCATAGAGCAATTTTTGTACCGAGGGTAGCGAATTTTGGCTCCTCCCAACAGCTTCGCTAACAAAGTAGATCGGCCTCGGGTCTTCGAGCCCGTCCTTCTTCTTCGCGCTCGACCACGAGGACCGTGCAACCACTTGGTGAGTGGCTGAAACGTATAGCAACAGAGGTTCCTGGGGCGAGGCGAGGCCAGACAGCGGCGTTGTAAGGAACTCTTTGAAATCTTCAAAGGCCTTGTTGGCTTCCGCGGTCCACTGGAAGTCGTCTCTCTTCTTTAACAATCTGAAGAAGGGCATGCCTCGTTCGCCGAGTCGAGATGAAGCGGCTTAGCGCCGCCATGCAACCGGTGAGCTTCTGGACGTCCTTCTGGTTACTCGGGGGCTTCATGCTCAAGATGGCGTTGATCTTCTCTGGATTGGCTTCAATGCCATGATGTGACACCATGAAGCCGAGTAGTTTGCCTGATGGAACGTCGAAGGTGCACTTCTCCGGGTTTAACTTCATTCCGAAGGCCCGGATATTTGCAAAGGTTTCCTCTAGGTCAGCGATCAGGTCTTCTTTCTGCTTGGTCTTGATGACAACGTCGTCGACATAGGCTTCTACGTTCTTGCCGATCTGCGTCTGGAAACATCTCTGGATCATGCGTTGGTATGTGGCGCGGCGTTCTTCAGGCCGAAAGGCATGGTGATGTAGCAGTAGGCCCCAAACGACGTGATGAACGATGTCTTCAGGCAGTCGGATTCTTTTAGGCTGATCTGGTGATAGCCCAAGTAACAATCCAAGAAACTGAAGTTGGCAGCCGGCTGTTGGTCTACGACTTGGTCGATGCGAGGCAGCCGAATGGATCTTTGGGACAGCTTTGTTGAGGTCGGTATAGTCAACGCACATGCGCCATTGCCCCATCTTCTTGCGGACCGGACTGGGTTGGCTAACCGTCGGGATGAAGGACTTCTTTGATGAAGCCGGCGGCCAAAAGCTTTGTGAGCTCTTCCTTGATGGCGTCTTTTTGGTCCTGCGCGAACCTCGCGTAATCGTTGTTTTATCGGTTTGGCGTCATCTTTGACGTGCAAAGAGTGCTCGATCACCTCCCTAGGAATTCCGGGCATATCGATGGTTTCCAAGCAAAAACATCTTTATTATTTTGGAGGAAGGTGACGAGCGCGCTTTCCTATTTGGGATCTAGTTCAGCGCCGATTACAGCAATTTTTGAGGGATCCAACGGATCAAGGGAGATCTTCTTGGTCTTGGCGTCGTCGGATCCCGATTTGGCTATCTTCTTCGCGGGGACTTCGCCTCTGCCGGTTGATGCAGCCAATCGGACTTCTTGTTGGCCACGCAATCTCTCGCGAGATTGGGCCATGTCGCAACTCTCCTTATCACAGGTGAAGGCTTGCTTCACATCGCTGCGAAGAGTGATGACGCCGTTTGGACCCGGCATCTTCATGCGAGGTAGGTGTAATGTGGAATCGCCATGAATTTGGCAAGCACAGGCCTTCCGATGATGGCGTGGTATGCTGTTTTGAAGTCGGCCACCTCAAAAGTGACGTTCTCTCGAGCCCCGAAGGTGACAGGAAGGGAGATGTGCCCGAGTGGTGTAGACGATAGCCCCGGGATGACTCCGTGGAAGGGGGCTGAGCTTGCCTTCAATTCGGCCCTCGGGATCCATCTCGTCCATGGTCTTGGCGAACAAGATGTTGAGGGCGCTGCCCCCATCGATGAGGACACGCTTGAGCCTGATGTTGCGGACCACGGGATCCAGGACGAGTGGATAGCACCCCGGGTGGACCACTCGGTCAGGGAGATCCGAGCGGTCAAAGGTGATGGCCACTTCGACCATCGCAGTACGAGGACTTCGGGTTGAGCCGCGTTGACCTCTCGGTCGGTTAGCTTCGCTTCCTCTTGGATTCATAGGCTAGCGGCCCTCCGAAGATGTGATTGAGTTCTCCCACGGGGTCTTGGAAAGGTTCGGCATTCTCGGCCGTGTTGTTTTTCTTGGCGCCCGATGGACCAGCCTCATCGCGGCTTCTTGTTGAGCCGCGCGCATCTTTCTGGGCGAACCGTTTGTAGATGAAGCAGAGTCCTTAGCCGCATGCTTATTATTGGGATGATGAGTGCATTGGGCATTCATGATGGCGTCGTAGGCGGCGACTCAGGGACGGCGTTGAGTGTTGGAGGTTTCGGCCACTAGATCCTCGATCGGCGCTTGCGATCTTTTTGGGCTCAGTTGTTCTTGTTGCCGTTATCCTTCTTAGGATTCCGGCTTCCTCTGTCTGTTTGTCTTCCCTCCCGTCGGGCCGGTCTTGACGGGCGGCCTTGATGGCGTCGTTGGATTTGGCGTAGGAATTCGCCGTCTCGAACACGTTTCACCATCTTTGGTGGCTTGCGCCGAACTTCCCGATTAACGGCTCATCACGGACTCCCTTCGGAAGGCGGCGATGATGATGTCATCGGTGATGTTGGGGGTCTTGTTGCGCTTCTCGGAGAAACAATGGATGTAATCCTTCGAGGCTCGTCCGGCTCGGATGACGTTGTATAGATCGAAGTGTGTGCCGGGCCTCTCGAAGGTACCCGGAAGTTGGCAATAAAGTGGTCCCTCGGCTCGCTCCACGAGCCGATTGAGCCTCTTGGCAGGCTCGTGAGCCGCCTGGCGGAGTTAGCGAGAGCCACTGGAAGATAATTGGCCATAGCCTTGTTGTCGCCGCCGCTGCGTGGATGGCGAGAGTGTAGACGGTAAGCCATGACTCGGGTCGGTCTTGCCGTCGTACCTTTCAATTCCCGTGGGCTTGAAACCACTCGGCCGGTGCACTCGACAAAGCTCCCGAGTGAAAGCCGGCACTCCGTCGTCGCCGCTATCGGGTGATCCCCTCCGATCTTCCCGAGTGCGTCGGTCCCGCTCTGTAGCGGCCATCGAGGACTTCCTGCGAGATCACTCGGCGGGGTCTTCGTTGGCTGGTTGGGTAGCTGGAGCTATTGTTGCGGCGGACGCGGTGGTGGACGGGTGGACGTTCGTGCCGCTTTGTTGCGGAGTCGCCTGTTTGCTCCCGGTACTTCGCGTGGACTCGCGGCGTGGGCCTCCCGGCCTTGTCGTAGACCGGTCCGGCTCGGGCCTCTTATAGTCTCCTGACCTTAGAGGCAAGACTCGGCTTTTGTCGGGTGTTTCAGCCACGGACTCAGTCGGCCTTCGTGCCAAGGTGGCGGGGTGGCCGTTGGGCGTGGGCTGCGACGATGGTCTTGATCTTGTCAAGTATTGGAGTCACGTTGGCGGGTGCCGTCTCCATGACGGTGTCTGCGTCTGGAAGATGTTGGTGTTGCGAACCCGCGTTTGGAGGATGGCCTCCGGGCGGATCGTCCGCCGCGCGTAGATCTTGCTTCCTCTTGTTAGCCTCTTCCCTGCGTTGCTTCTCCTCTTCGGCCGTCTTGTGCTCTTGCTCGATCTTGGCTCGTTCTTCCTCCGCGAGCCTCGGCCATGGCTGAGTCGGACTCGTCGGCTCAGCCATGAGGACATCGGCGCGGCTCATAGTCCTTGCGGCGGTCGGAGTCGTCGGCTTCGTCCGAGGGGATGCCATAGAGGTCGTCGAAGCCGGCGGAGCTGAGGTATTCGTTGAGCTCCGAAGATGAGCATGAGCCGAATGATGGGAGGATGACGGCAACCTCGCTCGATCCTGGGTAGCCCGGCCGCATCGTTCCACCCGAGTCGAGCTTGGGGATGCGGGCACCTCCGAGTGGGTTAACCTCGACCTAGGGGGAGGAGTTTGCCATAGATCTCAACGGCGTTTGGTAACCCAAACGGCACCGAGAGGTCTTCTTCCGAGTAGATCATCTCCGTCGGGAGACGAGAAGATCGGTGCAGATTTTGGCGGTGTTCGGCAATCCGAACGGTGCTGAGTGAAGTCCTTCGTTGGAGTGAACAGATTGCATCTTGATCTTGAGGATGTCGTCAAAGATCTCGGCGCTATTGGGGAGCCCGAACGGCGTCGAGTGGGTCTTTCCTTCCGACTGGTTTGAATCCGAGTCGAAGGAGGAGTCGTTGAAGAAGTTGGCGGCGAAGTCGTCGAATCCGACGGAGATCCCATCACGCTTGTCGGTGAGATTGTTGAAGAAGTTTCGACGCGGACCCCTACCTGGCGCGCCAACTGTCGAAACTTGGTTTCGGCAATATAATTTCTGGGGTCGCAGTCAAGATCGCCAAGCACAATGGGTTAGAAGGAAAAGAAGATTTAGATAGGTTCAGGCCCTCTCGTGAGGTAATACCCTACTCCTGTTTCGGTGGATTCGATCCGTCGAGTGTTTTTATTGATCTCGTGATCTAAGGCTCAAAGCTTAAAGCTGATCTAACTTCGATCTAGCATAGGATATCCCTCAAGGGACGCCCCTTACCCCCTTATATAGTCTTGGGAGGTGGGTTTACAGATTGGAAACCATATCTTACTCTAAGTCGGTTTCCTCAATCTTACCAAACCGTGACTTTAGGCCGATTGCCTTATCTCTATCGGAAATCGTAACACCCAAGTCATGTTTGGTTTACAGATATGGCAGGCGCAATCTATCCCTATCTCCAGTCGGATAAGCTTGCCATGTAGATACCCGATTACCATAATCTCCACACCTTGGATGTCATGGAGTCAACTCTCAAGGAGATGGTAAAGAACGGAGTTCTCCCTCCTAAGGAGATCGTCAGCTGGCGTCCGGCGGCCGGTGAAGAGTTCCCTACTCCAAACACCGGTGAGCTCGTCGTCTTCACTTTCTTCTTTTACTGCAGTTTTGGCCTCCCAACCTCTGAGTTCTTTAGGGATCTCCTTCATTACTATGGCCTTCAACTTTATCACTTGAACCCCAATTCCATGCTCCATATAGCTCTTTTCATCCATGTTTGCGAGGCTTTCCTTGGCATCTTTCCCCACTTCCAACTCTTCCGGCGCATGTTTTATCTCAAGCCGCATCCGAACAAGGATGAGCCCTGCGTTGTTGGTGGGACCGGCTTCCAGCTCCGTGGATCCCTCCGCCGAGATTATTTTTCTCTTCCCTTGAAATCCTCTAACAAGGGCTGGCACGCAAACTGGTTCTACATTGCAAACCTCGAACCCAGTCTGCCCAACTTCGTTGGCCTTCCTCCTGTACCTAGATCCAACTTGAGCACCGTGGCAGTAGCCCAAGACTGGGATGAAGCCAACAAGCTTTTGGCGAACATTTTGGAGATGAAGAAGAAAGGCCTTTGGAGTGAACAGATCACTCGGCATTCCATCAGGAACCGACTGGCGCCGATTAAGGAGAGGTCCAAGCCCGCGTTCGAGTACGAGGGCGAGAGGGACCCCAATCGGGAAGACCGCGACTCCCTCAGCTTCGAGACCTTGAAGACCTGCATGTACAAAATATTTTTGTCCGGGATCGCAATCGAGCGCAACCTCATGCTTCGGTCCTCCCCTATAGCTTATATCGTCCTCCTCCTCCGTAAGTTGACTCGGCTTCTTTATTGCCTTTCGCTTTTGATGTCGTACTTCTTAGTGTTCAAAGAATCTTTCTTGCGGGAAACGCCTCCATTATCTCGAAGCCGTACAAAATACATCATGATGACGTACCGGCCGGCTCGCTAAAAACCACCGGCGACGTGAAGATCCGGAGCGATCCAATCGGCAAGAGGGCTGCCCCGAGCGAGGACATCAGCAAGCGGGAGAGTAAGAGGAGGCTGGTTGTAACATCCTGAAAATCGAAGAACGGAAATCGGGACGTAAAAATCGGAACTTTCAAAAACCTTCACCTGCTGCTTCTTCTCGGGTTGTTGCTTCTTATTTGCCAGCTCAGTTGCATAAATGTAGTCGTGATCAATTCCCTTTTCGGTGTATTTGGATGATTCGTAGTTGTCAAAACGGAGGTGCGAAAGCCGCACCAGGGTTTTAAAAAGGGAAATCGAGAAAAGCGCGGATTTATGAAAACGCGTTCTGGGAAAAATAAAATAAAATTTTTGGGTGGGAAAAGATAAATTAAGACACAAAATATATAATAAAATTCCGGGAATCGTATTCGAAATCAGGGAAGTTTTGGGAAAAAAATAACGGGGAAAATATTGAACTTTGAAAAGAGGAAGGTTAAATAAATAAAAACATATATAAAAATATATAAATACATTGTAAGAAAATAAAAGTGGGGAAAGTTGAAAATATTGTGTTAAAGATTATTTTTGAATTAGAGGAATTTATTTTGGAATTTTTAGAAGGAAGGAAATAGAAAATGGGAAATTAAAATAGAAAATCGGGAAAATTAAAAATTTGAACTGTTCATCGGTCACAACCCGTTCGACGCCGTCCCGCCGCGGCCTCGCGCCCGCCGCGCGTCGCCCGCCGTACCGCGCCGCACCCTCGTGCGCCACGCGTCGCGTGAGCGCGCACGCGCCCGCGCCGGCCCGGATCGCCCCGCGCTGGCTGCCCCGCCCCGCCCGCGCAGCGCCGTTGCCGCCATGCGCCCGCCCGTCGTACTGCGCCCGCGCCCGCGCTCGCCATCCGTCGCCGCCACACCCCGGCCCCGTCCGCGACTTCACCACGTGCCGCTGCCCGCGCCCGCCCCGTGCGCGCCCGCACTCCGCGCGCCGGCCCGCCACCGCACGCCGCGTGCGCCGCCGCACCGTCGCCGCGCCGGTCCCCCACCCGTTCCCTCCGTGCCTCGCCCGGTTGCGCCTATAAGGAGGGGGCAAACCCCATCTATCCCCCACATCGCCGCCCTAGCGTTCCCTCTCTCCGGTCCCTTTTCCCTCTCCCGAGCGCCGCCGCCACCGCAAATCGCCGCGAGCCGCCTAGCGCCCTAGCCGCCGTGCACCGGAGCTCCGCCACCCTCCCTTGCCGTCGCCATCACCGGTAAGCCGAGCTGCCACTCCCTCCTCTTGTGTTCGCGCGCCGCCCCGGCCGTAACAGAGAAGCGAGAGGAGAGGTGTTCGGTCGAACACCTTGGGCGCCGATGAATAGTGTCTTGGGAAAAGAAAAAGAAAAAGAAAAAGGAAAAGGAAAAGAAAAAAAGAAAAAGAAAAATAGGGAAAAATTTGGGAAAAATTTTGGAAAATTTAGAAAATATTTTGGGATGACTTGAGTAAAATTTTGGGCAAAAATAAATTATTTTCTCGCATGTTTTCTCGGTGCAAAGTTTGAAAAATCGGAATCGGACGTTTTCCGGGATTCCGTTTCGTCGTTTTAAATCCGGACTCGTCTTTGCGAAAACCCTAGGTCATCAACTCATTTCCAAAACTCGGATTTTCCTAGCGACCCTTGTCTAACTCAAGTAGAATTTTTGGCAAAACTTTTGGAGTTGTTTTCATGGCTTTTATGGTCCTTTTCGATCTCTCGATATTTTATTGAATTCTAATTGAATTCAATTGATCTTTCGCACGTACGGATAGCACTGAAGAAACCGGCACCAACCCCGCTGAAGATACCACCCCTCAAGTGTACGAGCAAGGCAAGTCATCGACTCTTTGAACATATTGATCCTACTTTGTGAAATGATGTTGATTTCAAATTACAAATTGCATGCCTTACACAAACAATACCTATGCTTGATATACCCTGCTTTGATATTGATCACCATTAGTATTTATTCTTTGTAACCTTCGATGTGATATGACCGGGAGGATAACTTTGGTACAAATGCTTAGCCCTGCTTACACTAGATCCCTGCATACTCATGATTTTGCAAAATGGCTTTGTGCTCGGGCAACTACCTTAGGGAAGGTAGTTGAAATACGGCCTGTGGAGACATGAGCGCCACATGGCCATGAGAATGTTGAACTAGGCTTGGTGAAAATTGAAAATGCCATACACATACTTTAGACTGGGGCGGCTGGATGATTTGGGCGGATTCCGGAAAAGGCAAGTGCCGACCCTAGTCAATTAAGGACCGAGCCATGAGATAGCTGGGAAACGAGCCAGTACAACCGTACTTCTCGAATGGGTATAGACCTAGCTGACTAGATAGTCGAGCGGAGGCAGTATCCTTGCATAGATGGTTCTCTATGATGTGGTTACGGGATGAGAATGAGGCTGCGGCCTTTGTTATGAATGGTGGAATTAAACTGATGTTAATTAAACTTAAAGATTGAGAAAGCTTTCCTTACCCCGGGTGCGCCGAACTCCTCTCACTGCTAGAAAAGGACGGCTAGAGTGCATGAGGGCTTAAGTTCATGGAGCGGGTACTGCCAAAGCGAGGTTATCAAAAGGCTTTGCCGCGACCGTCTCATGTGTTGAGGCGTAGGCTCATTTGTTGGGCTGTTGCGGAGTACGGGTAAAGTGTACATCCACTTGCAAGTGTGAGTGAATCAATCTATTCGAATAGCCGTGCTCGCGGATATCGAGCATCGTGACAAGACTTTCGCTTGGCTAGACTTTAAACTTAAAACTGCTGGGATGGGCTTGCATGATGATTTCATTAGCTGGTGGATCAACTTCTCGGGATGCGAGAAGGGGTAGACTCCCGAAAATCATAACGAAACGGAGGCGGGAAGCCATCCTTGGAATCACGATGGATGGTGGACGAACCGTCACCGGACTAATGAAGTGGAACTAAAACTTGATTGGCTAAGTTGATAGGCTTGTGAAAAGAATTGCGAAAATTGGCCTTATGCAAAAGAACTCCAGCCATTCTCCGAATAACCCTATCATATGCATCAATTCTGTGTTGGCTTGCGAGTACGGTTGGTACTCACCCTTGCTATACGCACAAACCTTCACCGACGGAAATGAAGAGCCGAAGACCCGTATGCGTACTACCGGGAGGGTGAAGGAACCGACGGCGCATACTAGATCTTAGCTCCGGTCGTTGCTTGTGGCAAATGACAAGCCGCTGCCTCTATTCCATGCCGTATCTAAATTCTGTTTTTGTGTTGTATTCGGACCATAAGGTCCTGTGGGTTGAACATTGCCTTCGGGCCTATTAATGTAATAATGGTAATGTAAGACTATTCGTGCATGTGCACTGATTATCTAGTCTTGTATTCGTGGGTACCAACTACTCGATCCAGGAAATGGTACTATGAACACGAAAGATTCCGTCTCAAAACGGGGTCCACGTAGCGGTATCGAGCCATGCGACCGTAGGCTAAGACCAAATGGCGCCCTACCCCAAACTACTTGGCTAAAGGGAAATATCCCTACATAGAATCATTTTTAAAACATTATTTCCAAATGATTATAATAGCTCTCTCTTCCCTCTAACCCCAAGTTGCCTTCAAAAGCGATGTCGAACCACGACGGAGCACGGAGGTCACCATCCCACGAGACGAGGGGTTTGTGGCACAACTTCAGTCCCTACTGTGGTATTTGAGGTACCGGAACCACCCACCTATCACACCAAAAGGCATGGCTCCGAAGTATATCCAGCATGGGAGGCAGCCGTATCCATAGAAGCCCGCATGGGAAGCGAAACATCTTTCTGCTTCCACACCCGCTACCACCGGGACTTAGCAGAAGCAGCCATCCAAGATGCGGCCCGCGAAGCATTTCTTCGCCTTAATGCGATACATCGTGCCGAACTCACGGTGACGAGTTCGTGCATCATCCTTATCGCGAAGAGGGCAACCCCGCACCGTGGAGGCCACCCCGCTGCTACAACCCGATGGTCACGCATCTATCACGTTGGGCGGAGACGGCGACGACATTACGAGGAGGCCTTGCTTGAGATCAACGACCAGCGAGTCACACCTCAATGATCCGGTCGAGAGCCACCAAGGCCGTGGGGACCGATAAACATGCCGCAAACTCATGCAAGCCAATGGTGCCCAATATGAGCAACTCTCGGACCGCTACATGGCCCGTGGGGAAGCCACCGGTAGAGCTGGAGGAGCAGCTCGGGAAGAGCAAGCAGCAAGTCGACCACTGGAGGAGCATGCGCACTCGCCCGTCTACGCCTGCAGTACTTCCACCGAGCTTGTACCAACACCTCCCGCTCCGCGCCCGACCACTATTACCTTTTGACTCCAGCATGCTTGGATACCTTTCAAGCCATGATGGAGCAAGTTTTTATGTTGAGCACGAGCTGCGCCGCACCGATAGACCCGCTGCTACCACGTCCATGGGACCCACCTCGAGCTCCGTAGCGGTGTCATCCGAGCTGGATCGGGAGAGGAGAACCCCATCCGGATCCACACCGACACGGAGTCGAGGCGGAACCTATGGAGGTCAAATGGGAGTCCAACGACACCGACCCAATGGAGGAGGAAGCTCCCACTCGTCGCCCGACTCACACCGGAGGCCCCTCACCCGCCGACCGCTCGCAAGAGTACGCGGCCACCGAGTCGAAGATTCGGCATGACTCGAGGCCACCACCTCCGAGCCATGGGGACTCCGGTTTGCTTCGCAGCGACCACCCACTTCCCGCGCTGGCTCTTGCGGATGGTTGGACGACTAGGCGGGAGGACCTCCCGGCTTGATCTTGTTCTAGACGGCTCGCGGCACGAACCACACTCTATTCCCCCTTAATTGGTTGATGCGGTTAGACGATGTAGTTGTTGTTGCTATCATGGCATGAAGGACTGTGTATGTACAGTCCGTGTACCCTCTTATGTAATATGATGGACAGAGCATCGCTTTGCGGTGTCTTAATTCGTGAGCTTATTATTATTTCACCGCTTGTTGATTGAAGATCATTTAAAACAACTTGAAGAAAAATCCCCCTAGGAACCATGACCTAAACTGGTCCGATCTCTTAATTCATCTATCTTCTTCGATGGCACATCGCCGCAGAGCCGCAGACAACCAACGAGAACCCGCCGGAACCCAACCCCTCCACTCGGCGGAGGTTATGGCTTTGCGACCCGGCTACTCCAAGCAATTGCTAACAACCGGGAAGTCGAGGAGGATCAAGTCTAGGAGAGTTCATGAGAGCTAAGCCACCAACCTTCTCCGCGTGAAGAACCCATGGATGCTGAAGACGGCCGAGGGTGATCGAGAAAAAGCTAACTCTCGTCGAGTCCGAGAAGCCGATAGAGTTGTCTTCGCCACTAACCGCTAGAGGGTCCCGCAAGTGACCGGGGACACCTACAAGGAAACGCGAGCTGAAGACGCCGGCGAACCAACATGGGAAGAGTTCACGGCTGCGTTCCTTGAGAATTTCGTGCCGCAGCGGTTATGAGGATGAAGAAAACGAGTTCCGCAGATCTGCGTCAAGGAAACACCTCGGTACAAGAGTATCTCGAACAAGTTTACCCAGCTTGCCTTACGCCACCGTGACTGACGACGAGGAAGAGAAGATGGATAAATTCATTGAGGGACTAAATGACGAGTGAGAGGACCAATGATCGGGCAGGACCACACCGGTTCCAAAGCCTCATCAACAAGGTCGTCCGGCTTGAACACGACCAAAAGATGGTAGAAAATAACCACAAAAGGAGGCTCGCTATGGCTCGCCCATTTGAGGGAACGCCACAACGCCCCAAGGGAGCCACCCCGTCTGGATGGAAGCCAAACGTTCGTGCCGGTCGTTCCCCGCTTTCGACCATGTCAACAGCCACTACACCTCGCTTCGTACACCCACACCAACCCTAGCCGCTCCAGGAAGAAAGAATGTGAGCCTTCAATTGTGGAGAATTCGGGCACTACTCCAATAGCTGCCCAAAACCACGCAACACCCCTGTGCGCACCGGCGCCAATGCAACGCCCGTCCGAGGAACCCCCACCCTCGCTGCAGGACGAGGTCCTTCGGGACCCCGCTACCCAACGAGGCTGCCACCGGGTTTCGATGAGGCCAGTGAATCATGTGCGGGCTGAAGAAGCTCAGGAGGACCATAGCGTATTGATGGGTATGTTCTCTATCAACTCTACCCCAGTTAAAGTTTTATTCGATTCTGGAGCCTCACATTCATTCATATCTTCCCAAGTAAGCAAACAACACCACCTACACCAAGTAGCACTTAAGAGGCCTATGTTGGTACACTCACTGGGAGACATAACCGTACCCCATGCTTGCATCAATGTGCCTATACGGATTAGGGACGTGGTGTTTCTCTCGAACCTTATGGTGCTATCACCCCAAACCATTGATGTCATACTCGGAATGGATTGGTTGACCAAGAATAATGGAATTATAGACTGCAGTCGAAGGGAAGTCACGGTATCCACCCCATGGGGATCACCGATGAGCATAACTATGGATCAAAACCCGAAGCTATGCGAACAAGCTGCGGGAGTGTTCACCATGCTACCTCTAGGTGGGATGCCGTAGTACAAGAATACCGGACGTATTTCCGAGGAATTGCCCAATGCCCCGGATCGCGACATAGAATTTATCATCGACCTAATGCCGGTACTGCCCCCATATCCAAGAGGCCTTACCGAATGCGGCCAACGAGTTAGAGGAACTCAAGAAGCAAATACGAGAACTACAAGAGAAGGGATTTGTACGCCCCACTCTTCTCCCCGGGAGCCCCAAGTACTCTTCGTCAAGAAGAAGGATGGGAGTATGAGAATGTGTGTGGACTACCGATCGCGAATGAAGTGACTATCAAAAACAAGTACCCGCTACCTCGAATCGATGACCTATTCGATCAACTTAAGGGTGCGCAAGTGTTCTCAAAGATTGATCTTCGGTCGGGATATCATCGCTTGAAGATTAGAGCTAGAGATATTCCTAAGACGACGTTCTCTACACGTTACGGCTTATACGAGTTTACGTAATGTCCTTTGGATTGACCAATGCCCGGCATATTTTATGAACCCGATGAACAAGGTATTCATGGAGTACCTGGACAAATTCGTAGTGGTATTCATCGACGATATACTTATCTACTCCAAGAACGATGAGGAACACGCGGAGCATCTCGGGTGCACTTGGGAAAACTACGAGAGCACCATGTATGCAAAGTTCAGCAAATGCGAGTTCGGCTCAAGGAAGTCGCTTTTCTTGGCCACGTGGTTTCAGCGGAGGAGTAGCGGTAGACCCGCCAAGGTCGAAGCTGTCATGGAATGGAAGGCACCCAAGTCGGTGACGGAAGTTCGGAGTTTCTTGGGCTTGGCCGGTTATTACCGACGGTTTATCGAAGGGTTTTCCACCGTAGCCCGACCTATGACTCAACTTCGAAGAAGGAAAAGAAGTTTGAATGGAACGAGAAGTGTCAAAAGGCTTTCGACCAACTAAAAGAAAAGTTAACCACTTGCCCCAATCTTAACCTTGCGACAACCGGAAGGATTTCGTGATGTACTTGTGATGCATCTCGGCAAGGACTAGGGGAGTGTTAATGCGGGATGGGAAGGTCGTAGCGTATGCCTCGCGACGCTACGACCCCACGAGGAGAATTATCCCACACACGACCTGGAATTAGCCGCGGTTGTTCACGCATTGAAGATCCGGAGACACTATCGATCGGGAACCACCGTGATGTGTATACCGATCACAAGAGCTTAAAATATTTCTTTACTCAGCCTGATCTCAACCTACGACGAGGCGATGGTTGGAGTTGATCAAGGATTACGATCTAGGAATCCATTACCATCCCAGCAAGGCAAATGTAGTGGCCGATGCGCTGAGCCGCAAAGCCCAATGCAACCACATGGGATTGGGAGGTATGGCCAGCGAGCTCCAAGAAGAAATGGCTCGACTCAATCGCACCCGATTCCTCACGGAGAAATACGCTCACTTGGAAATCCAACCCCTTCGAGGACTCAAATAGAAGAAGCCCAAAAGGGAATGAGGAAACCCGGAAATCAAGGAACGCATGGCGTGGACGCGCTAAGGAGTTTTCAATAGATGACAAGGGAATCTCGTGGTACAAGAAAAGAATCTGCGTGCACGAACGAGGTGGTTTGAGAGGATTGATCTTAAAAGAAGCCCACGAATCGGCATATTCGTTACATCCGGAAGCACGAAAATGTACCAGGATTTGAAAGGAGAATACTGGTGGCCCAATATGAAGAGAGATGTAGCCGAATACGTAGCCGTGTGCGATGTGTGCCAAAGGGTGAAAGCCGAGCATCAACGACCGAGCAGCTTGCTTGCAGCCGCTCAAGATTCCGAATGGAAATGGGACGAGATAGGCATGGATTTCATAGTAGGACTACCCAAAACTACGATTGGTTACGATTCCATTTGGGTAATAGTGGATCGGCTCACCAAGACTGCTAGATTTATTCCCGTAAAACTAACTACAACGGTGCCAAGCTAGCGGAACTATACATGAGTAGGATTGTATGTCTTCACGGTGTACCAAAGAGGATTATATCGGATCGTGGTACCCAATTCACGTCCCATTTTTGGAGCAAAGTCCACGAGGCACTCGGCAGTCACCTCGCCTTCGGTACCGCTTACCACCCACGGCGCGGACGGGCGAAAGGACAAATCAAGTACTAGAAGATATGCTGAGAGCCTGTGCATTGGATTTCACCAAGGATTGGGAGAAATGTTTGCCGTACGCCGAGTTCTCCTACAACAATAGCTATCAAGCCAGTCTGAAGATGTCGCCAAATGAAGCTCTATTTGGTCGCCGATGCCGAACCCCATTAATGTGGTCAGAAACCGGTGAACGAACCGTATTCAGGCCTGACATAATCAAAGAGGCCGAGGAAAAAGTTCGCCTGATTCGGGACCGATTACAAACAGCTCAGTCACGACAAAAGAGCTACGCGGACACCCGCCGAAGAGAATTAGAATTTAAAGAAGGTGACTACGTGTATCTAAAGGTCTCACCACTACGGGGGACTCAGAGGTTCAAAGTCAAAGGGAAACTCGCACCACGATACGTGGGCCCATTCTTGATAAGCACTAGGAGAGGAGAAGTGGCTTACCAATTGGAACTGCCCGAGAACCTCTCCGATGTCCACCCAGTGTTCCACGTGTCGCAATTGAAGAAATGTTTGCGGGTACCGAAGAGCAAGCTCCTTTAGAAACCATCCATGTCCACGGTGATCTTACCTACCCGGAGCATCCAATCAAGATACTAGACGAGGCAGAAAAGAAGACACGGACCAAGTCATGGCGCATGTACAAGGTACAATGGAGCAATCACACGGAAGAAGAGGCTACCTGGGAGAGCGAAGAGTTCCCGAGGACGAGAATACCCACACCTACTCGGCAACCGGTAAGAAATCTCGGGGACGAGACTTATTGTTAGGGGGTAGGTTTGTAACATCCTGAAAATCGAAGAACGGAAATCGGGACTAAAAATCGGAACTTTCAAAAACCTTCGCCTGCTGCTTCTTCTCGGGTTGTTGCTTCTTATTTGCCAGCTCGTTGCATAAATGTAGTCGTGATCAATTCCCTTTTCGGTGTATTTGGATGATTCGGAGTTGTCAAAACGGAGGTGCGAAAGCCGCACTGGGTTTTAAAAGGAAATCGAGAAAGCGCGATTTATGAAAACGCGTTAAGGAAAAGTAAAATAAAATTTTTGGGTGGGAAAAGATAAATTAAGACACAAAATATATAATAAAATTCCCGGGAATCGTATTCGAAATCCGGGGAAGTTTTGGGAAAAAAATAACGGGGAAAATATTGAATTTTGAAAAGAGGAAGGTTAAATAAATAAAAACATATATAAAAATATATAAATACATTGTAAGAAAATAAAAGTGGGGAAAGTTGAAAATATTGTGTTAAAGATTATTTTTGAATTAGAGGAATTTATTTTGGAATTTTTAGAAGGAAGGAAATAGAAAATGGGAAATTAAAATAGAAAATCAGGAAAATTAAAAATTTGCACTATTCATCGGTCACAACCCGTTCGACGCCGTCCCGGCCCCGGCCTCGCGCCCGCCGCGCGCGCCGCCGTACCGCCGCACCCGCGTGCGCCACGCGTCGCGTGAGCGCGCACGCGCCCGCGCCCGGCCCCGGATCGCCCGCGCGCTGCGCCCGCCCCGCCCGCGCCGAGCGCCGTTGCCGCCGCGCCCCGCCCGTCGCTGGCCCCGCGCCCGCGCCGCCATCCGTCGCCGCCACACCCCGCCCGCGCCCGCGCGCCATCCGTCGCCGCCACACCCCGCCCCGTCCGCGACTTCACCACGTGCCGCCGCCCGCGCCCGGCCCCGTGCGCGCCCGCACTCTGCGCGCCGGCCCGGCACCCGCGCGTCGCGTGCGCCGCCGCACCGTCGCCGCGCCGGTCCCCCACCCCGTTCCTCCGTGCCTCGCCCGGTTGCGCCTATAAAGAGGGGGCAAACCCCATCTATCCCCCACATCGCCGCCCCTAGCGTTCCCCTCTCTCTCCGGTCCCTTTTCCCTCTCCCGAGCGCCGCCGCCGCCAAATCGCCGCGAGCCGCCTAGCGCCCTAGCCGCCGTGCGCCGGAGCTCCGCCACCCTCCCCTTGCCGTCGCCATCACCGGTAAGCCGAGCCGCCACTCCCTCCTCTTGTGTTCGCGCCGCCGGCCGTAACAGAGAAAGCGAGAGGGAGAGGTGTTCGGTCGAACACCTTGGGCGCCGATGAATAGCGTCTTGGGAAAAGAAAAAGAAAAAGAAAAAGGAAAAGGAAAAGAAAAAAAGAAAAAGAAAAATAGGGAAAAATTTGGGAAAAATTTTGGAAAATTTGGAAAATATTTTGGGATGACTTGAGTAAAATTTTGGGCAAAAATAAATTATTTTCTCGCATGTTTTCTCGGTGCAAAGTTTGAAAAAATCAGAATCGGACGTTTCGGATTCCGTTTCGCGTCGTTTTTAAATCCGGACTCCGATTAATTCTTTCTCGCCATTTAAATAGGCTTCCCTTTGGTGCTCAAACCCTCAAACCTCAAGCGCGAATTTTTCCTCCGCTAATATTTTCAAACTCAATTTCTCAAATTATTACGATCGTGTCTTTGCGAAAACCCTAGGTCATCAACTCATTTCCAAAACTCGGATTTTCCTAGCGACCCTTGTTCTAACTCAAGTAGAATTTTTGGCAAAACTTTTGGAGTTGTTTTCATGGCTTTTATGGTCCTTTTCGATCTCTCGATATTTTATTGAATTCTAATTGAATTCAATTGATCTTTCGCACGTACGGATAGCACTGAAGAAACCGCACCGACCCGCCAAGATACCACCCCTCAAGTGTGCGAGCAAGGCAAGTCATCACACTCTTTGAACATATTGATCCTACTTTGTGAAATGATGTTGATTTCAAATTACAAATTGCATGCCTTACACAAACAATACCTATGCTTGATATACCACGCTTTGATATTGATCACCATTAGTATTTATTCTTTGTAACCTTCGATGTGATATGACCGGAGGATAACTTCGGTACAAATGCTTAGCCCTGCTTACACTAGATCCCTGCATACTCATGATTTTGCAAAATGGCTTTGTGCTCGGGCAACTACCTTAGGGAAGGTAGTTGAAATACGGCTTTGTGGAGACATGAGCGCCACATGGCCATGAGAATGTTGAACTAGGCTTGGTGAAAATTGAAAATGCCATACACATACTTTAGACTGGGGCGGCTGGATGATTTGGGCGGATTCCGGAAAAGGCAAGTGCCGACCCTGGTCAATGGGAGGACCGAGCCATGAGATAGCGGAAACGAGCCGACAACCGTACTTCTCGAATGGGTATAGACCTAGCTGACTAGATAGTCGAGCGGAGGCGATATCCTTGCATAGATGGTTCTCTATGATGTGGTTACTGGATGAGAATGAGGCTGCGGCCTTTGTTATGAATGGTGGAATTAAACTGATGTTAATTAAACTTAAAGATTGAGAAAGCTTTCCTTACCCCGGGTGCGCCAGAACTCCTCTCACTGCTAGAAAAGGACGGCTAGAGTGCATGAGGGCTTAAGTTCATGGAGCGGGTACTGCCAAAGCGAGGTTATCAAAAGGCTTTGCCGCGACCGTCTCATGTGTTGAGGCGTAGGCTCATTTGTTGGGCTGTTGCGGAGTACGGGTAAAGTGTACATCCACTGCAGTGTGAGTGAATCAATCTATTCGAATAGCCGTGCTCGCGGATATCGAGCATCGTGACAAGACTTTCGCTTGGCTAGACTTTAAACTTAAAACTGCCGGGATGGGCTTGCATGTTGATTTCATTAGCTGGTGGATCAACTTCTCGGGATGCGAGAAGGGGTAGACTCCCCAGAAAATCATAACGAAACGGAGGCGGGAAGCCATCCTTGGAATCACGATGGATGGTGGACAGAACCGTCACCGGACTAATGAACTGTGGAACTAAAACTTGATTGGCTAGTTGATAGGCTTGTGAAAAGAATTGCGAAAATTGGCCTTATGCAAAAGAACTCCAGCCATTCTCTGAATAACCCTATCATATGCATCAATTCTGTGTTGGCTTGCTGAGTACGGTTGGTACTCACCCTTGCTATACGCACAAACCTTCAGCTGACGGAAATGAAGAGCCGGAAGACCCGTATGCGTACTACCAGGAGGGTGAAGGAACTGACGGCGCATACTAGATCTTAGCTCCGGTCGTTGCCTGTGGCAAATGACAAGCCGCTGCCTCTATTCCGCTGCCGTATCTAAATTCTGTTTTTGTGTTGTATTCGGACCATAAGGTCCTGTGGGTTGAACATTGCCTTCGGGCCTATTGATGTAATAATGGTAATGTAAGACTATTCGTGCATGTGCACCTGATTATCCAGTACTGTATTCGTGGGTACCAACTACTCGATCCAGGGAAATGGTACTATGAACACGAAAGATTCCCGTCTCAAAAACGGGGGTCCACACTGGTCACTGATGACTCGGACGACTATGCGCCAGCCCCTCAAGCCGAAGCGACCCCTCCAAGGCCGTCACCAAAAACTACGCCCAAGATTCGTCGATCAACCAGGTATATCTTATGACTGAAATTGTGCTCTTATTGAAAACCTCTCTGCCTTCTCCTGTCTTTCTCTTTGCAGGAGGCCTCAGAACATAGACCCCATTGGGCAGAGTGAGGGCCCTATGCCATCCGCTGTAGCTGAGGCGACAAAGCCTGCAGAACCAAAACCCCAGAGCCCTCTCCCGAGTGAGAGCGCTTCGAGTGAGAGTTCCACTCCACCCAGTGAGGACATCCCGAGGGAAGAGCCCCCGACCGCCAGCCGAGATGCCCCGACTGGAAACCAATCGGTCGCAGAAGAGACCCCGGCTGCCACCCGAAGGGCCCTGACTAAGGACCAGTCGGGTACGAACCAAAGAAGAGAAAAGCAGTCGGGAAGTGCCGGTTAAGGATTCGGCCACCAAAGCTGGTAAGCCTTGAAGCAATCTTTCACTTTTTAATCTCAGTCTACTTTTCCTGTGTCTTCATTCACTCTTTCGAATCGATCAGCCAAAGTGGAGGAGATCCCAGTGTTGCGCCTCCGAGACTGGGTCCCTCCAATCAAGATTGAGTGGCGCGATTCTGAGGGCCAGAAACAGGGTATCATCCTGAACAAGCAAAAGGAAAATGAAGAAAGAGATATGCTTGTAGACAGCCTGAACGAAGCTACTCGGCTACTAAACGTAAGTTTTGCTCCTTTTCTTTTGTAGCTTTGTGATTGCTTTTTAGTCGACCAATCTTCAGAACTCATGTGTAGAGGGTGTATTGCCGATCGATGGCCAAGTCCGATGCACTCGAGAAGCTGGTCCCGCACTTGAACTCCCTGGAGAACATCCAACAGGAGCTAAAGGCCACTCGAGAAGAAGCTGCATCGAGAGAAGCGGCTCTGAGGAGAGAGACAGCCACACTCCGGGAGGAGAACCTCGACCTCCGGGGTTCAATCGGGAGTAAGCTCGATCTCCTTAGTCTTTTTGTGCCTTTATTTGCAGTCTGTATTGATCTTGGTCGTTGACAACTTTTCTTGTTACAGAGAACTTGTCGGAAGTCCACTCGCTCTAGACCCAGCTGGATGAAGCTAACGCCAGCAAAGCCGAGCTGGAGACAGAGTTTGAAGGTGAGTTCTTTCAAAAGAGTGTTCTTTATTTTGCTTCATCTTCGAATGTTTGTGTGATCGTATGTCTTTGACAGCCTATAAGATCAAGACCCAAGCCCAATATGATGTTTTTGTTGAGAGGGTCAAAAAAGCCGAAAGCGTCAGGGACGATGTTGCTAACGCGGCAACACCGATTCTCTTGTCGCTGTTCCATCATGGGCTCGGGACCAGCTCGTTGGACACTGTCGAGGTCTTCGACAAGCTCCAAAGGGCCCCTGATCAGTACCTGGCTAACATTTCTGAGACGGCCACCATGGGGGCGAACTTCGCCTTGCGCAGCCAAGTCACTCTATCCTCGGATAGAAGTTGACTCGGTCGGGGAGGGGTTCGCCGATGGTACTTCGGACGAGCGAGCTCGGAGTTAATTGATGAAGCACAGGAGCCGGCCAAAAAGGTGGCCGCTGATGTAGTGAACAATTTCCGGTCTTAACTATTTTCTGAGCATTTGTATGCAACTTTCTGATGTAGACTTGTAGATACTTAGCTTATTTATGTTAATGCCTTGATCCGAGTCTTTATGTCAAATTTCTTAAGTAATTTTCGTCCGACTGTCACCAAGCCTAAGCTTGATTAGGTCATAAAAAAATTCTCAGTCCTTATGCATTGAACTCGAACCAAGGAACATTAAACAATGATAAACCAAATATGCACAAGTTGCCCAAGAGGACCATGCTTTATTGACACGTATGCAGCCCCCGACTGCTAACTCGAGAAGTCATCTTGCTTGAGGTTGGCAGTCGAGAATAACATGAAACTTAAGGCAATTTAAGCATAGTATCATCGAAGATGTTCGATGTTCCAGGAGTTCTCCACTATGGATCCGTCTTCACGCTTTAGTCGATATGCCCCTGGCCGAGTCACCTCAGGAATTATATACGGTCCTTCCCATAATGGAGTTAATTTGTGACGGTCCTTGGTGGTTTGAATCTTGCGTAGAACTAGATCGCCGACAATAAAAGCTCGTGCTCGAACATTGCGACTGTGGTATTGTCTAAGACCTTGAAGATATCTCGTCGACTGGATCAGAGCTGCCTCTCGGGCTTCTTCCAGTCGGGTTAGATCGTCCACTCGGTCTTGATCGTATCGCTCGTCGTTGAAGCTGCGGACTCGTAGGGATTCATACTCCATTTCATTTGGCAACATGGCTTCTGCCCCATAGACCAGAAAGAAAGGAGTTTGGCCGATAGACCGACTGGGCGTAGTCCGTAGAGACCACAGAACCGAGGGGAGCTCTTGAACCCATTTGTCGGCATAAGGATTTAGCCGGTCAAACACTCGGGCCTTGATGCCTTGAAGAACCATGCCGTTGGCACGCTCAACTTGTCCATTGCTTTTGGGATGTGCGACCGATGCGTAGCAGATTTTGATGCCGAAATCTTCACAGAATTCCTTAAAAATGCCTCCGGTGAATTGGGTCCCATTATCGGTTATAATTCTGTTTGGGACGCCAAACCGGTGTACGATGTTGAGGATGAAGTCTCGTGCCTTATCAGCGGTAATTGTAGCAACCGGTTTAGCTTCGATCCACTTGGAAAATTTGTCAATTGCAATGAACAGATGCGTGAATCCTCCTGGAGCCTTCTTGAAGGGACCGACCATATCCAAGCCCCATACCACAAACGGCCAGGATAATGGAATCGTTTGTAGCTCTCGAGCTGGGACATGGCTCTGCCGAGCGAAGAATTGGCAACCTTCACATGTTCGGACGACTTTGTCGGCATCAGAAATCGCTATAAGCCAGAAAAAGCCTTGTCTACAAGCTTTTCCCACCAAGGTGTGTGCTGCCGCGTGGCTTCCGCATATGCCCGAGTGGATATCTTGGAGTAGTTGCCGTCCTTCCTCAGGCGTGATGCATCTCATCAGGACTCCAGAAGAGCTCCTTTTGTATAAACTAGAATCTACCATGACATAAGCTTGACAACGGCGTCGGACGCGTTCTGCCTCATCCCGGTCTTTCGGCAGCTCTTGCTGAGTTAAAAATTTGATGAGCGGTGTCCTCCAGTCGGCGTCGATCATGGCGACTTGGTCTGCAGCTTGCTCGTTGGGAGTTGGTTTTGCTGCAACAGTCGACTCATAAAGATGCTCTACGAAAACGTCTGTTGGGGCGGCTTCTCGCTTGGACCCGAACTACGCCAACTCGTCAGCTGCCTCATTGTTATGTCTCAAGACATGGGATAGCTCTAGTCCATCAAACCTGTCTTCAAGTTTGCGGACTTCTTGCCGATAGGCCTCCATGGTGTCGTTTAAACAGGACCAATCTTTCATTACTTGGTTGACAACCAGCTGGGAATCTCCTTTCACGACCAAACGTCGTATCCCGAGTGAAACAGCAAGTCGTAGTCCATGCAGCAGGGCTTCATACTCAGCGACGTTGTGTGAGGCGGAGAAGTGGAGGTGAAGAACGTATCCTAGTCTTTCCCCAATCGGGGAGATCAGCATGACTCCTGCTCCTAAGCCAGTGATCCTCTTGGATCCGTCAAAGTGCATCATCCAGTATTACAGGTCTTCTCGAGGTACGTCTTCTTGTTGTTCGGTCCACTCGGCCAGGAAATCCGCTAGGGCTTGTGACTTTACAGACGTCCTTGCCTTGAAAGTTAAGTCCAGCGGCATCAGTTCCAGGGCCCACTTCGCGATGCGCCCAGGCCTCCCGGTTGTGGATGACATCGCCGAGTGGAAAGGATGTGACGACGGTGACCGAGTGACCCTGAAAGTAGTGTGCCAATTTCCTCGCGGTTATCAGAACACCATATAGCAATTTTTGTACCTGAGGGTAGCGAATTTTGGCTCCTGCTAGTACTTCGCTAACGAAGTAGATTGGCCTCTGAATCTTTTGGACTCGTCCTTCTTCTTCGCGCTCAACCACGAGAACCATGCTGACCACTTGGCGAGTCGCTGAGACGTATAGTAGCAGGGGCTCCTGAGGCTGGGGGTAAGGCTAGGACGGGCGGCGTCATGAGAAATTCTTTAAAATCTTCAAAGGCCTTGTGGGCTTCTGTAGTCCACTGGAAGTCGTCAGTTTTCTTCAGTAGCCTGAAGAAAGGCATGCCTCGTTCGCCGAGTCGAGAGATGAATCGGCTTAGCGCCGCCATGCAGCCAGTAAGCTTCTGAACATCTTTCTGGTTACTTGGGGGCTTCATATTCAGGATGGCGTTGATTTTTTCCGGATTGGCTTCAATGCCGCGATGGGACACCATGAAGCCGAGTAGTTTTCCTGATGGCACGCCAAAAGTACACTACTCCGGGTTCAACTTCATTCTGAAGGCCCGAATGTTGGTAAAGGTTTCTTCTAAGCCGGCGATCAGGTCTTCCTTCTGCTTGGTCTTGATGACAACATCGTCAACGTAAGCTTCCATATTTTTTCCGATCTGTGTTTGAAAGCATCTTTGAATCATGCGTTGGTAGGTGGCCTCGGCGTTTTTCAGACCGAAGGGCATCGTGATGAACAATGTGATGAACAATGTTTTTAGGCAGTCGGATTCTTTCAAGCTGATTTGGTGGTAGCCCGAGTAACAATCCAGAAAGCTTAAGAGCTGGCAGCCAGCCATCGAGTCCACAACTTGGTCGATGCGAGGCAGCCCGAATGGATCTTTGGGGTAGGCTTTGTTGAGGTCGCTGTAGTCAACGCACATGCGCCATTGTCCTGTCTTCTTTCGGACCAAGACCGGGTTAGCCAACCAGTCGGAATGGAGAACTTCTTTAATGAAGCCGGCGGCTAGGAGTTTTGTGAATTCTTCCTTGATGGCATCTTTTCGATCCTGAGCAAAATGGTGTAATCGTTGTTTGATTTGTTTTGCATCATCTTTGACGTGTAAAGGGTGCTCGATCACCTCCCTAGGAATTCCAGGCATATCAGATGGTTTCCAAGCAAAAACATCTTTATTATTTTGGAGGAAGGTGACGAGCGTGCTTTCCTATTTAGGGTCTAGCTCAGTGCCGATTACAGCGGTTTTGGAAGGATCCGATGGATCAAGGGAGATTTTCTTCGTTTTGGCGTCGCCTTGTCCCAATTTGGCTATCTTCTTCACGGGGATTTCACCCTCTCCAGAAGTTGATGCAGCCAATCGGATTTCCTCCTGGCCACGCGATCTCTCACGAGATTGGGCCATGTCGCAGCTTTCCTAGTCGCAAGTGAAGGCTTGTTTGACGTCGCTGCGTAGGGTGATGACGCTGTTGGGGCCCGGCATCTTCATGTAGAGGTAGGTATAATGCGGTATCACCATGAACTTGGCGAGTGCAGGCCTTCCAATGATTGCGTGGTAAGCCGTCTCAAAGTCGGCCACCTCGAAAGTGATGTTCTCTGTTTGAAAGTTCTCTCGAACTCCGAATGTGACTGGAAGGGCGATGTGCCCGAGTGGCGTGGATGACAACCCCGGGATAACTTCGTGGAAGGGGGCTGAGCTTGCTTTCAATTCAGCTCTCGGGATTTGCGTCTCGTCCAAGGTCTTGGCGAACAAAATATTGAGGGCGCTGCCCCCATCAATGAGGACGCGCTTTAGCTTGATGTTGCGGACCATCGGGTCTAGCACTAGGGGATACCGCCCCGGGTGAACCACTCGGTCAGGATGATCCGAGGAGTCGAACGTGATGGCCACCTCCGACCACTATAGATATTGTGGGACCTCGGGTTGTGCCGCATTGACCTCACGGTCAGTTAGCTTTTGCTTCCTCTTGGACTCATAAGCTTGAGGTCCCCCGAAGATGTGATTCAGCTCGCCTACGGAGTCTTGAAAGGGCTCCGTATTTCCAGTCGGGTTGTTCTTCTTAATGCCCGATGGTCTAGCTTCATCAGTCGGCTTCTTGTTGAGCTGTGCCGCATATTGCTTGGCGAATTGCTTATAAATAAAGCAGTCTTTGGCCGCATGCTTGTGGTTTGGATGATGCGTGCACTGAGTGTTCATGATCGCGTCATAGGCCGCGAATCGGGGACGGCGTTGGGAATTGGACGTCACGGCAACCAGGTCCTCAGGCCGGCGCTTACGGTCCTTCTGGCCCTGGTTGTTGTTGCCATTATCCTTCTTAGGATTCCGGCTTCCTCCCGACTGCTTGTCGTCCCTTCTGTCAGGCCGGTCTTGCCGCGCCGCCTTGATCGCATCGCTGGACTTGGCATAAGAGTTCGCTATCTCGAACATTTGCTTCACCGTCTTTGGTGGCTTACGCCCAAATTTTTCGATCAACAGTTCGTCACGGACTCCCTTCTGGAAGGCGGTGATGATGATGTCGTCGGTGATGTTGAGGATCTTGTTGCGCTTTTCTGAGAAGCGCCTGATGTAGTCCTTCAATGGCTCATCTGGCTTCTGGACGATATTGTAGAGGTCGAAGTGGGTCCTGGGCCTTACAAAGGTGCCCTGGAAGTTGGCGATGAAGTGATCCCGTAACTCGCTCCACGAACCGATCGAGCCTCTTGGCAAGCTCGTGAGCCAGTTCCTGGCTGAGTTGGCGAGTGCAACAGGTAAGTAATTGGCCATGGCCTTATTGACTCCTCCGGCTGCACGGATGGCGAGGGTGTACACGGTTAGTCACGACTCGAGGTCGGTCTTTCCGTCGTACTTCTCGATTCCTGTTGGCTTAAAACCATTCGGCCAATGCACTCGGCGCAGGGTCCCGAGTGAACGCAGGTACTCCATCGTCGTTGCTGTCGGGCGATCCCCTCCGATCTTCACGGGAGCGCTGATCTCATTCTTGATAGCGCCGGTCAAGGACTTCCCGTAGATCACTCGGCGGGGTCCTTGGCAGGCTGCTTCGGTAGTCGGAGTTGTTGCTGCGGCGGACCCGGTGGTGGACGGGTGGTCGTCCATGCCGCTTCTCGCGGGAGTCGGCCGATTGCTCTTGCTGCTTCCACGTGTCCTCGTGGCGGGGGTTTCTTGACCTAGTGGCCGTCCGATCTTGTTCGGGCCTCCTGTAATCTTTCGACCGCAGTGGCGAAAGTCGGTTTCTATCGGGTGTTTCTGCCATAGACTCAGTCAGCCTTCGTGCTGAGGTGGAGGGAGAGCAGTTGGCTGTAGCTGCGACGATGGTCTTGATCTTGTCTAGGATTGGCATTACGTTGGGGAGTGCCGTCTCGATCACGGTGTCGAGGAGGGTGAGTGCGGCAACGGTGTTCTGCTGGGGTGTCTGAAAGATGTTGGTGTTGTCGACTCGCGTCTGAAGTATGGCCTCCCGAGCGGATCGTCCGGTCGCCCTCAGGTCCCGCTTTCTCCTGTCGGATTCCTCCTTGCGCCTCCTTTCATCTTCTGCCAGCTTGCGCTCCTGCTCAAGTCTGGCTTGTTCTTCCTCTGTGATCCTGCGGGCAATGGCTGAGTCGGTCTCGACCACCTGAGCCATGAGCACGTCGAAGCACTTCGGCTCGTAGTCTTTATCGCAGTCAGAGTCATTGGCCTCGTCCGAAGGAATGCCGTAGAGATTGTTGAAGCCTGAGGAGCCGAGGTACTCATCGAGCTCCGTAGATGAACATGACCCGAACGATTGAAGAATCACCGCGACTTCCCTTGAGACTGGGTTGCTTGAATCTAGATCACTCTAGTCCGGGTCGTAGCTTGGTGACGGGGGTCCCTCCGAGTGGGTCGATTTTGACTCGGAGGAGAGGAATTTGCAGTAGACCTCAGCGGCGTTTGGTAATCCAAACGGTGCCGAGGGGGTTTCTCCTCCTGAGTGGGTCAATTCCGACGGGGAGGATAGAAGATGGCTGTAGATCTCAGCGGCGTTCGGTAGTCTGAACTGCGCCGAGTGGATTCCTCCTTCTGAGTGGATGGACTCCATCTTGGAAGTCAAAACTGTGTTCAAGTTCTCGGCGTTGTTCGGCGACCCGAATGGCGCCGAGTGGACTCCTCCTTCCAAGTGGGCGGAACCCAACTTGGAAGTCAGAACTTCGTTGTAAATCTTGGCGTTGTTCAGAAACCCGAACGGCGCCGAGCGGGTTCAACCTCCCGATTGGTCTGAATCCGAGTCGGGGAAGAAGAGCTTGTTGAATCCTTTGGCGGCGAAGTCGTTGATGCCTGACGAAGATCCCATCATGCTTGCCGGCGAGATTGGAAAAGAAAACTTGACGCATGGGCTCCTACCTGGCGCGCCAACTGTCGAAACTTGGTTTCGGCGATAGAAATTTGGGGGTGCAGTCAAGATCGCCAAGCTCGATGGGTTAAGTGGAAAAAAAGGTTTAGACAGGTTCAGGCCCTCTCGTGAGGTAGTACCCTACTTCTGTTTCGGGGATTCGATCCGCTGAGTGTTTATTGATCTAAAGATCTGTTGCTCTTGCCTCTAAAGCTGATAGCTCATATCCCTCAAGGGACGCCCCTTACCCCCCCTTATATAGTCTTGGGAAGCGGGCTTACAAGTTGTAATCCCTATCTTATTCTAAGTCGGTTTCCTCAATCTTACCAAACCGTGACTATGAGCTGTTGCCATATCTAATGGGCAACGTAACACCCAAGTCATAGCTGGTTTACATAATTGGCAGGCGTAACCTATCCCTATCTTCAGTCGGATAAGCTTGCCATGTGGGTATCCGATTGCCATAATCTCCACACATGGTATGGAGATTCCAAATCAATAAACGTGAACATGTGTTGGAGAAAACATTATTGGATAGACCCACTCTGAGACGCTACAGGAAATTAATGTGCCATTAGTTGGTCTCAAGTAGTCTTGGTGCAAAGTCCTTTGACCTGAGATCATCATGGATTCCAACATGTGTAGTAGCTTACTTAGGGACTACTAAACGCTATTCCGTAACTTGGTAGTTATAAAAATAGTTTTTGGGTTTGCTATGAAACATGTAGTGGGATGTGAATTATCAGGATGGAATTTGCCCCTCCTTTGGGAGAGATATCTCTGGGCCCCTCGAAGTAATGGATTATGGAAGTGCATGGCTATGCCAAGTTGATTGAGGAGTCAAGATAATCCAACACGAGATCGAGTGAATGATTAAGCTGTTAATAGGATGGCGCATGTCTTGCCTATAGCTTAATTGGTATCGTGAGGCAAAGGGATTTGTGCACACATTACAGGTTTAGCCGAAATAACCCTCTTGTATACTTGGTGTCAATATGTTTTGCTAGGGGCCGTTGTTGACGGTCGGCCGAGTTGGACTCGGGTCAGAACCATGTATACCTGAGCCTACAGGGTCACACACTTAGCAGGAAAGAACAGGCATTCGAGTTGGACTCGGATACGACTCAATTGGATAGAGATCCAACCGGCCAAGGAGTCCGATGGGCCTTTAGGTCCAGTCGGCAACCCTATATAAGGGGACGAGGGGTGGAGGGATTCCGTGCACAACATATAGAGCCGAACAGATCCTCTACGGAAACTCTCCCACGTCCAAGCCAAAACTCTAGCCGTACATCGCATGCTAGCACACGGGTGTTCGGAGTTCTTTTCTTGGATGTGTGGATACCGATAGAGACATCGCTACGTTGTGACGTTCTTCGGCGGCATTGAATCTCGCCGAGATTGAAGTTAGCCAAACCAAATTCGGTGACACTGGGTTGAGGTCGGCAGGTCGGAGAACCGGGTGAATCGGTATCGGCATGAGCAAACCCTAACGCCTCTAGGCGGATCGGGTGGCACGTGTGGATTCCGGCGGGGTTGGGCGAGACGCAAACGAATTTGCCGTCGTGGTCGAGCGAAGCGCTCCATGGTCGGCAGGTCGGCTGATCTGCTCTCAGGGTCGGTGAGGCGTTCCTGGGATTGGCAAGGTGTTCCCGGTGTCGGCTAGGACATCCGCAAGATCGGCTGAGGTCGGCAAGACTTGTTAGAGATCGGATAGCTCTTGATTGGCTATTTCCACTGCACTGCACGCCAATAGGTAACCATCTATGGGCCCTTACTTGCAAGCTATCCTAGTTTGCCTGGTAGAATATTTTGTTTTATGCTATCGTAGCCTCCGCGTTCTTCTTCAGAAACCCTAGAAAAAATTCACATTGTTAGGCTACCAAAATCTTCCACGACACCATCACCGCCAACGCTGCCCGCTGGGAACCGCCTCCTCCGCTCTAAGCTCGACTCCGACCACGCCCTCTACCCCCTGCTCGACTCCAGCTACCTGCCACTGCACCTGCCACCTCCGCGCTCGTCGCTATCTTCTTCCATGACTGCGGCCTGTTAACGCCTAAATTTGGCAACCGAACCCCTAAGTTCTAGCGAGGTTAAAAAGAATCGGATCGGCTGGCGGAGAAGCAAAGACTACGTCGGATATGCTCAAATCGGCTGAGTAACGATTGGCTACGGGGTCAATCGGCTCAGGTTGGATCGGATGAGGATAGCCAATAGTCGATGCTGAGTCAGAGGAGAAGATAAAACCATTTCCGATGAAAGTGCTTGGAGATAAAGTGAAGGATTCGTTTATCAGTTTGCGGGTTAAAAGATATTGCCATCTATGGATAGAGTCCTGTAACAGCAATTGTATCTGTAAATTAGGAATTTGTTTAAACTGTTTATTGTAATGCGGCATGGGCCCTTCTCAGGATATCGTCATATTTTAAATAGTAGTTTAGATAGAGTCCAGGGTCTGTACAGATAAAGTTATTCTTGGGTATAAATAGGACCCGAGACCCCCTGTAAAAAAGACACAATCTATCAAACAACTTTCGACGCATCGCCAAACCTTTTCTTCAAACGAGCAATTGATTTGGCTCCGGGCTGCATCCTTTTGATCCCCAAATCTAGGTAAATGCCTGTCATTAGTGGTATGTTCTACTGATTCTAATGCTTCCATCGTAATGACACATTAGATTCAGGGGTTTATACTGCACTATTTATCAAATATCGCATATAAACCGGAGCAATGTTTAGATCTATCCTGCCATCGGTCAGTTCTATCAGGAACCCGCAGTCGATAGGGCTAGATCTAAAGGTTGAACTAATTTATATGCGGTATCCACCATCTCGAGAGGTATAAATCAGCTACAATAGATCAGGTTGTTCTTTTTATACTTAATGTTGCATCAACATTGAACTATTAAGTCATTTTTAGAACCTCCAATGATCTGTTTAGTTAGATTTATATGTTTAGAGGCAGTGCCGGGGTTTCAGCCGGCCTTACTTGCCCTGATATATTTTTAGTATATTTATTACTATATTTATGTTAGGACTGCCTCTTATATTAAGATCCCATTCTTGTCAGACATCATAAGCCGAAATTGGCCTGCTAGCAATAGCCGATAGCCGATTTCCTAGGCTAAGTATAACTGGTTCAAGAATGATATCTTTTCATAAAAATCATCGGAGTACTAGCTGATCCGTAGTTAGCTTTCCAGTATCGGCTAGGTTATCAATACATATATTTATTATCCTTTACTATATTTGGGTTAAGCGGCTGATGATGTCTCGGTATAGCCGATCTATTCCAGTCACTTGGCTTAAATATATTTTAGGATAGCATATATATGCTCATGGATTGCCTCAGCTGATCCAATGGGGATCTAACCTAATACTTAACGCACATATATTGTTTTTCTTGTTGGTTAACAGATCAAACCAACTGGCACGCCTCGAACAGCATAGGTAGCCAAGAAGGACCTGCACTTGAGCTAAGCAGATCTCCCAGGCCAGCGCGTGAGAGAAATTTCTCATCAACACGCTTCTTGGCACGCCCAGTGGGACTTTCTTTGTCAACTCGGCTAGGATGCATTGACGCAGCCGACAAGATGGTCGACTCCAAGAGCCCCAATATTTCTCAGGACAACATCGTGCCTGTGAAGATGGAGCAATTATCGGCTGAAAAGCAAGCCGATTACAAGAAGATGGTGAAAGAGCTTCAAGCCAACTACCTACAGTCTTTCACTCAAACAAGATCCGGGGCCGTGCATCAAAAGTACAAATTCAGCATAGATGAGCTCAAGGCATCCTCCTCCAGTGGATCAAAGGGCAAACAAAAGGTGGAGGAGCCGATTTAGGAACAAGATGATTCGGCCCTACATACTTTGCAAGACCGGATTGATTCGGCCGTCCATCACACGCTGGTCAACCAGAGTAGCATCCTTGTCAACACTCTCAACAACATGATCGCTACCGTGGTCGATGCCAAGATAGCCAACCAGCTGCAACGAGGGCCGACGTACTTCACAGACGGCCAGTTTTCTGGTTACAGGATGTTGGCCACCCAGAATCGGACGATCCCATCGTCAGCACAAATAGGGCCGCCAGGAGGGGTCCTCAACCAGCCGAATCCATCCGGATCGGCTGCGAAACCGGTGATCACTATGCTGAACCGGCAACAACCGCTGCCCCAGGACCAGATCGCTAACATGTTCAATGACAATAAGCAGTTAGAGCCGATTGCCCAGATTGACCTGGACAAATGGTACAACGCCGGTGGCCGACAGCTCTTCCCAGGTCCACCGACACCACCACCAAATCGGCTGCCTCCCGCTGATCATCCACTCCACTACCAGTATCAAGGAGGCCGCCAAGATCATCACTACAAGCCTCAGACGCCAACACCACTGTATCGGCAAGCACCCGCACCGTATGATCCATATGAGCCGATACAGAAGGACAACCGAACTTGGGCTGATTTGATTGCAGACGTCATGCGTGATCAATTCGGCCTCAAGCCAAAGGACTCAGGGAACATGTATAGGTATCCTTATCCAGAGCATTTTGAGCGGATTCCGTTGCCCAACCGATACAAGATCCCAGATTTTTCGAAGTTCTCAAGGCAAGACAACATTTCGACCTACGAGCATGTCAGCCGATTCTTGGCGCAGTGTGGCAAAGCATCGGCTATGGACTCCTTGAGAGTTCGTTTGTTCCCCCTGTCCCTTCCGGGATCGGCTTTTACCTGGTTCTCTTCATTGCCTTACAACTCAATTCAGAGCTGGGCCGATATCAAAAAACAATTTCATAGCTACTTTTACTCCGGCAACCATGAAATGAAGTTGTCGGACCTCACCAGCATCAGGCAGAAACACAACGAGTCTGTTCAAGAGTACATCCAACGCTTCAGAGAGATGAGGAACCGATGCTATAGCCTGGTGCTGTCAGATGCCCAGCTAGCCGATTTGGCCTTCCATGGCCTGATCGCGCCAATACGTGAGCGCTTCTTCGCTCAGGATTTCGACAGCCTGGCGAATCTGGCACAAAAGGTGACGGCCCATGAACAAAGATTTCAAGACACCAAGAAGGCCGTCAAGAACATTACTCAAGTCGTCGTTGAATCAGACTACGATTCCAATGACGATGATGCAGAGGTGGCGGCAGCCGAATGGGCCAAGAAAAAAAAGCCATCGTCTGCTAATGGCTGCTGAAGACGGCCAAAGAAGAAAGATATGACTTCGACATCACTAAGGCCGATAGGATTTTTGACTTGCTGCTCAAGGAGAAATAGATCCAGCTCCTTGAAAACCACGTGATCCTATCGGCCGGAGAACTAAAGAAGAAGAAATATTGCAAGTGGCACAACTCCACATCCCATGCCACTAACGATTGCAAAGTCTTCAGGCAGCAAATCCAGTCGGCAATTGAGGCCTGGAAATTGAAGTTTGCCGATTCAAGTCGGCCGATGAAGGTAGACGTCAACCCTTTTCCGGTCAACACAGTTCAAGCCGGCCCCAGGCGAGCCGATCAACAGAACATAATGGCGCACAACTTAGTCGACACATCAACCAGAGCCAGGGCAAGAGGCGAGCCGACTGAACATCACGTCGCGCCAATCAACATGGTGTGCCCCGTTATCAGATTGGCCAACCGACGGCCAGCCCATGACGACAGCCGACGCCGTCCTCAGCACCGGTCTTGGCGGGAAGAAGCTCGCGATGAAGCACCTCGTCGGCGTGAGCCGGAAACCCAAAGCCGCCGGTACGAGGCAAGCCACAGCAGTGGCGGTCTGCATTGGCATTGTGATTTTTTTAGGTACTACTAGGAATCGGCATGAGGCTGCCGACACTGAACGATTGCTCGGCGTGCAACGATCGCCGCGATGACGAGCACAGGAGCTCATCGGCTGTAAGCCAACCCGGTTCTTCCCTAGAGTCGTTCGGCTAAATCAGAGGCGAAGGTCCATCCATGATCGGCTCAGCCCGATCCATCAAGACTTCTTCGTCGATGAACATGACAATGACAACAACCGTGACGACGAAGAGGCCAACGACGAGGAGTCGGCCAATCCCCAATGGTGCCCGTCCGATCTCTTTACAAAGACACAGAAAAGAAGAATTCAATGACTCAAGCGTGAAGGGAGAGAAGATGAAGTTCGGCAAATGATCCAAGAACAGCGCCGTCGGCCGGGTAAGATCAAAAGGCGATGGGTTCCCAAAGAGAAAACCACCGTAGCCAACGAGGAGCAAGCCAAGGAGTGTCCAGCCGGTCAAGCCAGGAAGGCAGCCAAAAGGAAAGGCAAAGTTTCTGCATTGGTCAACATGGTGTTCATATTGCCAGCTGAATTCAGTGCTCCTAAAGCCGATGCAGACACCATTGAAGACGACTTGGTGAAACTAGCAATCTCACCGGACCAACCTATTTTCGACAAACTCGAGGGGACCGAAAATCGGCACCTGAAGCCATTGTACGTCAAAGGATTCGTCAAAGGTAAGCCGATGTCCAAGATGCTAGTCGATGGGGGAGCCGCAGTCAACCTAATGCCCTACGCAACATTCAGAAAACTAGGCAAAGGAGCTGAAGACTTGATAAAGACCAATATGGTGCTCAAAGACTTCGGCGGCAACCCATCAGAAACCAAGGGCTTCCTGAACGTCAAACTGACCATCGGCAATAAGACCGTGCCCACAACATTCTTTGTCATCGATGGGAAGGGGTCTTACAGCCTGCTGCTCAGAAGGGACTAGATACATGCCAATTGTTGCGTTCCTTCTACAATGCATCAGAGCCTGATCCAATGGGACGGTGACAAGATTGAGATCGTACCAGTCGACAGGTCAGTTACCATCGTAAGTGCCGATTTGCTGCTTTGGGAAACCGAAGGCATTGATTGTTTGTCTGGGAAAATCTGGCAAGCCGATTTTCTAAACGTGTCCAATTCCACAATACAGCCGATTGGAGATGACGAACCGCAACTGTTGCTTTGAACAAGACATGGTGGAGGGCTCAAGCATCTTCTCCATGGACACCGCAGACGAGGATGATGGCAAGCTCGGGCAAGGTTTTACGTCGGCCGACGAGTTAGAAGAAATTGACATCGGCTCTGGTGACAAGCCGAGGCCGACGTATATTTGCAAAAATCTATCTCCTCATTGTAGATCCCAGCTCATCAATTTATTAAAAGAATATAAAGATTGTTTTGCTTGGGAGTACTTCGAGATGCCCGGTCTTAGCCGATCAATAGTGGTCCATCAACTGCCGATTAAGGCAGGCTATCGGCCGTTCAAACAGCCTCCCAGGAGGTTTAAGGCCGATATGTATGATGCAATCAAAGTCGAAATCACTCGGCTATATGATGCGGGATTCATTCGGCCTTGCCGGTATGTCGAGTGGGTCTCAAACATTGTCCCAGTGTTAAAGAAAAATGGTAAACTTAGGGTATGCATCGATTTCAGAGATCTAAATAAGGCCACCCCTAAGGACGAATACCCAATGCCAATAGCCGATTTGCTCGTCGATGCTACTTCAGGCCACAAGATTATTAGTTTTATGGACGGCACTGCGGGTTATAATCAGATATTTATGGCAGACGAAGACATCCACAAGACTGCTTTTCGGTGTCCTGGCGCAATCGACTTGTACGAATGGGTGGTAATGACATTCGGCTTGAAGAATGCTGGGGCAACATATCAACGGGCCATGAACTACATCTTTCATGACATGATCGGCTCACTAGTGGAGATCTACATTGATGACGTGGTTGTCAAGTCCAGAGAGATGGAGAACCACATAGCCGATCTGAGACAAGTGTTAGAGCGGACGAGAAAATATGGCCTGAAGATGAATCCACTTAAGTGCGCGTTCGGCGTATCGGCTGGGCAGTTCCTAAGATTTCTTGTTCATGAAAGAGGAATTGAGGTTACACCAAGGAGCATAAATGCTATCAAAACAATTCAGCCTCCGAAGGACAAGAAACAACTCCAATCTTTGATCGGCGAAATCAACTTCATCAGGCGATTCATAGCCAATCTCTCAGAAAAGATGGAGCTGTTCACACCACTGCTTCGGCTGAAAGCCGATCAAGCATTCACATGAGGGACAGAACAACAAAAGGCTTTGGACAACATCAAGGATTATCTAAGTTCCCCTCCAGTTCTAATGCCTCCACAGAAAGGGCTGCCATTCAAGCTGTACCTATTAGCCGATGACAACTCAATCGGTTCGGTTTTAATTCAAGAAGTTGAGGGCAAAGAAAAAGCCATCTTCTATCTCATCCGACGGCTACTAGACGCAGAAAAAAGGTATTCACCTGTGGAGAAGCTATGTCTATGTCTCTGTTTTTCATGTACAAAGTTAAGTCATTATCTGCTATCCAACGAGTGCACAATAATCTGTAAAGCCGATGTAGTTAAGTACATGCTATCGACCCCAGTATTGAAGGGAAGAATTGGGAAGTGGATTTTTGCTCTAACAGAATTTGATTTGAGGTACCAAGCGTCCAGGGCAGTCAAAGGACAAGCTATAGCCGATTTTATTATGGAGCACAGAAATGACTCAATCGGCTCCGTGGAAATTATTCCTTGGACATTGACATTTGACGGCTTGGTTTGCACCAACGGCTGCGGTATCGGCTTAGTTATTATTTCGCCCAGGGGGCAAGTTTCGATTTTGCTTTTGCTATCAACCCCATGCTACAAACAACCAAGCCGAGTACGAAGCCGTGCTTAAAGGAGAACTACTCAAGAAAGTTGAAGCCGACGCCATCGAAATAATAGTAGATTCATTGTTGGTCATCAGCCAATCATCAGGAGAATATGAATGCAAAAACGATGCACTGATGGTCTACTATCAACAATGTCGGCAATTGGCTAGTTACTTTGAAACATATCCCCATGGAACAGAATACAGAAGCCAACAATTTAGCTCAAGGGGCATCGGGCTATCGACCGATGGTAAAAAAATTGAAATAGAAATTGCTGCTATTACAGCCGACGATTGGAGGTTTGAAGTCTACAGCTATCTCAAAAACCCCTTTCAATCGGCTACAAGGAAACTGCGATACAAGGCGCTAAGATATGTTTTGCACGATGAAGATCTGTACTATCGGACGATTGTTAGCGTGCTACTCAAGTGTTTGGGAGCCGATCAGGCCAAAGTGGCTATCGGAGAACTACATGAAGGAATTTGTGGCACGCATCAATCGACCCACAAAATGAAGTGGCTACTTCGCCGAGTAGGATATTTCTGGCCGACAATGCTGGAGGATTGTTTCGAATATTATAAGGGTTTCTAGGATTGTCAGAAATTTGGCACTAGACAACAAGCACATCAAGCATTGGCCGTGCAGAGGATGGGGCATTGATATGATCGGCCAGATCAATCCACCCTCAAGCAAAGGGCATAAATTTATTCTGGTGGCAATAGATTACTTCACAAAATGGGTGGAGGCAGTTCCTCTGAAGAAAGTGGATTCTAAGGATGCAATCGAGTTTGTTAAAGAGCACATTATCTACCAATTCGGTGTCCCGCAAATGGTTACAACAGATCAGGGATCTATATTCATATCAGAAGAGTTTGTTCAGTTCGTCGATGGCATGGGGATCAAACTACTTAATTCTTCTCCGTACTACGCACAGGCCAACGGGCAAGCCGAAGCTTCAAATAAAAGTTTGATTAAGTTAATTAAAAGAAAGATTTCTGAATACCCCAAGCAGTGGCACAACTGATTAGCCGAATCACTGTGGGCATATCGGATGGCATGCCATGGATCAATTCAAGTCCCTCCATACAAGCTCGTCTACGGACACGAAGCAGTACTACCATGGGAAAGCTTCATCGGCTCAAGGCGCATTCAACTACAGGACCAACTCACAGCCGATGATTATTATCATTTGATGGTAGACGAGTCGGAAGATTTAGTTTTATCCAGGATGAGGGCTTTAGAAAAAGTTACAAGAGATAAAGAACGAATAGCCAGACATTACAATAAAAAAGTTGTACCTAAATCTTTCGAGGAAGGCAAACTCGTTTGGAAATTGATACTGCCGATTGGATCAAGAGACAACAAATT
Organism: Oryza australiensis; assembly: GCA_019925245.2. Classification (NCBI taxonomy): domain Eukaryota; kingdom Viridiplantae; phylum Streptophyta; class Magnoliopsida; order Poales; family Poaceae; genus Oryza; species Oryza australiensis. Next base: position 2,190,348 of record JAIFGZ020000326.1, on the reverse strand, counting down.
CGGCAAGTGGTCACCAAATTGGGAAGGGCCTTTCAAGATCCACAAATGCGTCTCTAAATGGGCTTATATGCTAGAAGGTTTAGATGGAGAAGTATCTGGGAGGGCTCTCAATGCAAAATACCTGAAAAAATATGACCCAAGCGTATGGATCAACTCATGATTCGGCTCTGTTTGCTTAGCCGATTTATGACAACCGATGTCTTGTTTCAATAAAGCATCGCCTTTAGGCAGTTTTATACAACATTTTTCCCGTAAGTTTTCTATGGTCGGCTAACGATTGGCCGATAGCAACGACAGTGAGGTGCAAATGGCTTGGATTCAATATTTCGTCGACACCGAAGCTATCAACAAAATTTGGGGGCATATACATACACAAAGCCGATTACAGAAAAGATGGAAGCCAAAAAATTCAGGCCTCGTAATCGGCAGTCAATCTAGAAGTGTGGGGGCAAGATGTCAGAAAGTTTTCAGAATCGGCGCAACGGTTGGGTTAAGTATGAGCTATAAGCCGATTTCGGGGAAGCAAGAGATATGGCCCTAAGTTTGTTTCGAGCGGTTGAGATCGGTGGTCGTAATAACAGGTGTTGGGCTCATTAGCCGTGTCGTGGTCTCGGAATCGGCAAACCTAGTGCAACACGCAAGGACGAAGCCGATTTCAGCACAGCTAATTTAGAATTGACAGTCGTATCAAGATAGTACGTGCGGCCGGAGCCGATCTAGCTTACAAGCACAGTTGCAAAAGTTGACAAGTTGTTTCAAACAAGACAAGGGCAGAAGCCGATTACAAAATTTGAGCAGTCGATTAAGTTCATTACAAAATTCGGGGAATGTGTTACAAGGAGCATCAGCCGATTTCATGATACTAAGATATTACAAGGAGTGAATTTATTTCTTCAGGTAATCGGCTATAGCCGACAACGCCATCCGCCTGATCTGATCCACCTCCTCGATGGTCTTCGCATCGTCTGCTTTGGACCCAGCCACCGGCTGAATGCCTTTCACCAAGTCCCGGAGATGCGCCACAGCCGCCCATATACTTTGACATTGGGCATCGATTTCGGCTGGCAGGCTGGCCATATACTCCTTACGGACGTCGATCTCATTCGTGACTTGAACGAGATCGGCCATCAGCTGGTCCTGGCGTGAAAGGAGCAGCTCGAGCTTGGCCGTCGGCCCGGTTTTCAAGCGGTCGAAGGCGGCTTTCTGACCCTCGATAGCCTCTTTGGTCGACTGGAGGGTTGCCGACCGCGTTTGGTTTTCCCTACGATCGGGTATTCGCTGCTGGGCCCGCTCGTACTTGAGTTGATGTGCCTCCAAGAAGGTTGTCGGCACAATGGCGTCGGCTATCGCCTCCGGTAGTTGGCCTTGGATCTCCCAGAAGCGCACATGGATCGAACTGCTATCGGCTACCAGCACGTCCAGCGAAGCCTCCAGCCGATTGCCGATGTCGGCTAGACTGGCCCTCAGGTCCTCGTCCGGTGTCACCAGCACCTCCTCGCCGATCTCGCCAGACTCCTCGAACTTCGACAAATAGAAGCTGAGGAAGTCGGCTATGTTCGGCAAAGGGAAGATGTTGATTAGAAAAGAGTTGTTAAGTTGGCAGAGCCAACCGTAAAATTCAGTTGGTTTACCTTGGGCACCGGGGTCGGAGCAACTTGTTCGGCCGGTTCGCCGCCTGCAGCCAACGGGGCCTCATCATCGGCGCCATTGCGGCTGCCCACGACAGTCACGGTGTGCTCACTCGACGCCTGGGGGGCAGCCGACGGTGATCGAGAAGGCTGCAAAAAGATTAGTAGTCAAATTGGCTGAAATTTGTAAGCTAGGATGCGGGAGATGGTTACCGTTGGAACGCGACGTGGGACACGGCCGGCCGGCTTCTTGATCTGGAAAGGGCATGATCGGCTGAGTGTATAGTGACGTCATTCTAAGATCGAATTTAGTAAGGTGAAAGCTTACCGATGGTTTCTTCGTTAGAAGGCTTGGTACCGTTCGATCATCGGCCAGGGGATTGATGGAGTTGTGGCTCGAACTGCTGGACTCAGTCGCAGCCCCAGCAGCCGCCGACATCTCTTCGTCGGCCACCTAGTCGTCAAGGTATTGAGCGACACTCGGATCTACCGGGGGAGGTTGTCGGCCGGTGCGATCGGCTTCTTCTTCTTCAGCTTCTTGGGGGCAGGCGCAGCCGATGGCTATGCAGGAGGGGCAGCTCTTTTCTTGTGAGCTATCGGCTCGCGCACCTGCCCGCGCAGTAGGGACGCCAGTTTTGGCGTGTCCCAGCCGATGGCCGACAGAGCAAGGCCGCCCCCATCCAGAACACCTAGGCAGTATTCAATGGGGATCCCGGAGTCACTCACCGTCGGCCGTTCCGTCTCAGTCTCCTGCAAACCAAAGAGGACAAATGTTAGTCGGCTACATCGGCCGATGATGAGAAAAGAGGAATCATAATAAGACGATCGGAGGGGATTTCTTCGGGCAGCAGCAAATCGACATAATAAGACGACCGCTGATGGAAGATATGCCGCTTGATCTCGGCCCACCATTGGTCGTAGGCTACGCTCTTCTTGAGCGCCAGAACCATCTTGCCAATGCTGCCGAGGGGAGGGCTGGCTATCTTCAGCAGCCGATGTATCAGTTCTTGGCTCACAACTCCCCTCGTCTCGATCTTGTCGGCATAGTAGCAGCCGATGGGTAGTTGCCCAAGACCAAACTGCCTCGCAGCCAACGCCGGATAGTAAAATTCATAACTTCTGGCCACTGATCGGCCTTGATGGATCCCGGTCGGCAGAATGCAGGCGGTTAGGGAAGTGGTGAACAACTCTCTGCACCTAGGGTTATCGGCTGAATCAATGTCTTCCCAGTTGAAATTGGCTAGCAGCTCGAACAGTGTCTGATCCCGGTAAAAGTACCAGGTGCGGTTCTTGCGCGACAGCCCGTCGTACATGGTGATGAACCACTCGGCCAGCAGGTTGGCTGATTGCTTTGAGCCCACATGCACAGCCGCTGCCTCTCCGGAGCTCATGCACCTGGTGGTGGTGATCTCGTTGCCGTCATCATCTTTGATCGGCTCCAATCTTGGGAAAGCAGCCTCAGTCAGGGGCAGCCGACCGGCTATTTCTTGAGTCATCAGCACCAGCCAGATTTGGAGGAACCACCAGGGGCCGCCAGTGTTGACAGTGGCATTGGAGGCTATCTTCGCGATGGCTTGGTGCAACGTTTGATATAGATAGCTGAGGAGGTACTTCCCTAGCGCGAGCTTATTCCCGTCGGCTAGGGATTCGGCTACGACCTGCCAGTTGGCGGTCAGCCCGCAGCTCGATCCATAGAACAAGAACTTTTCTAGCCACATCATAAGGAACGCGGCGTGTTCCCTGTGGCCAACCGATCCATCCTTTATGTTTTGAGCGATGTAGCCGCTCCACCCGCCGATGGCTTTGGTCTTGAATTGATGTTGCCCCTTTCGGCTCAGGTTTCCAGGGTTAACCGACGCCAGGATATCCAGTCCGGTTAGAGTGACTGTCATTGGCCCCTGCTGGGACATGAAGGCATTGAAGCTATCGTTCCAAAAATACGCCGCAGCCGACATCAGTGGCTCATCCTTCTCCATGCTGGTGACAGACAAGGCCAAGCATTGGGCTATCCCCAGCTCTTCCCAGTAGGCCTGCTTGACCGATTGCACCCTCTTATACCACTCAATCCAAGAGGCGTCTGTGGTCGGCCACGACTTAAATGTCCCATTCCAGTCGACTAGGGATGGCTTCCTAGTGTTGTAAGGGATTCTGTTGGTTTCGACTATGATTATATCGGCTGGGTCAGTGTTGCCGATAGGGCCGAGAAAGTATCTCTTTTCTTGAGTCAAACTTGGGATGATTACTTGATGTGACACGTGCTACAGTTTGGAAAAGAAGAAATTGCTAATCAAGAGCAGCTGAAGGCATGATGAACGCAACAATTCTAGGAGGCATGGCTGGAAAGGAAATCTGAAGAGGAAGAGTTTTGAACCGACGGGCGTACCTCGGGGAACTCGGCGACGGCGGCTGGTGCGGCGGTGGCGGCCGGTGCAGCGGCGGTGTTGGAGGCCATTGGGGTCGTCGGAGATGGATCTAGGTCCTAGATCGTGAGGATCGCGGGGATGTGATGAAGAGCGCCGGTGAATCGTCAGAGAGGAGAGAGGAAAAGAAGGCTTGTTTGCGAAGTGCTTGAGTCGTTTTTAGAACCTCCAATGATCTGTTTAGTTAGATTTATATGTTTAGATGCAGTGCCGGGGTTTCAGCCGGCCTTACTTGCCCTGATATATTTTTAGTATATTTATTACTAGATTTATGTTAGGACTGCCTCTTATATTAAGATCCCATTCTTGTCGGACATCATAAGCTGAAATCGGCCTGCTAGCAATAGCCGATAGCCGATTTCCTAGGCTAAGTATAAATGGTTCAAGAATGATATCTTTTCATAAGAATCATCGGAGTACTAGCTGATCCGTAGTTAGCTTTCCAGTATCGGCTAGGTTATCAGTACATATATTTATTATCCTTTACTATATTTGGGTTAAGCGGCTGATGCTGTCTCGGTATAGCTGATCCATTCCAGTCACTTGGCTTAAATATATTTTAGGATAGCATATATATGCTCATGGATTCCCTCAGCCGATCCAGTGGGGACCTAACCTAACACTTAACGCACATATCTTGTTTTTCTTGTTGGTTAACAGATCAAACCAACTGGCATGCCTTGAACAGCATAGGTAGCCACGAAGGACCTGCACTGGAGCTAACCAGATCTCCCAGGCCAGCACGTGAGAGAAATTTCTCGTCAACACGGCCGCCGCCTCTTCGCCCCCTCGCTGCCTCCTCGTCTTTCCAGCCCAGCATCGCCTCCTTGTCTCCGGCCACAGCCGCCTCTCTGACTTATGCCGCCGCCTCTTTGACCCGCACCATGCGTCGCCTCCTCCATGTCTCCGCTCGCCTCCTCCAGGCCTCCGGCCATCGCCGCTTACTCGACCCACGCCATGGACGCCTCCTAGTCTTCCTCGGCCTATTGTCATCGTCATCAAGCTCGGCCCCAATCGATTATCAACTTAACAATGGCCAATTGTCATCGTCGTCAAGCTCTGCCTCGGCTAATTGTCAACCTAGCAAAGGCTGATTGTCGTTGTCCTTGTTGTCAACCTCGGTCTTGGCCGATCGTCCTCGTCATTGTCAACCGCGGCCCTGGCCGATCGTCCTCATCATTGTCAACCACGGAATCGGCCAACTGAGGTGTGTTTTGGTGAAGGTGGACGACAATGTGGGTGTTTTTTTGAATGCATGTATATATATATATATATATCTGTGTGTGTGTGGATATGTGAGAGATGGGTGATATGGGGTGAATTTGGGTGATATTTGAATGAGTTTGGGTTATGTTCGATGAAATGTGAATTTGGATGATGTAGGGTCTCCTCGAGAGAGGTCAACTTCCACAATACCACATAACCTCCTAGGAGTCCAGTTATGCGTGAAATAGTACAGATATAGGAACTTCGTTTAATATTACAAATTAATAATGTACAAGTACAAATTATACAATACAAAAAGACACGACACTTCCACATGGATAGCCCGAGTGTAGAGTCGACCTAGAGTTCGTGTTATTCCTTGGCTTCGGAATTTTCTGAAGTTGTTATATGTGAGAGTGAGTACCAATGGTACTCAGCAAGCCAAACTAAACTCAACAACACATGGATAACTATGCAAAACATTTAAAAGAAATTATAAATTATAACATTATCCTCAGCATGAAGGTATATCCTAATCTTCTTTTTAAAATATTTTATGTAAGCATTTTAAGAACATGAATTATATACTTAACTTTAACTTAATCCTATATTATATCTCTTCCTATAAATATGCAAGATATCTTAAAAATAAATAAAATGAGCCTAAGTTCTAACATGATTCTATATTATATATAAATGGATATATATGATGGCTTAAAGGAGTAACATAAATCTAGCATTAACATGATCCTAGGTTATTTTCTTTTCTACAATCATTTACATATAAATGTTTAAATTTTAAAGTGGCATTTTAGAAAAGTTGCTTATGCCATTAAACTGGATTCACCCATAGACATAACTCCATTGACCGGGAGTACGGCGTATTCAAATACAATCAACTCTGCAGCATTTGCCCAGCTTTACCCGTGGATTAACCTTAGTTAGCCAGACTGAGGGTAACATAGCATTTATATAGTTCTAACCTTTTCTGATTTGTGAACGAGACCTGAAGGGCTATCGTTATAGGGGCACCAATTCTAACCAGTAATTGGTGTCTTTACCCCTATTTAATAGTTGTTCGTCACACACTTGCCCCGGCTTGGTGGAACCTGGATTTTATCTTAACAGACGGTACCGATCTGGTTAGTATCGGCGTTGTTATCCGCTGTTTACATAGCTGTCCACCAATGAGACTTTACCAGCACTACAATCTCCAATGCTGTTATGCGTATTAATGAATCTCCTGTGTCCCCAGGGAGATCGGAGAGAAATATATCAATGCTATGCCGGTATAACCGGTCCATCGGATAGACAAAACTATGTTTTTATTCTAGCACAAGAGTTTTTATATTTTTTTGGTATACAGCCAAAAACATTCTCATATCAGATGAGATGATAGGACTTATATTTGCCTATCCCATAAAATAATGGATCACTTTTCTATTTTGCCACATGAAATAACTTCTTATGAGCATGAATGAAATACTAGTACATGTGATAATGCCTATTCTATCATGGTGATAGTTTTATACCTAGTCCAAGTTATTAAGGTATTTTTCTAAGGAGAAGGAGAATATATCTAAACTTATGAAATAATAAACTTCTCCTTTTCTACATAAAATGATAAAATGCTTCTAATGCATGAACTGATAACTTATATAATCTAGAAAATCCCTTATATTCATATAGAATATTAACATGCATAGTCTAGTGAATATTTAAAACTACATGAAATAATAAATCATAACTATCTGACTTGACTAACCCGTCCGGCAAAATATGTCTAACTAAATATATCATTTATAACCAGGAATTTATTTATTTTCAAATGCTATAAATGATCAAGGATAGTTTCACTTGCCTTCAGGACTAGTAGTCTCAAATTCTTCTTCTCATTGAATAGTAGCGAGGATGTTTATGTCGACGATATGGTCGAGCTTAGTTTCTTCTGTGAACTCGATGTCGCAATCTATCGATATTTGATAAAATAAATCAAACGAACAACTCCGAATAAACACCAAATAAATATAGAAATTTAAAAAGAATTTAAAAGGTGACTTTTGAAGTTTTAAAGGGAAAGTTATTTGTTAGATCCTAAAACATAAAATTTTGTACTTGAATAAAATATTGAAAAATAATAAGAGTATTTGAAATATTTTAAAGGGAAAAGGGGATGCTTTTAAAGTTTTAAGATAAGAAGATTATTTGCTAGATTTTAAAGTTTAAATCTGCGCTTGAATAAAATAAAGGAAATATTTCAAATATTTTAGAAAAGAATAAATAAGTTTGTAAAAATGGAATAAAATTTAAAAGGAGTCAATGGGGTCAAACTATTTTTCTAAGGTTATTTGTCAAATCCTAAAATTTAAAATTTGGATTTATTTTAAAATGAAATGATCTATAAAATTTATAAGTCAAAAATATCTCTAAAAGGAACATAAATAAATTTGGTGGATATAAAATAAATTTTAGTTTGAAGAGTTTGAAAGGGTTTTATTGGTTAACTAGAGAAGAATCTATTTTTTAAAAAGTTATTTCAGAATTTACTAATTCCCTTCCTTCTTTTCTATCTCTTCCAAAAATAAAATAATAGAAAAATGAGTATGAGGTTGGGTTCGAACTGGAGACCTCATCTTCTCACTCAACTCACCTGACCACTGGGCCATACTCTTTCTGTTGCTCCAATTTCCCTTACTTTCTTTTCTCTTTTCCTTTTTCTCTCTTTCTTTTACTGTTCATCTTCCTACTCTTCTCTATTTATCTCTGTTGGTGCCCGCAACCCGTGAAGAAGAAAATGGTGCCAGGCAAGGGACGACCAAACGTGGGAATCTAAGCGATCTTAAACCATCTAAGGACTACAAGGGTTTCATTTTTGGGGTTAGCCAGGCTGGGGAGGTAGTGAGGCGAGCGGGCGGTGGCGAGCTAATAGCGACGGTGGTGGTGCTCGACGCCTTGGTAAATCCGGTGATGATATGGGTTAAAGGGCCGGTCTGGGAGCATCTAGAGAATGCTAGGAAGCTAACTATGGTGGTAGTTTAACCGAAAAACTTTGTGATGTGCTAGCGACCTGTGTGTGGTTTCGGTTGAAGCAGAGGAATTTCGGCGGCTTGCCAACGACGGGTCTCCGGTGACCATTTGGTTCAACAAAGTTAAGGAAACTAAAGCTTTGAGTGTATAGAACATAAGGATACCTTTGATTTAGAGAGAACTTGACCGGGGATGATGAATTTTGGAAGTTTTCTTGATGCGGCTAGAACTAGGGTTCGTCGTTGCTCTTCAAAATTCAGACAGTTCACAACATATAATTTGGGGATACTTTAGAGGAAAATTGTCACGCCCAGAAATTCAAACCCAAATTTCAAGACTATTTTGTGTATTTGATCCCTGTCCAGGCATCAACCAGGGTACATAAAATGACAAATCAATACACAGATCCATACGTATAGATAAAGCATATAAATACTTACAGGAAAAGAGGCACTTAGTCCTCGCACTCGATAGAAAACAACGACAGCGAAAAAAGACGATCCTAGAGGGGCTTCAGCTCCACTCCACAGGCAAACTCAACTGGGTCTGAGCCTTGGTCCTCTAACATCGTCTTCAACTGAGAAGCACTACACTTATGAAGGGGGAAGAATTTGCAAGGCTGAGTACAACCAACGTACTCAACAAGCAACACCAAGGAATGCAGAAATGCGAGAGAAGGCAAGGTGAGGCTTGGGGCTACTTTGCGGAAAGACGGTTGCAAAACACTTTATTTCGAAAACTGGGAAAACTGTTGAGTAATTAGGTCAACATTAATCCTCCACTGAACAACGTTATCCCCACATTGAACAGGCCCAACCATTTCCCACCTGGTCTAATCCAGATTATTAAGCCAAATTATTAAGGGTGGGACTAATCATGGTGAAGCTGGTCGATCGCCCATAACCGTGGGCACGGCTATTCGAATAGTGTTTACTCTGATCAGAGGTGCGCTAATTTACCCACAAGACATGATTCCACAGATGTTTCCATGCCCCCGAACTATCGCCACGATACTACAAAGGGGAGGAATCATGACAAGACCTATAGCATAACTCTCCCTAACCAAGCGAACCACACCAAGGTTTCGCCCCCACTCCCATTCCTGGGCAATGGGCAGCGCCCCCGAGTGCCTCGGTGAATTCGGCAGCCCAGCAACCCTTATGCCGGGGCCGACTGCAACTCCATCATGCTCACCCTTGCCGGGGATCGTTGGCTAGGGAAAAGCTATACTACGGATCCAGCAGTTGCCCATTCTTGCTTGTGGTAAGCATTGTAAGTCTTCCAGGGGTTTCCCATGAACTGGTCCTTACTTGCCATGGGTGCGACATGCCAAAACCATGCACACATATCCCACCATTTAGTCATATTTTAGTTGGGATATTACGACCAATAAAACATGGTCAGGTGTTCCAAGCTTGCAGCTCATCTGAACTAAGTTTAGATAGTGTGATTATCCCATTTAGTGAGCCGGTGGTAATTAAGCATGGCTAAGCATATAATTTTAGCAAAAGTCACGTATGTGACTAAAGCTAGTCAAATTATCACCCAAGGTTAACAAAGGACGGATAACAAGAGGTAAGGCACAAGCAAGCAGATAGGTAATCCCATCATTTCATGTAATTAGCAAAACAATGCAATTTTATTTGCAAACATAAAACATTTGTAAAATAGGTTCAATATGCTTCAAGGAGAGTGTGACTTGCCTTGCTTTTTCCCACAAACTTCTGAACTCTTCGCGAACGTGAACTCTGAAAAGAGGGAAACTACACGCTGGCATGCAAAACGAGGGAAAAACCCTAATAAAAACCAAATAAGAGTACATCGAAAGTAAACCAACATGTAGAGCTCAATTTTAGATGAATTTTGTAATTTGAATGGCCCAATTTGGAGTTCGTATGAATTAGATATGAATTTTAGAAGTTTTGGACCATTTAAATGAATTCTGTAAATTAATTAGATTTATTGCGCAATTTGTAATTATTTTTCAAAGGAAAAAGGGCTAGGGCGACGTCGCGGGCGATGCGACGTCGGCGGCCAACGGTTGATGTCGGGTTGACGTCGGCGGCGGCAGCGGCGCGGTCCATGGGCTGGTCCACCGTGGACCAAGTCCACTGCGGTCGACGGGCGGGCGCGTCACGTGGCGCACACGTGACGCCAACGCGGCAGCCACGCGACAGCCACGTGGGCGGCCGGATGGACGACCACGATCTGCCACGAGGTAGATCGAGTGGCTGAGAGGCGGCGACGACCGAGATGGTCGATGATGGCGTGGCGGCAAGCGGCGGAGGAGGCGGAAAATCGGAGAGGGGAGGTGGCTCACCGAGCACGGCGAGAAAGGCAGCGCGGGTAAACGGCGACGAGCGGGGGCGGAGGCCGATGCTCGGGATGACGGCACGGACGGCGTCCGGCCACGATTGATGACGGCCGAGGGACGGCCAGCGCTCGGAGGGGCGTGGCGGAGCTAAAGTGGATGGCGGCGTAGGCCGACGAGCGGCATGGCGATCGGTGACAGTGGCCGAAGAGGGTCTATGGCGGCGCGGCTTGGTTGCACGGCAGGGAGGATCTCCGGCGGCGGACCGAGGGCGGGAAGCGGCGAACGGGGTGCACAGGGAGAGCGAGAAAGGCGGTGGCGGCCTTGGCGCTCAGCGGCGCGGCTCGGAACGGTGATGGCACGCGGCTGGAGATGGGCGGCGAGCAGCAGAGAGAGGGGGAGCACGGGGAGAGTGAGAGGGGGCACGACGGGGCGCGGGGTTTGGGGAAAATGGGAGAGGGGCGCTCGGGTAGGGTTTTTATATGCCGGGAAGGAGCGGGCATGGTCGGTGCTTGGCGGATTTCGCGACGAAGGCGGTGGCCGATGGCGTTAAGGCGCGGGAGCAATTGCGGTGATTTAAGGCGATGGGATTGGGGAAATTAGGGGGAATGGTCGTCGGCTTGATGGCGGCGTTAAAGCAAGCGCGAGAGCGCGGGGGTGCGCGGGATTTGCGGCGGCGAGGAAGCGCGAGGTCGGCGGCAATGGCGGTCGGCCAAAGGAGAGGGATGACGGTGGACCCCACTCGTCATCGGCTCAGGCGGGAGGAGGCCGGATGGACTTTCGGCGCGACGCACGCGAGAGAGACGGGCCTCGGCCTCAAGGCCGGCCCATGAGAGAGAGAGAGGGAGGGCGTGCGCGGGGAGAGAGAGGGGACCGGGCCGGGCCGAGAGAGAAGAAAAAGGAGGGAGCAAAAGCGGACTTTCAAGGAATTGGGCGAAAGCGGCTGAGAACAAGAAAAGAATTTTTAATTTGTTTTTATTTTAAATTAATCACATAAATGATCCTTGAATTTTTATAAATATTTTCAGTATTCAAATAATTCCAAGAAAATTCTTGAAAATAGATAAACACTCAAAGCATTTAATAAAAATATAACCAGACCATTTAGTTGTTAATTTATTTATTAAATAATTACTGAAATGCTCTTTGCATTATTAAAATTATTTCTAGAGCTCCAAAATTTCACGGAAAATTTCAGAGAATACTTTAGGGCATGGAGAATATTCCAAGAATATTTCCAGCCATGATTTTAAAAGGAAATTTTAATTTCCTTAGTACTTTACTTTATATATGCTTTTGTGTTTTTATTTAATTCCAGGAAAATGATTTATTTAATGATTTTTAATCCCGAACGAAAATCGGGTTGTGACAAATCTACCCCCTTAGAGGAATCTCATCCCGAGATTCGGCGCTAGAAAGAAAGAAGGGTGGGGTGGTTGGGTTGGCCGACTAACTTCTACGGTTTTCTTCTGGCTCACACTGACTGATTCTGACTAAACTCGGAGAGTTGGACCTGCTGGCACCATACTTGGTGTTTTACTACCTTTGCCAAAACTGCACTAGCTAGTTATGAACACTCTGGCCCTGATCTGCCTGCAGAGGTGGAAAGATCTTTCTTCCCTTAGACTGCACGCTTGACAACAACATCTTCGGTATTCTTGGGATTCACTTTGACTCGAAATTGGTGAAGTTGTCTTGGAAACCTTGAAACTGACTTTCATGAAACCATGACCTCTAGATTTTCCTTCGAACTACTCCTGACCTAGACGACAGGCATTTCAAGAAGTTGTTCGATCTGCCTTTATCTGAACTGTGTGTGCCTTGAGTTTTTGCTTCTTTTCGCTGCACTATTGACATTGCCGCTTGGGGTGTGCTTCAGATTCGAGCTTGTTCACTTGGGATTGATGTAACTCTGCTAACGGCTTGCAACTGACTACTTTGATTACAACCCTATCTGGTTCACAGGGTTGAACCTCCAAGCAAAATAGTTACGAGGTAAACCGATTTTGACTTCAAGCACGCTTCACCAAGGTAGGTGGGCTTTCATGTGACTGCGACTAGCAGGACTACTGCCCTTGAGATTGATTCACCTCTATGGTTTCTAGGGAACTTCGATTTGTAGAACTGATTCTTCATCATTCCATCGAAAAGAAGTACTGACAAACTCTTTTATTCTGGGAAGGCTTAGAATATATCTTTCAATTGACAATAGGAAGTTCCTTGTAAAAGTGATTCCCACTCACCTTCACAGCCAGTAGCCCTTCTTTCGCCTGACCACGAACAAACATACTGCCATCCTTGAGGTGGTTCCCCTTTCTCTTATTTACTACGAACCCTGATTTCAAAAATTGGATACTCCATCGGTCAATGAAAAGAGGCAAAGGCTGCACACTTTCATTCCAGTGACTCCTAGGACTCAACACTCAACCGATGACTGGAAGTCTTTTCCTAAGTGTGACTCTCATGCAATTCTCGAGCATACTGGCTCTTGATTGATTTCCCTATCAGTTGTAACTACTGACATGACTCTTCTGCTTCTGGCTTGATTGGTCAACCTTTTGCCTGGGTTGCTTAGCAGCTCGCCCATGGAGCAAGCACTGGCCACTTACCAAACCACGTCCAAAATTGTACTCTAACAACTTCTTATTTTGTTGGTTCTCGTATCGTTTGCTAGCTTTGAAGACTGACGAGACCCAAGGTTTGACGCTGCTTTCCCTCAAATGTCGAGATTAGTGAACCGATGGGAACAACCTTTGAAACAACCAAGGGTTTCTGTTGTTCATCTCACAAGCTCACTTTCAACCCTTGGGTAAGGATGGTTCACCATGACGGATTCTCCGTATCACACTTGGATGGTTGGATGTTCTAGCCTGACATTTGGATCCATTTGACTCCGAGTAGGGCGATGGGAAATTCTCTAATGTCATCTCCCAGGAGACATCGAGGTGGTTTTCGAGAACGGTAACGGTCGCCTTGAACTAAGGACAACCATTCTCGATCCCTATTCATCGCTAGGGTGCAGTTGCACCTACTATTTTCTGGAGAAACTTCCAAGGTTGAGAGTGCGCACATTTCTCCCATGATGTTATCACCAAACTTTCGTCATTCTTCTCATTTCCTTGAGGTGCCACTAATTTTGACTTTTAAAGAAATTGTATAATGTTGAATATTACTGTGGTCTGAACGCACACATTTCCTTGATTCGTGTTCACACCACCAGAGTGCTACTGCCACTTACTATTTCCACATGACTTTCGAGGTTAAATAGTTCCGTTAATCCTTATATGATGTTTCACTTGAATATTCTATGCACCTTCCCATACTCTTCAGGTGTCCATCATATGGCCCTTTTGATGTATCACCTCATCTTGAAGGTTTTAATGGCTTAACCATTCACATTTTCTTGATGACCATTTACTCCTCGTGGTTAGCAATCATTCCTTGGGGTCTAACCAAGACTAGAATGAATGGAAAGAATGAAACTTTAGGTTTCTTATAACACTGGCGATTAAACAAGTTAACTTGCTTTTGGATTGCTCAAGATGAATCATATCAGGAAAGGAACTGTACATCTCAATCTTTATTCCATATTCCCTTCTTATTACATAACTGCCATGAAACTTCTATATACAAACACAAATCTTCTTAAGGATTACACACTTGTAGGGTGTTGCCGGTTTGACTAGCAGATATCTTGACCGGTGGGACCTTATCTCCTGTGATTCTGGCCTGATTGACTTGATCTGCCAATGCTTACATACTGGTGTTCCAAACGGGGTACTGTTTCGCGTACAGACGTTTCTGCCTTCTTAGTAGCTGCTGTAGGTAGACCCTTCTGCTTGAGGTGTGGCTCTTGCTCAATGATTGCCAAACGTCTAAGCTGAGGTAATACGGGATGCCTTGCTGGTCTTCACGATAATCATGACCTCGTGCTGCCGACAATTGTTGCGGTTCCTGCTGAAGGATAGTATCATTTCGTCATAGTATCATTTCTTCCTCGGCATTGTTTGTGCTGCTCTTATTGATTCTATAGTTTTTGGATAGGTTGGTGGTTGAGCCTTAGAACCCTTGCTGGTGCCCTTAACGACAATACACTGTGGTGGAGGTTTTAGGTACGGGAGACGACTTGTATCCCTTGGCTTACGGGCGTCTTTTGGTTGGATTCGACCCTGCTATGCTGGAACTGAAACAGCTTGCGTAATACTGGTGTTGTAGACAGTGCCAGTACTTAGAGGATGGTGGCGCTTGGGCACTGGACATCTTCTGGGTACATGGCCCGTTTCCCCACAGTTGAGGCAACGACGAGCATCCTTTGCTGGTCTTGGAAATGGACAGTTGTTGAAGTAATGTCCTGGATTGCGACAATTGAAACAAATTCGACCTGTTTTATCACGGTGTGCACTCTTTTGGGTTTGCAGACTCATAATTGGAACTGAAATGTACCCTGGCTTGTGAGCCTTGTTTTCCATGCCTTTGTTACTACGGGTGGTCTTCACAGGGGTTGGAGTTGGTTGATGACCATGAGCATCATCGCCATTGATGGTACCAACCACAAGTGGACAGACAGACTGTCGGGTTGTCCCATGGTCTTCCTCGTCTTTGGTAAGAACCGAATTCAACCGACAGCTCTTGGGCACATGATATGTTCCCTCACACAAGAAACATGTGACCTTGCTCATGGGGAATTCTTCTGGTACATGGGTGTCATTACCACAAAGGCAGGTGTGGTTGCACATGTTCGGAGTGTGTCCAACTTCTCCACAGCGAGTACATGCTTTGGGCTCCATTTATTTTTCATAGACGTCTTCAAAGATTGCTTCCCCATCCCCATCGGAGGATACCTCTTCTGAATCATCACCCTCTAGTTTGAGTGGACCATACAGCCTGAGATGACGGGTTAGCTGACATGCACCACGGAAAGTATTTCTTCTCAAGCGTCGAGGAATCTTCTCCGCATCTTCGGGAGTAAACTCCGTACCAGTGATGATCATCTTGCGGGCACATCTTGTATTCCATTCTGGTGCCTTTCTCTTCTTTGAGTTGGACAGTTGTGTACCGAAATCTTGGTTGTTGAGCTGACCGGGTACTTCCTTCCTTCTGAGACGCTGCATCTCATTTACAGTCGGTGTCATGGTGTACACTTCCCGCGAACTGTTCCTTGCATTACGATCTTGCTCCTTATAATCCTGGCAGACGGCAGGCGTTTCTATTTGGCCTGATGGCGGGGTTGGTGCCCTCGTCTCCTGAAAATCTAATGGTATGCTGGCGGGAGTCACCAAGGCTTGCATCTACTGCTGCTGTTGATACTGCCATTGCATCAGTTGCTTCATCATGGCCACTAAGTGTGTCTGATTTGCCACTACCTGGGCTAGGGTTGGATTCCAAGGAGAAGGAAGTGGAGAGCTCGTAGGGTTGCTCTGAGCTGATCCATGGGACTGCTGTGGTCTTGATCCACTCACACTACCCCTGACTTTACCCATCTGTTGCCGAAGACGAAGGAAGAGGAGAAAGAAGAGGTTAAACTAAAGATGAGACCTTAGTCCGCTTGATTACTGATCTGATGTGGGTGTACTTTTATTGTTCAAGTTGATTAAGCAAACAACCTAGTATGGTCACATCCCCACCACTGATGTAAACCATACACCTGCACACAGCAAACAACACACGACCTAGAAAACTACCGATACTACTCTTCCGGGAAGGATTGGGTTTAGGCAAACTCCGGGAAGACTTTGCTTGATCCTCGAGAAGCACTGACACAGGCTGCTTGGCTTGGTCTTCTTGGTTGAAGCTCAAAGCTCGACCTAATCTTCTAGTTGGCACTCCAGGCATAACAACTAGAGAGTTGGAGGGGGAAGGAGAGAAATTTGACAAATCATTCTTCAAAGACTCTAGAGGGATAGAAGAGATATTTTTTCGCAAATAAGGTTTTTACAAAACTAGTCCTTAAGAGTTTTGACCATTTGGCTCAACCTACAGTCGAGATGGCTCTGATACCAACTTGTCACGCCCAGAAATTCAAACCCAAAGTTCCAGACTATTTTGTGTATTTAATCCATGTCCAGGCATCAACCAGGGTACACAAAATGACAAATCAATACACTGATCCATACGTATAAATAAAGCGTATAAATACTTACAGGAAAAGAGGCACTTAGTCCTCGCACTCGAAAGAAAACAGCGACAGCGGAAAAAGACGATCCTAGCGGGGCTTCAGCTCCACTCCACATGCAAACTCAAATAGGGTCTGAGCCTTGGTCCTCTAACATCGTCTTCAACTGAGAAGCACTACACTTCTAAAGGGGGAAGAATTTGCAAGGCCGAGTACAACCAACGTACTCAACAAACCACACCATGGAATGCAGAAATGCGAGGGAAGGCAAGAAGAGGCTTGGGGCTACTTTGCGGAAAGGCGGTTGTAAAACACTTTATTTTGGAAACCGAGAAAATTGTTGAGTAATTAGGTCAATATTAATCCTCCACTGAACAACGTTATCCCCACGTTGAACAGGCCCAACCATTTCCCACCTGGTCTAATCCAGATTATTAAGCCAAATTATTAAGGGTGGGACTAATCATGGTGAAGCTGGTCGATCGCCCATAACCGTGGGCATGGCTATTCGAATAGTTTTTACTCTGATCAAAGGTGCGCTATTTTACCCAACAAGACACGATTCCACACATGTTGCCATGCCCCAGAAGTATCACCACGATACTGCAAAGGGGGTAATCGTGACAAGACATATAGCATAACTCCCCCTAACCTAGCGAACCACACCAAGGTTTCGCCCCCAATCCCGTCCTGGACAATGGGCAGCCCCCCGAATGCCTCGGTGAATCCGGCAGCCCAGCAACCTTATACCGTGGCCGACTGCAACTCCATCACGCTCACCCTTGCCGGGGATCGTTGGCTAGGAAAAAGCTATACTACGGATCCAGCAGTTGCCCATTCTTGCTTGTGGTAAGCATTGTAAGTCTTTCAGGGGTTTCCCATGAACCGGTCCTTAATTGCCATGGGTATGACATGCCAAAACCATGCACCCATAACCCACCATTTAGTCATATTTTAGTTGGGTTATTACGACCAATAAAACATGGCCAGGTGTTCTGAGCTTGCAGCTCATCTGAACTAAGTTTAGATAGTGTGATATCCCATTTAGTGAGCTGGTGGTAACTAAGCATGGCTAAGCATATAATTCTAGCACAAGTCACGTAAGTGACTAAAGCTAGTCAAATTATCACCCAAGGTTAACAAAGGACGGATATCAAGAGGTAAGGCACAAGCAAGCAGATAGATAATCCCATCATTTCATGTAATTAGCAAAACAATGCAATTTCGTTTGCAAACAGTAAAACATTTGTAAATTATGTTCAATATGCTTCAAGGGGAGTGTGACTTGCCTTGCTTCTTCCCACAAACTTCCGAACTCTTCGCAAGCGCGAACTCCGAAGTAACGGAAACTACATGCTGGCACGCAAAACGAGGGAAAAACCCTAATAAAAACCAAATAACAGTACATCAAAAGTAAACCAACATGTAGAGCTCAATTTTAGATGAATTTTGTAATTTGAATGGCCCAATTTGGAGTTTGTATGAATTAGATAGAATTTTAGAAGTTTGGACCATTTAAATAAATACTAGAAATTAATTAGATTTATTGCACAGTTTTAAATTATTTTTCAAAGGAAAAGGTATAGGGCTGACGTCGGCGGGCGTGCCGACGCGGCGCCAAGGGCGGCGTCGGCCGGTGATAGTGGCGCGGTCCATGGGCCGGTCCACTGTGGACCAAGTCCACGATTGTCCACGAGCGGGCGCGCCACGTGGCACACACGCGGGCGGCCGGATGGACGGCCACGATCTGCCATGAGGCAGGTCGGGCGACTGAGAGGCGGCGACGACCGAGACGGCCGGTGACAGCGTGGTGGCAGCGCATGCGGCGGCCATGACGCGGCGGCAAACGGCGAAGGGTGGAAAGGGAGGCGAAAAGGAAGAAAGGGGAGGCGGCTCACCGAGCGCGGCGGGGAAGGCGGAGCGGGCAAACGGCGGAGAGCGAGGGCGGAGGCCGGCACTCGGGATGACGGCGCGGACGGCGTCCGGTCGTGATTGGCAATGGCCAAGGGGCGGCCGGCGCTGGGAGGGGTGCGACAGAGCTAAAGGGGATGGCGGCACAGGCCGGCGAGTGACGCGATGGTCGGAAACGGCGCCGGAGAGCGGCTATGGTGGCGGCGGCTCGGTTGCACGGCGAGGAGGATCTCCGGCAGCGGACCGAGGGCGGGAAGCGGCGAACGGGGTGCGTGGGGAGAGCAAGAAAGGTGGTGGCGGCCTTGGCCCACGGCGACGGGGCACGGAACGGCGGTGGCATGCGGCCGAAGATGGGCGGCGAGCGGCGGAGAGAGGGGAGCGCGGGGAGAGCGAGAGGGGGCACGACGGGGCTCGGGGCTTGGGGAAATGGGAGAGGGCGCTCGGGTAGGGTTTTATAGACCGGGAAGGCGCGGACATGGTCGGTGCTTGGCAGATTTCACGACGAAGTCGGTGGCCGGTGGCGTTGTGGCGACGGGAGCAATTGCGGCGATTTAAGGCGGCGGGATTTGGGGAAATTAGGGGGGAATGGCCGGTGGCTTGATGGCGGCGTTAAAGTAAGCGCGGGAGCAGTGGGGGTGTGCGGGATTTGCGACGGCGAGGGAGCGCGAGGTCAGCGACAATGGCGGTCGGCGAAGGAGAGGATGACAGTGGGCCCCACTGTCATTGGCTCAGGCGGGAGGGAGGCGGATGGACTTTCGGCGTAGGTGCACGCGTGAGAGACGGGCCTCGGCCTCCGGGCCGGCCCACAAGAGAGAGAAGGGAGGCGCGCGGGGAGAGAGGGGACGGGCCGGGCGGAGAGAGAGGAAAAGGAGGGAGCAAAAGCGGACTTTCAAGGAATTGGGCTAAAAGCGGCCGAGAACGGGAGAAGAATTTTTAATTTGTTTTTTAAATTAATCACATAAATGATCCTTGAATTTTTATAAATATTTCCAGTATTCAAATAATTCCAAGAAAATTCTTGAAAATATATGAACACTTAAAGCATTTAATAAAAATATAACCAGACCATTTAGTGATTCATTTATTTATTAAATAATTACTGAAATGCTCTTTGTATTATTAAAATTATTTCTGGAGCTCCAAATTTTCACGAAAAATTTCAGAGAATACTTTAGGGCATGAAGAATATTCCAAGAATATTTCCAACCACGATTTTAAAAGGAAATTTTAATTTCCTTAATACTTTCCTTCATAAATGCTTTTGCCTTTTTTTATTTAATTTTTGGAAAATGATTTATTTAATGATTTTTAATTCTGAACAAAAATCGGGTTGTGACAAAGATAGAGGAAGGGATAACGAGGAAATGTTCTATAGAAAGTTTAAGTCGAGGAGTTCTATTTATAGAGATGAAGGTCGGTTGTTTCTTGGCGGGATGAGGAAGGCAATGGCGGTGGCTTGAAAGTCGGTTCATGGCAAAGGAATTTGATGATATCCTTGCTCCAATCTCAAATAGATACTTGTTCAAGGGGATAGAGGTGTCTTGAAGTCGATTCGTGGCTCTAATGGATAAGGCGGTGCCCATGGTTTGGTTTAGAAGCTTGCGGTGCCCTGGTTGGGTTGAGCCAGGGAGGAAGGAGAAGAGAGGAAAAGGATAAGGAGTAGCACAAAGCCGGTTCCTTTATTTCGACGGCCAGGGGCAGCACCCATTGTGTGACAGTAGGAGCAGCGGCAGCCGTGGTTCGGCCAAACAGAGGAAGAAGACAAGATGGAAAGAAGGAAAGGAGGGAAAGAGAAAAAGAAGAAAAGGAAAAAGAAAAAGAAAAGAAAAAGGAAAAATAAGAGGGAAAAAGGAAAAAAGAAAGTTTAGGAAAATTTGGAGAAAATTGGATCTATGGTTTAAAATTAATTTAAACTCATTTTTTGGGAGTTTTTCTTAAATTAAAAATCAAATTGGAGTTTTTCAAAATGAGAAAATACGAATTTAATTAATGTTTGATTTTTAAATTAGGATTAAAGAAAATTTTAAAAGGAATTTTATTTAGAGTTTAAAAATTAATTTAAATTCAATTTTTTAGAATTTTCTTGAATTAAGAATTAAATTGAGACTTTTCAAAAATAAGGGCAAGAATTAATAAGTTTGGTATTTTAAATTAAAACCGGAGAATAAATAAAGAATACAAATAAATTTTTGGAGGTTTTAAACATTTTAACATAGAACATACAATAAACTTTGTTTGCAAAAATTTTCTACATTAATTTGGGTATTTTTGAACACATGATTTTTTGGGATGTCACAGATGAGAAGGGGATATGTTTGATGATATTTGGGTGATACATGGTTATGTTCGATGATATATATTTGGGTGAATTTTGGGATATGCTGACGATGAATTGGGTGAATTTTGGGATATGTTGACAATGATATATACTTGATTTATATTTGTCATTTTAATGTTCGGACCCATTTTTATGTATGTGCAGAGGAAATAATTGTTTAATTTAACACTTTATGTGTGCAATTTTTGGCGCTAGTACTTAATGATGGCCGATAACACTAAAGGGACTCAAGGTAGAGAGGAACCCGTAGCCGACGAGAAGGCTCCACAGGCCACCATGGAGGCCTCCACCCCACCGTGGAGGAGTCACAGGGTCCTGACAATGACGAACCCGAGGGAGACGACGCGTACCCTCGCCAAATGACCCGCGCCCATGCCCTAAAAGGAGGAAGAAAGACGCCAACGGTGAAGAAGGCGACAAAAACTACGTCCCCCATGAGAAAGCAGTATGGTCTGACCAGCCTAAGAGTTGGATTTTTCACTACTGTGATATCATATTAAGTTGCATGCACTGATTAATCTATTATATACTAAAAGTCCATTAAACATCATAGAAACACTCTCATACCACCATGTGGCACTCCTATAAACACTCATAAATTGCCATGTGGTATTTTAATAGATTAGAAACATCTAGCCATCGATTTTCATTTAAACTGATGGGCCCATTATTTTGCACCATTAGATTAGATTTAAAACTAAAGTCCATTAAACATCCTACAACCACTCTCATACTGCCACATAACACTCCTACAAACGCTTCTAAATCGTCACGTAGTGTCTTAATAGATTAGAAACATCAAGCCATTGATTTTCATTTAAACATATGAGTCCATTATTTTGCACCATTAGATTAGATTAAAAACAGAAGTTAGTCCATCCCTCTCCTCTGCCCTTCACGTACATACGCCTCCCACCCCCACACGTATGTACGGTCATACGTAGGTGACATACCCTTTCTTCCCTTCCCATTCACCCCCTTTTATTTTTTTACCTAGGATACACCACAATATATTTATATTACCTCAATTTTTCTTATTCTATTGATTTTTTAGCATATGTTCGATTATTCGTCCTACTAAATGAAATATGTAATTATCATTTATTTTATTGGGATTTTATATTGGTGACTTATGTTGGCTATATTTTAGCGCAAAATACATTATGATAGATGACCTTGACATGTATTAGTTAATATTCCATAACAAATTTTCAAAAATAATCACATGATAATACTTTATGGTATCAAATTGTGTAGGGTGTCACCCCGGGGTAGCTAATAGAGCGGAGTTAAGGTCAGCTAAAGTCGGACCGAGAATCCCCGGGACAGGGTCGAAAGCCCGACCTCCTCTTGGGGTCGGCCACCCCGACCTCCCCCCGGGTCTGACCTTGGCGTTCCTTCTCAACCTCAGCTCATTGGCCCGACCTCAGATCTTTAGTCTTAGCTTTCTTGGCCCCTAAGTCCTCTTGTAATTGCCCCCCTTGAGCTATAAAAGAGAGGGCAAGACGAACAGGCAGGGGGATCGCTTTTCAGAACTCTTCTCTGAACTCGAGTCTTTGGGATCTAGATCAATTCCCTAGAGCCCCAAGAACTCTCTCTCCACTGTAATCCTTGTTCATACTCTACCCCAACAAAGAAAACTGGACGTAGGCCTATTATCCTCTGGGAGGGCTGAATCACTATAAACTCTCTTGTCTCTTGGCTCATTTGGTACTCGAGTTGACAATCGGATCCATTGGTGAGACGCCCCGACCACTCTCTTTCACCTCCTTGGGTAACCCCCTCGGAGGACTGTCGACGATCTCGCCGACAGTTGGTGCGCCAGGTAGAGGCGCTTCTTCATCGTTCCAAGCGATTCGATGGTTGTTTTCTTCTCCACCGACTTCACAGTGCCCATTGGACGATGTTTGTCTTCGAGAGCCTAGTGTGCCACGCCGGCAATTCCAGCCGCCTCGCCCCACTCTGGGAGACATCCGACGCACTGGAGTCCACGATCGTGCTGGACAAGCTCATGTAGATTCTACTCTGGAACAACCACGTATTCTGCACTCAGCTCTTTTTATAATGCAGCTTCGATGTCTCTCCATTTATCGCTTTTTACTTTCCGCCCCACCGCCGAGCAGCCTATGTATACTCAATAACTTCCATGCTATGCTTATGGTCAGCCTTAAGCTATGCGGCCCTGACCCGCAATGGTCGGGGTTCCCCGGTTGGAAGTCTATTGAGTACACCCAACTTGCTTGGTGGCTCGGCGACTTCTCCTAACCATTGAGTAGCATTCGTATGCTCGATAACTTCTGTGTTGTGCTTATGATATGCTCTGAGCTGCGCGGCCCCGACCCGTTATGGTCGGGGTTCCCCAGAAGGAAGCCTATCGAGTGTGTCTGTGTTACTCAGGGGTTCGGCTGCTCTCTCGAGTACTTAATCGACATATTTAGCCTAATGCAGTGGATCGCCCTGTTGCCCACCGGTCAGAGCATGGGCATGTCCCCTCCCAGGGACGGCTAGGGTCGTGTTCCGACGCAAGACAGCTAGGTGCAATGCCAAATTACTCGGGGGGCTCGGTCTCTAGTGACCTCTTTATCCACCTATTGACAAAGTAAATGACTACAACGCTGAGGCTCGATCTAAAACCCGTTAGGGTTTGGTCAGAGCTTTCTCCCTGCCACTGCAGGCTAACATCGCGACCCGATGTGCGGTAGTCGGATGCAGTGCGAATAGATGAACTTAAAACTTCATTGCAGTCTAATAAACGGTTCTCTAATCCGGCAAAGAGTTCAAACTTTGTTACATTGAAAAAGTTTGCAGACTCTAAACATCACTAACTTAATTTTTCTTTACACTAGGGTTTTTACAGGGAATTCCTAGAGGACCAAGTTGCCGACTAACTTCTCGGCAGTCGGCTCGACCTCCGTGTAGATGCCATCGACGTTGCCCTCCGCCACGCCAACGGGCTAGCCCTCGGCGATCTCCTCGACCTTGACGCATGGGTAGAGTTTGTGTAGGACGCCAAGGGCATGTGTCACAGCAAGCTTTCTCACGTCCCGTACAAGCGCTTGGAGGCGTCCTGGCCTGTCCTGCAGCCGCGTGAAGAATGCCGCCTCGTTCTCCTTGATTGGTGGGAGCTTGTTGTCGGCTGCGTCCAAAAGTGCCAGAGCCCCCTCCTGGTACCAGGTCGATCGAGCCTCGGCCGCCTCCAAGCGGGCCTTGAGGTCTCCGATCTGGTGGTGAAAGACCGACAAACGGCCTACGCAAAAGGGGGTCGGTTAGCACAAGCAAAAAGAAGAACATACAGAGAGAGATGTTGATACCAACACTTACTCTCGGCGACATCCCTCGCCGACTCGTTTCCTCCAGCTTTTCCTCCACCTCGACCCTCGCCGCCTCGAGGCCGAAAGCTTCTCCTCCACGATGGCCCTAGCCACTTCGGATTTCGCCAGCTTCTTTTCCACGATGGCCTCGGCCGCCTCGGACCTCGCCAATTTCTCCTCCACCTTGGCCTTGGCTGCCTTGGCCTCCTTGCGGGCGATGTTCGAGAGCTTGAGAAGCCCCTGGATGCTGTACCGTTGCAGCTGGAACTTCTTGACCATCAAGTTAGCCTCCTTGGTGACCTCTTTGAGCCCTTCGGCGTAGGCTATGGCCTCGTCGGATTTTGCACAACAAAACAGGTCAACTGACGACTTTGGGAGGGAGTTGAAGCAGGAGGATAGAGGACTTATGGCGGGAAGCTTTGACCAGCCACGTCTCCAACTCTCGCACCACCTCGACGGACCATCACGGGCGGGCGGCATCCTGCGATTTCAAGGCATTAGAGAGGGAGCCAACAGAGGAAAGGGGAGTCCGATTCTTACCAGGAACAAGTCACAGATGTGGTGAAGGGCGCAGTCGAGCTCTAACACGTCCTCCGCCTCGGCGTCGGAGGGTTCCTTGACCACTGGCACGCTACTCGGGACACGTTGGTCCATGGCGTCGACAACGACGACCTCCTGGACCCTCGGGCCAAGCTGGTCCTCGGCACCCTCGACTGTCAGAGCATCGGCGCCCGAGGCGGGCAGGCCCTCGGTCGCCTCTGCAGCTGGCTCAGTCCCAGGGCTCTACCGTCGGTAACGTCTATGAAGGGGAGCAGGTCCAGCTTTCGGGGCCGCCTTGGTCGCCGCCTCGACCGCCCCGGCGGCTGTCGCATCGACCCTATCCTTGGCCTCCAGCACCGGTTGCTCCTCCACTTGGCCAGCCACCGGAGCCCGGCTTCTGAGTCAGCAGCAGTCGAGGGCAGGTCGGACCTCGCCCCCTCGACCTGGGCAGCCGGCTCGGCCACCCTCGTCGGTTCCTCGGCATGGGGCTCAGCATCCTCAACGACCCTGCTCGAGGTAACTCGTCAGCACACAAAAAACAAAAGGAAATCAAGACGGATCATCATGTTTATCACTTACTTGGCGGAGACCCTAAACGGGATCCCGGTGCGCTTGGTTGCCTTCTTCGGGCGTTCGGACAGCTCCGGCCTTGGCATCCCGCTCGAGCCGTACGACGGTGATGCGGACGCTCGTCGACCTCCCTCAACCGCTCCTCGTCAGAGGTAACCACAAGCTTTCACTTCACGCTGGGGATTTTGAAGCTCCCCAGCGCCACCCTCTTCGCCTCTGGCTCTTGCCAAGGAAGATCGGGCTTCTTTCCCTTCCCCTCTGACCTCGACAGAGGTATGTGGTCCTCGGCATCTCACCTTTGGCCGTTTCGGGGAGAGGTGTGAGCGTGTAACGCCCTAAAAATCGGAGAATTTAAAAACCAGAAATTAAAAATCAAAACTTACAAAAACTTTCTGCTTGTTGTTGCTTGATCGAGTTTTTCGCTTCTTATGTGCCAGCTTGGTTGCATAAATGTATATGTGAGCGATTCATCTCGGTGTTTGAGAAAAACCAAATGATTTGGATTTCCGTTGGGGAGAAAAACTCGGAGTTAGAGTGGGAATTTTAAAATAAAATAGGAAGAGCGTGTGGATCTGTGAAAATATATATCTGGGAACAAAACGTTAGTGTGGTGAATTGTGAAATATTAATGAGAAAATAAAATAGGCAATAAAATGTTTTAGAGGATTTATATGAAGTCTAGAAATTAATTGGAATTAAAAATTGTGACGTATGAAATTTAGGAAAAAGGATTAAATTAAATAAGGTGATATATATTTTTAAATAAATAAAAGTGGGTGAAAAGTTTGAAAATATATTTTTAAGTAAATTTTGTGAATTTTTAGAGTGAAAGAAGATAGAAATTAGAAACTAGAATTTAAAATCGGGAAAAATCGAAATTGCACTGTTCATACGTCATGAGGTCTTCGGCCCGGTCCTCGGCCGTGCACGCGCGCGCGCGCGCTGCGCGCCCGTCGCCCGCGCCGTCCCGGCCCCTCCCCCACGCGCGACACACGCCGCGCCGGCCCGGCCTCACGCCCGCGCTCACGTCGCCGTGCCCGAACCCCGTGCCCGCGCGCCCCGCCGCGCGCGCCCGCCGTACCCGACCCCACCCTCGCCGCACCGCGCGTCATCCGCCGTGACCGACCCGCGCCCGCGCTCGTGCCACGCGCCGACGCCGTGCCCGGCCCTGCGCATCGCCCGCATTCGCCGCGCCGGCCCCGCCAACCCATGCGCCGCGTGCCCTTCGCCATACCGCCACGCCGGTCCCCTTCTCCCCCTCTCCCCCGTTCCCTCCCCGGCCGCGTCTATAAATGGGACCCAACTCACCCGTTTTTCCCCCACCTCGCCGCCGTCCTCCACCCCTTTCCCTCGCTGTTTCCCTCGCCGCAACCCTAGCCGTCGTGCGCCACGAGACGCCACAAGCCGCCGCAGTCGCCGAGCGCCGTCGCCACCGTGAGCCGGTGCTCCGCCGCCTCCCCTTGCCATCGCCATCGCCGGTAAGCCCCGAGCCACTGCCCCCTCACACTAGCGCCGGCCACCGGCCGAAGCAGAGAAAGAAAGGGGCGCCGGTAGAACAGATAGAGGAGAAGGAATAGGAAAAATATAAAAGAAAAAGAGAAGAGAAAGGAAAGAAAAAAGGAAAAAGAAAAAAAGGGAAAAATAGGGAAAAAATTGGAAAATTAGGAAAATTATTTAGAAAATATTTGTGAAAATATTTGGGCAACAATATATTGTTTTCTCATGTATTTTTCTCGGTACAAATTCGTAAATAGAAATCGGGTTTTTTTCGGAAATTTCGTTTCGCGTCGTTTTAATCTGAAGTTTGTCTATTTCTTTTCTGCCATTAAAAATATGCTTCTTTTAGTGCTCGAACCTCCAAAACCTCAAGCACAAACCCGTTGATTAGCATTTCTAAATTTATTTTGTTAATTAAATGTGATCGACATTTTGCGAAAACCCTAAGACCTCAAACTCGTTTTTAACTCGGATTTTATCAAAAAAAACTCTCGTTCGAACTCGAGTATAATTTTAGGCTAAACGTTTGGAGTAGTTTTGGTGATTCTTTTCGATCTCTCGGCATTTTATTAAATTTGATCGAATTCAATTGATTTTTCGCACGTACGGATAGCAACCGAGGGAGCAAACACTCACTACGTTGAAGACCCGGCCAACAAGTGTGCGAGCAAGGCAAGTCAACACTTCCCTTTGAACATATTGATCCTACTTTGTGAAATGATGTTGATTTCAATTACAAATTGCATGCTATACACAAATGAGTACCTATGCTTGATATACCCTGCCTTAATGTTGATTACCCTTAGAATTATTCTTTGTAACCTTCGATGTGATATGACTGGAGGCTAACTTCGGTAAAATGCTTAGCCCTGCTGATATTAGATTCATGCATACTCATGATTTTACAAAGAAGCCTCGTGCTTGGGCAACTATCTTTGGGAAGATAGTTGGAATACGGCATGTGGAGACATGAGCGCCACATTGCCTTGATCATGATGAAATTAGTTTTGATGAAAAACAAAAAGTACAAAACCCATGTTTTGGACTGGGGCGGATGGATGGATTTGGGTGGATTCCACGAAAGGCTAGTACCGTCCCCGGTCAATTAAGGACCGAGCCATGAGACTTATAACCTGGAACAAGCCAGTACAACCGTACTTCTCGAATGGGTATAGACCTACCGGAGTAGATAGCCGAGCGGAGGCAGTATCCCTGCATAGTGGTTCTTGAGTGAAGAGGTGGTTCTGGTTATTGAGAAAAGGTTGTGGCCTAAGTGTTGAGTAATGAATAAGAATGTTGTGAAAGTTTTTCCCTTACCCCGGAGCGCCAGAACTCCTCTCACTGCTAGGAAAGGACGGCTAGAGTGCAAGAGGATTTAAGTTCATGGAGCGGGTACTGCCAAAGCAAAGTTATTGAAAGGCTTTGCCGTGACCATCCCATATGAAGGGATGAAAGCTCATTCAATGAGTAGTCGTGGAGTACGTGTAAAGTGTACATCCACTGCAGTGTGAGTAAATCAATCTATTCGAATAGCCATGCTCGCGGTTAATGAGCAGCATGACAAGTTTCTCCCATGGCTAGACTCATAAGTTTTAAAATGATGGGAATGGGATTGCATAATGATTTTGTGTGCTGGTGGACTCAACTTCTCGAAATATGAGAAGGGGTGGACTCCCCAGAAAACCATGACGAATGGGAGGCGGGAAGCCATCCTTGGAAATCACGATGGATGGTAGACAGAACCGTCGCCGTTTTGATATACTCTGAAACTAAAACTTGACTTGGCTAGACAATAGGTTTGTGAAATGATTTGTGAAAATTGGCTTTGTGCAAATAAACCTTAGCCATCCTTTGAATGACCCTATCATGTGCATCATTCTGTGTCGGCTTGCTGAGTACGTTGGGTACTCACCCTTGCTATACGCACAACCCTTCAGATGGAGGAAACGAAGAACTGAAGGACCCCTATGCTTACTGTCAGATGGGCGATGGAGGAGAAGGGGTCTACTAGGTCTTAGTTCCCAGTCGTTGCCTGTGGCAATCGACATGCCGCTGCCTTCCAACTGCTATCTTATCTACGTTCTGCTTTTGGTTGTATCCGGACCAGTAGGTCCTATATGCATTGGATATTGCCTTCAGGCCTATTATTGTAATAAATTCGATGTAAGACTATTCGTGCACTTTGCACCTGGTAATTCAGAACTGTATTCATGGGTACCAAACTACTCGATCCAGGGATATGGTACTATGAACACGAATGATTCCCGTCCTCAAAAACGGGGGTCGATAGAGCGACACGTACGCTTCCCGTCCTTATCGACGCTGACACCTGGCAAGTGAGATACCGAACAAAACAAGAAGAAGCAAACAGAACAAATGAAGAAAGGGGAGGTCAAATTTACTTCGGGCCAAGGGTGATGGAGGCTATAGCTGAGCGGCCCCCCATCGCTGATGTCCGCCGAGCTCAAGAAGAAGCCCGACAGCCTTTGGCGCTCGCGTTCAAGGGGGACCATTGCCTCCCGAGCATGATCCCGGCCACCCGAGTACTCATACGCCAACCTCACCCTCTCCTTGCGGGGTTGAAGGCCTCGAAGGGCGAAGTTGAGCGCCACTCGGGTGCCGGTCAAGCCTTGCTCCTTTAGTCGATCCACCATGGCGGCAAGCTCGTCGACTTGGTCCTGGTCACCGAGGGAGCAGGTGGCCATCCAGGAGGTCATCGGGGTTGGCTCCTGGTAGAGTTTGTGGTTCCCGATATAGAACCACTCGACGTGCTAGCCTTTGTTCGAGGTCTTCAGGTCGACGGGGATGTAACGTTGCGACATCCTCTCCCGGAATTGAATCCCAGCCCCACCGACCACGCTGCCGACCATTCACCAGAGACAGAAATAGTGGCGAAAGAGGTTAAACTGCAGGTCTATCCCATGATAGGTCTCGTAGAGATGGATGAAGATAGAAATTTGAAGGATAGAATTTGGATTGAGGTTACAGAGAGCAATGTCGTAGTAGTGGAGCAGGCCCCGAACCAAGGGGTGGGCCGGCACTCCAAATCCGCGGAGGAGGAAGGCAACAAAAACAACCAACTCACCAGAGTTAATGGTTGGAAACTGCTCTCCCCACGTCGAGCGCCACATCACGAGCTCCCAAGGGGAAGGACGCCAGCTCGTTGCAAGTCCACCATCTTCTATCCCCCATCGCGTGAAGGAACGAAGGCTGAGCCATGCTCGGTCTCATCTCCGCCCATCGATGAGGACTTTGCTGTCTTCTTCGACGATCTCTTGGGCGCCATGGGCTTCAACCAGAAAAGTCAGCGACCCTTGCGATAGCAGACGACACGCCGGCAATGGGGGTGGCGTCCTTGAGTGCTGAAGCAGCATGGAGCCAGGGAGGAGGCGCGAGAGCTTGGATGTGAATGTTTTGGAATTTTTCGACGAAGATAAGGTGTGAAGAAGAAGGAAGGTGAAACGGCAGAGATTAAAAGGGGGCAATGATGGGCTTGGCAGCACAATCTGCAGAAAGAGTGCGGCGTCGTTAACGGTGTACGTGGGGCATCTGAGGCGCCTTGGCCCATCCATCTCCCTAGCGGCCACGTCGTCCCGTTGGTGGATCAAAGCCATCGATTACGTGGAGCGGCTAACGTCACCCGCATGGTCCCCGTTGCACGCTCCGGAGAAACCGCTGTCGAACCCACCACTTTTCCCGAGTGACGAATCTTGACCGTCGGATCTGCGAGCCGTAGGGGAAAAGTGGGGAACCTGAGGTTTGATCAGCCGTTGGGTAATTCCGGTATTGACGGCGTTTATGAGACATGATTGGTTCTCGGTTCAAACTGTCAGGGGTCCACGTACGTAACGCATGCCCCAGGGTCAGGTAACCGTCCGGCGACTTCCCTCTTGGGATCTTCCTTTGACCTCGCCGATCGTTGTCAACCACCGGGCTAGGGCCTTACCGACTCAGTCATTAGCCTCCGGGCTACGACTAAGTCGACTTCAGGACTACCACGGACCTCCGGGCAGTAGTCCCGACGAACTCATCAACCGCCATCAGCCTTCGAGCAGTGGGCTTGCCGAGCTCGCTGACTGCCATCAGCCTCCAGGGTATGGCCTTGCCGACTCCGTCATTAGCCTTCGGGCTATGACTAAGTCGACTTCGGAACTATCACGGACCTCTGGGCAGTAGTCCCGACGAACTCGGCAACTACCAGCAGCCTTTGGGCAGTGAGCTTGTCGAGCTCGCTAATCGCCATCAGCCTCCATGCTATGGCATTGCCGACTCAGTCATTAGCCTCCGGGCTATGACTAAGTCTACTCTGGGACTACCATGAGCCTCTGGGCAGTAGTCCCAGCGAACCCGACAGCCCCCATCAGCCTTCGGGCAGTGGGCTTGCCGAACTCACCGACCGCCATCAGCCTTCGGGCTATGGCCTTATCGACTCAGTCATCAGCCTCAGAGCTATGACTAATTCGACTTCGGGACTACCATCAGCCTCCGGGTAGTAGTTTCGACAAACTCGGCATCCACCATTGGCCTTCGGGCAGTGGGCTTGCCGAGCTCACCGACCGCCATCATCCTCCAGGCTATGGCCTTGCCGATGCAGTCGCCTGCCTCCGAGCTATGGTTGGTCGGCTTTGCTGACCACCATCAGTCTCTGGGCGATGGCTTAATCTGAAGATGAATGAAAAATAGTACTTCAGGCTTGACCCTAGGCCCGGATGTATCATCCGATCCCAGGCTCGAGGGCTACACCTGGCAGGTGCACCTGCTGAAGCATGTCAACAGGCTTCGAGTGTTAGTTATATGCCCTAGAGGCAACATGGAGATGTTGGATATCATGGTCAATGTTTATGTATTAATGAATAAACTGTTATTCCATTCCATGAAATAGATAATTAGTATTAATCAATAAGTATGTGACTTATTCATGAGACTCTTTATGTAATATAAATCTATTTCTAAATGATCCCTGATCATATATCATATCTGTGGAACAAATATGATTTCAAGATCAGCACGTGTATTGTTGATCATGTCACATGAATCATGGTATGAAGATACCAAATCAATAAACGTGAGCACATGTTAGGGAACATGTTGTTGGATAGACCCACCTTGAGACACTACAGGGAATTAATGTGCCATTAGTTGGTCTCAAGTGATGTTGGTGCAAGGTCCTTAGACATGAGATCATCATGGATTCCAACATGTGTAGTGGCTTACTTAGGGACTACCAAACGTTATTCCGTAACTGGGTAGTTATAAAAGTAGTCTTCGGGTTTGCTATGAAGCATGTAGAGGGATATGAATGATTAAGATGGAATTTGCCTCTCCTATGGGAGAGATATCTCTGTGCCCCTCCGATGTAATGGATTATGGAAGTGCATGGCCATGCCGATGTGATTGAGGAGTCAATCATCAGATATATAATCCAATACGGGATCGAGTGAATGATTAAGCTAATGATAGGATGGCACAAGTCTTGCCTATAGCTTAATTGATATAGTGAGGCAAAAGAATTTGTGCACACATTATAGGTTCAGCCGATATGATCTTTTTGTATATTATGGTGTCAATACGTTCTGCTAGGGGCCGCTGTTGACAGTTGGCTGAGAAGTGTTCTCAGGTCATAACCAAGTCTACATGAATCTACCGGGTCACACACTTAACGGGTTGGAACAGATATTCGAGTTTGACTTGGATGTGGCTCAATCAGATAGGGATCCGATCAAATATAGAGTCCCAATGGGCCTTTAGACCCAATCGGCCAACTCTATATAAGGAGGGCAAGGGGTGGAGATCATGGTGCGCAACTTCTAAGCTAGATCAACTTCTCCACGGAAATCCTAGTCCACGTCCAAGACAAAACCCTAGTCGTGCATCGTGTGCTCGCACACGGGTGTTCGGCGTTCCCTGCCTGGATGTGTGGATACCGGTAGAGACATCGCTACGTTGCGGTGTAAATCGGAAGCCCGACCTCCCCCCAAGTCCAACCTTGGTGTTCCTTCTCGACCTCAGCTCATCGGCCCGACCTCAGATCTCCTCGGAAGGAAGGCTTGCTTTGCAAGGTTCATAGAGGAGGCAAGGACGGGACAACCCGACAGAAGATAGTGTCACCCGACGAGACTACGCAGAGGATATCTGCGGAGGACGGATCCCAAGGCAAGATAGAGCACGAGATGCCCATGGCGCGTAGGACCCAGGGATCTCTATGTACTTTTCAGATGTTGTTTATACTTACTTTTAAGTCTTTAGTCTTAGCTTTCTTGGCCCCAGAGTCCTCTTGTAACTGCCCCCCTTGAGCTATAGAAGGGAGGGCAGGACGAATGGGAAGGGGGATCGCTTTTCAGAACTCTCCTCTGAACTCGAGTCTTTGGGAGCTAGATCCAATCCCTAGAGCCCCAAGAACTCTCTCTACTGTAATCCTTGTTCATACTTCACCTCAACAAAGAACACTGGGCGTAGGCCGATTATCCTCCGGGAGAGCTGAATCAGTATAAACTCTCTTGTCTCTTGGCATGTTTGGTACTCGAGTCGACCATCGGATCTATCGGTGAGACGTCCCGACAACTCTCTTATACCTCCTTGGGTAACCCCCTCGGAGGACTACCGACGATCTCGCTGACACAAATATTAGTTAAAAAATGTACGACGGTAATTTGAATCTACATAAGTAAAAATGCAAACAACAAATTTTAGTTTTCTTTTTTAAAATTAACTCCAATTTTAATTTGAATTCATTCGAGATTAACATTATCAAATTGTTTTGGAATTTGAAACTATTTGGTATTTCAATAGTGATAAGCCTACATGATTACATAGATGTGAAGAAAAATCACCAAAATATATTTGGCTAAAATACATATCATTGGTTTTATCATATTTTTTAATAATTGTTTAAATGATATAAAAAGTTAGAATATAACCCAAAAGAACATATTTATTTTAGAAGTTGAAATATCATTAATATGGGTCCAATGACATAAGTCAATAAAAATAACTATCTATTTTAAAAGATTATAATAAATTAGGGTTCCTGACTAATATAGGACGTAAATAGGAGAGACAATAGGAAGGGAGAGGGCGTGAATGAGGGTGGAGGGAGCGGCTAGTTGGGTCATGTCATACACATGTATGTACATACAGTATCCCTCAGGCCCCGATATTTACTTTGTATTTTCACTATCAATACATACCAAAAATGACATTTGGTTTAGGTTGGCTTCCAACTCTAGCTACCACAACAATTATAATATTTATATTTATATTTGCAGATTGATCTAAAAATGCAGTGTCGCCAGTTAGAGAGAAAACCAGGGAGTGTCGACGGGATGATCGGCAGTCCTCCAAGGGGGCTATCCGAGGAGGTGAAAGAGTGGTCGGGGTGTCCTACCGATTGGCCTGATGATCGACTCGAATACATGAAGAGCCAAGATCTTTTAGACAGGTTCGGCCCTCCCGGAGAATAACAAGTTTACTCCTGTGTTCTTTGTTAGGGTGGTGTGAAATTAGGGTTTGAGTATAAGTGTGAGAGAGAGTTCATGGATGCAGAATCCAGCCCCTCTGCGCGCGTACCCTGTCCTCCATTTTATAGGCCAAGGGCGGCAGTTACAACAGACTTGCCGCGCAAGGAAGCTTGGTCATAAAGTAAAAAAACAAGTACAGATCAAGGTTGGAAATCATAACAGAATTCCCTCAGAATCCACATCCGCAGGTATCTTGTGTGCAGTCCTGTCGGGTGATGTCACCTTCTGCCGGCTTGTCCCCTCCTTGCTTTATCTGCGAGCCTTACTGTGGAAGCTTCTCTACGAGGACGACCCGCTCCTTTTCTGGTCGGGACTGTGTACGCAGGTCAGATCGGGGGAAACCATGGTCGAGTCCGAGTATAGGGGTCGGGCTGGTCGTCCTGGCCCGACGTCCGGCTCCCGACCCCAGCTCGAGGACTCGTGGTCCTACCCATCCATCCTTATTCCCTATGTGTGGACTATCCCGAAGTGACACTCCATAGACAGAGAGAAAGTGAGTAGACCAATCTTAATTAAATAAAAATAATGCATCAACGGGACAAGAGGGGTCATAATGAGCTCAGCTAGGCCTTACGTTACTCTTGACCAAAGTATTGTGGGAGAGACCCCATAGTTGATTTTAAAATTAATAAAGCAAAAAATATTTACCATAAATCAATCAATCCACCCTTAAGAACTTCTATTTTAGTATCAGGCCTTACTTTTTGACGCCATAGGGCATATTGAGTAGGAGATGCAAGAGGACTGTATAGCGTCCAAACAAATTCCGTGGTAGAAATGCAAAAAGCTTTCAAATAATTTGTCTGATGTTGGAAACACATATTTTCTAGGGTCTTTTAGAACTTCATAGAATATGTGATAACTATGGCTTCAGATAAACAATTATAAACATGCCCACGGCAGGCTAGGTAACCATAATATTTGTAGATTGGTTACTATTAGTACATAATTTCTAATATTTTACGATAAGTTTTATAAAAAATTAAATCATGGGAACAGTCATAAAAAATCACATTCCAAAAATAATGATGTCTTCGTAGTTATATTCAGCCATCCAATTGTGTTCTTGCTAGTCTCGCACACTTGCATGCCATGATCCCACATGAGTTGTCTCCTAGAGTGCACAATAGAGTTGGACTCTATAAGTATGGTGTATTTAACATAATCTCGAATCCTCGATCCATGAATAAATAAACAATGAGAACCCTATTTTAGTATTAGATGTTTATACAAAAGTCGATTCTTTTTTAAAAGGTTGACATATAAGTGTAACTCTCTACCACTATTCTATCATCTCACAAAATTTGAAATTAAAATAAGATTATATAAAATAAAATAAAAATACAAAATGTCAGTAGGGAGTAAAGTAAACTAATTATAGAAAAACTTATAAAATTCAATTAAAAAATATTCTTAGCTCTCACTTAAACTAGAACACCAATTAGCATAACCGTTGCATCATTTTTAACTGCTACATGCTTACATGTAAGTATGTCGTATGCATGCAATAAATAGCGTCAATATGAACCAATTAGAGGGCGCTAGCTTTATTGTACAATAGAACATGTTTATCAAACAATAATGGTTTAGGAAGATTTTTTTAAAAAATGTAGAGCCCTTAAACAATCAATTATAAAAAGAAAAACACCTCACTTTTAATTTACACTTAATTTGCGAAACAGGTTCCCAAAAGAAACTAACCCTATCTTCTTCTTTTAAAGATGATTAAGCAAATTATAGATAATCGCTTATATAGGTAAATTAAATATTATATAATACAAACATAACAAAATATATTGAAAAATGTTATTTAAGCAATACCGATGAATAATGTTTTAAAAATTGTACTTTTGAACTACAGCACGAATATATCCAATTCATATTATGTTTTTAAAAATTTCTAACGTGACCTAAGATGCATGTCCGTACAAATACACGGGCTACCTTTTAGTTCAACTAAAAATCTTAAGAGAGGAAAAAAAATGAGTAATTCACTTATAATCTGGTAATGACAAAACAGTTGATATAATTGGATGACCGATGCTAGCAATAGTAAATTTAGACTATGCATTATCTAAGTTTAGGTAACACAAGAGGGAAAAAGCAGTGTACTAACAAACAACAAAACTGTTTTAATGTCATCACGCAATAATTTAAGTGGATGCCACGAACATTGAAAACTAAAACGCTAGCTGACTAGCTAGAACTCATACGGGCACACGTGTACGAAAAAGGAAAACGATAAATCTTCTTACGATCATACGTGTTGATCCTTATTTGTTGGACATGACACACCAACCGCACACACTAATTAAATCTCCATTCAAATTAAGCGTTCCTCAACGTCGATGATGTGATCTCTCACGCGAACAATGGCGGAATGCTCTGCTCGTTCCTGAAGAAGTCGGTGGGATCCACCTTGGCCTTTGTCCTGGCGAGCCTGTCGAAGTTGCCCTTGAAGTACTTCTCGCCCCAGACCTTGCCGGCCTTGTAGCTGGAGACGTTGGCGCCGGCCTCCACGGCGTTGACGCCGAGGTCGAGGTCTCTGTAGTTGACGTACGCCTGCCTAGGGTTCTTGGTGACGTACGGCTCCATGAAGGCGTAGAAGTCCCTGATCCACTTGATCGGCGCCACCGACGGCGCGCCGTCGCCGAACCAGAAGGTGATGTACTGGATGTTGTAGAGCATCCCCTTCCGGTGCGGGAACGGCGTCTCGGCCTCGGCGGGGGCGCTGATGGTGGCGCCGTACGGGTCCATGATCATGATGCCGGCGCCGGGCTTGGAGAACCAGTCCCTGTAGATGGTCTCCCACGTGCCCTTGGACAGTGGCAGCGTCACGTAGTCCGACTTGTACTTGCCGAAGGCTCGGATGGAGGAGGTCCGGTTGAGGATGTCCTTCACGGTGGCGCTCTTGCCGAGGTGGATGAAAGCGATGGATTGCACCCATGACATCTCGTTGCAGTGGGTGCGGTTCACGCCCAGCTCCGGGAAGCGGCTGGCCATCAGCGGGAGGAGCGCGGTGCAGGTGCCGAGGTAGAGACCCTCGAACACGGCCTTCTGCGCCTGCGCCATTACGCGGATCATCAGGTCGTCGGGGAACGTCGGCGCGAGGGCCTGCCACTTGGTGAGGAGGTCGATGGCGCCCTCGTTGATCATCTTGGGCATCTGGATCACCGTCACCGTCGGCGGCACCGGCATCAGGTTCAGCTTCCACGACACCACGATGCCGAAGCTCTCACCACCGCCGCCGCGTACGGCCCAGAAGTAGTCCTCGCCCATCGACTTCCTGTCCTGCACCTTGCCGTTCGCGTCCACCACCTTCACGTCGATCACGTTGTCGGACGCGAGGCCGAACTTGCGCAGCAGCATGCCGAAGCCGCCGCCGCTGAAGTGTCCCCCGACGCCGATGGTCGGGCACACGCCCGCCGGGAACGCCAGCGTGGGGCTCGCCTTGGCGATGCCGTAGTAGAGATCGCCGAGCTGCGCGCCGGACTCGACCCACGCCGTGCGGGCCTTGCCGTCGATGGTCACGTTCCGCATCTTGGAGAGATCAACGATGGCGAACGGGTCAGGGCTGTCCGACCGGTACGAGAGCCCCTCGTAGTCGTGTCCGCCGCTGCGCACGCGGATGCGGACGTTGTGGCGCCGGCCGCAGGCGACGGCGACCTGGATATGTTTCACCTCGGTCGGGGTGACGATGTAGAGCGGGTTGCACGTCTTGGACGACAAGTACCTGAGGTTCCGGATGGTGGACGTCAGCACGGAGCTGTACGACGGCGAGCCCTTGGCATACAGCTGCCGGGCGGGGATGTCGGTGGTGAGGCAGGAGAGGAAGTCATTCTTGGACAGTTTTGGCTTCTTGGCGTTGGCCGCGTCGACGGCGACGAGGCAGCAAGACGAGACGGCGCACGTGAGGAGCACCAACGCAAGGGCCCTGGTTGTCGTCGACGTCGCCATGGCAGGCAGCTTGAGACATGGATGGAGGAGGTGGGTGTACATATATAGGAGGCCTCGAATGGGGAGATGGTCTCCCCGCTCCCTGCTCTCACGGATCGGTCATTCGGTTGTGGTGTTGGCGAGATGGATCGCCATGACCGGCGAGCTATATCGGGATTTCATGGCCGAGCTTGACGGCCGGGCTTGGTTCCTTATTGGTCGTTCTTGGAAGCTCAAAATGGGAAAACTGGTAATCAGAATGACGTATTCGTTTTGCCGCGCGTCAATGTGAGAAATTGTACGTTTTATCATTGACATTTACCGGTTCTATAAATTACGATCGACCAACTTAAATTCTACAAAATATCGTTAACATGTGTTTTATTACGATTTTTGCCACTACCGTTAACTTTCCATTCATAAACCTTCTTTAAGTAGTTTGGTGAATGCCATTATTTGTCATCACTACTGAAGAAACGATTTTTCTGAACAAAACCCCCAATAGGTTTCAGGCGGGCCATAAAAGCCTATGCCTGGAAAAACCATTCCCAGGAGGCCGGCAATTGGCACACGCATGAGATAATGCATTATCCCGTGCGGTCCACTTAAGCGACCGCACGGGCTATTATCCCATGCGGTCGCTTAAGTGGACCGCACGGGATAATACGATTATCCTGTGCGGCCCACTTAACCGACCGCACGGAATAATAGCGCATTATCCCGTGCGGTCCACTTAAGGATCCGTACGGGATAATGCATTTTCTCGTGCGGACCGTTAAGTGGACCGTATGCGATGATGTCCAACAGTGGCACAATAAATTTCCCGCTCAAGCCGACAGTGGCGCATTTACCCTGGTGTTTTCTCTCCCAAAAAAAGACAATTATAGGGGGAAAGGTTTTGAAATTGAATTTTTCAATTGGAGTCAATACAAAAGGTATCATACTTTATCTCCTCTTCTATTTGCTTCTATTTTTATTGGTTGAATTTGAAGATATTTGAACTTTTTAACTTGGTTTTTCTCTCTCCAAATAATAGGCATTTTATTTTTGGAAGGCTTTAGACTTTAAATATTCAATTGAAATCAATATAAAAGGTAATGTGCTTGATCATCTCCTTCATTTGCTTCCGTTTTTGTAAAATTTCATCGGTTGAATGCGAAGATATTTAAACTTGTTTGAATTGTATATGTTGAGCTATTTTTGTAACTTGTAGGTCAAATATTTTGTTTTTTTATTAAGCCATTTTTTGTAACTACTTTTGTCTCATTATTATTATTTGTTGTGCAATATTAATTTATGTTTTCGCTGTTTTTATTATTTATCAAATATTTTACTTTGTTTTATTATTTGTAGGATTTAAGTTTAATTTGTTTATTTAGAAACATCGGCAATATAATATTAATTTATGATGTCACTGTTTTTAGATGGATCGGATATGGATGTATGAGACACGGAGAACTCATCCGGTGTTCATAAGAGAAACATCAACATTTATTGATAAGTCTAAGGCACACGCTTTGAGGGAGAATAGGAAGGATATTTTTTTGTCCTTGCGTGGATTGCAAGAATCAGAAGATGTTGAAAGATCCGAATGTAATTCTCGGACACATAATTCAGTGTGGATTTGTGGAGAAATACACAGTTTGGACTTATCACGGGGAAGTCACCCCTCCGGAAGAGAATCCTGATATTTGTTTCGATGAGACGGAGAATTTTATAATTGAGGACATGTCTCGTGAAACAACCGGTGATTTTGGCAGCTCTGATTTTGACGAGTCAGAGGTTGATATTGATCTTGATCTTGAGGATTTGTTGCGGCACGCTGAACCAGAGGTCCTAAAAGAGAAAGCAAGAGATTTAAATAATTGAGA
Organism: Oryza australiensis; assembly: GCA_019925245.2. NCBI lineage: Eukaryota > Viridiplantae > Streptophyta > Magnoliopsida > Poales > Poaceae > Oryza > Oryza australiensis. The sequence goes on along the minus strand of JAIFGZ020000326.1, from coordinate 2,150,153 downwards.
GGCGTTGCAAAAAGCAGCGAAAGATCTTTTATACGATCAAGCAAAGGGATGTGATATGGATTATACAGTGTTGCGTTCGGTGCTATAACTTCTTAGATTAAAGGCCACGCGCGGATGGTCCGATACTAGTTTCAACGACTTGATGGGTCTCCTGAGAGCTATGCTTCCTAAGCCTAACTTGTTGCCAGCTAACACCTATCAAGCCAAGAAACTGATATGTCCATTCACTTGGTGCGGAAAAGATCCATGCATGTATTAATCACTGTGTACTTTATTGCAAGGAATACGCTGACTTGGATTGTCCAACTTGTGGGGCGAGTAGGTACAAAAAGGATAACAGTGCCGCCGATAGTGACGTTGTCGAACCCAATTAATTGTTCAAGCCAGGAAAAAAGATTCCGGCCATGGTGATGTGGTACTTGCCAGTCAAAGATCAAATAAAGTGATTGTTCTCGAACCCCACCGACGCTGAGTTGATGAGATAGAATCAAGAGGGTCGAAAGACGGATGGTATGATTCGACATCCTGCCGATGCTCGACAGTGGAAAAACTTTGATTCGAAGCACCCAAAATTTGCAAATGATCCGAGAAATGTCAGGTTTGCGTTGAGCACGGATGGAATGAATCCGTTCGGTGACCTAAGCAGCTCGCACAGCACTTGGCCAGTTCTGCTCACTATGTATAACCTTCCGACATGGTTATGTCAGAAGCGAAAGTACATTTTGTTGACTATCCTTATATAAGGGCCAAAGCAGCCTGGCATCGACCTAGATGTGTTTCTTGAACCTTTGATGAAGGATATGCAAGAAATGTGGGAAGAGGGTCTACGATTATTTGATGCATACCGCCAGGAGTATTATACTTTGCGTGCTATCATATTCGTTACTATTAACGATCTACCAACCAATTTTTCCCTATCCGGACAGATTAAAGGAAAGATCGGATGTCTAATATGTCTGGACAACACATCGTACATATACCTGACCTCGTCAAAAATGTTAGTTTACATGCGTCATTGTCGTTTCTTACCACAGAAGCATAGGTATCATGCGATGGCTACTTTTTTGACAAAACTGTCGAGGTAGGTACTGCCCCCGAAGCAAAGGATGGTTCCACGGTGTTCAAGCTGACAAAGAACATAAAGGTCGTGTTCGGCAATGAAAGAGAGCTTCAGGCAAGAGGAAGAAAGAAGTGGTAAAAAACACGCGGCCCTTCAAGAAACATTCAATCTTTTTTAAGTACCTAACGTACTGGAAAAACCTGGAGATTCATCATGCCATCGATGTCATGCATCTCGAGAAAAACGTGTTCGACAACACCATCGGGACTTTACTTGACATCCCTAGTAAAACAAAGGATGGGTTGAAGTCACGTAACGACCTGGTCAATTTGGGCATAAGGAAAGATCTCTACCCAATAGAGCTAATGAATGGTAAGATTGAGATTCCTCCGGCATGCTACTCAATGACACTAGAAGAGAAAAAACTTTCTGTAAATGTCTCCGTGGATTGAAAGTGCCGACTGGATTCTCATTGAATATCCGGAAGCTAGTATCAATGAAAGATTTGTTAATTTATAGATACAACGCTCACGACTGTCATAAGATGCTTACGGTGTTTCTTCCTATCGCTATAAGGGCGGTGAAACCAGTGCACACCAAGGTTGTGATAACAAAGCGGTGCTATTTTTTTAATCGAGTTTCACAGAAAGTTTTGGATCCAGAAGAATTAGGACCCCTTCAAAAATTCGCAGTCGAGATAGCTTGCCAGCTAAAGATGTTTTTTCCTCCATCGTACTTCGACATGATGGAATATCTCATTGTTCATATTGTCCCTCAAATTATTTAACTTGGTCCTCTATACCTACATCAAATGTGGGCGTATGAGCGATACATGGCTGTTCTGAAAGGGTATGTCCGTAATCGTGCTCATCCGGAGGGCTCGATGATAGAGGGTTACACAACTGAGGAGGTTGTCGAGTGTTGCCTAGATTATATAAAAGATGCCAACCCCATTGGGATACCGATGCCTCGACATGATGGAAGATTATCTGGGAAGGGTACGGTAGGAAGAAAATGCTTCTACGACAACGATTACAAAGCGGTATCAGATGCACACAGCAGTGTTCTTCAACAACTCGCCATCGTTGCGCCCTACATTGAGCAACACACTTCCGAGATCAAAGCATGCAATCCTGGGCGATTCGATGATTGGGTTTCGAAAGAACAGAAGCGCACTTTCCCCCAATGGCTTAAGGATCAAAATCTACCGTCTGGTGAATCACTCGAGGAAAAAATGGTAGAAAGACTTGCAGCTGGCCCAACAAGCCTTGTGACCTCATGGCAAGGGTATGACATCGGCGGATACTCTTTTTACACCAACAGCAAAGACAAGAAAATCTCAGTGCAGAACAGTGGGGTTCGTGTCGAAGCGTTGGACGCAACAGGGCAGAGGAAATCATACTATGGGATCATACAAGAAATATGGGAACTTGACTATGGTTTAAACATTCAGATCTTTGTTGTCAGATGCCAATGGGTGAAAGACAGCATGGTAGATAAATTTGGATTTATGTGTGCTGAACGGAGTAAAATTGGACACAAGGATGATCCATGGGTCCTTGCCGAGCGTGTTGCACAAGTTTTCTATGTGAAGGATCCTTCCGATGAAAAGATGGACATTATTGTATCGGGCAAGCAACACATCATTGGTATTGACAACATTGAAGACGCGTCCGACTATAATCAATACGACGCCATTTCGTTATTCACAGATCTTCCTTCGCGGATGAAATGCATTGAAAGTGTCCTCGACGAATCAAAGTTTGCATCGTGCGGAAGGATGTTAATCCAAAAATTGTAAAATGCTAGTTTGGTTTTTGTGTATATTATGTTTCTTCTCCACCCTCCAAACTTTCGATCTACTATGTAAATACAACATGTAACTCATAATTGTAAAATTTGGTATATTATGAAAACAGATCGAAACACTCGTCGGACCGCTGCACCCTCGCCGCCGCACCCTCGCAACATATAGTTGGGGCAGATCTAGTTTCTAACGTAGTCTCTAGTGTTCCTTTCAGCTTGTTCATGATTAAAGGACAACCTAACTCATTTAGCTCAGAAAGATTCGAAGGGGAGCCAAAGGCACATCGCGAAACCCACTCAAGTCCTCCAGTTGAGGACATTTCAGGTATAAAAAAGAGTACCAATGTAAAATGCCGGTAGTAAACGAGAAAACGATGAGTACCTAACTCATTTTTTGATTGGTTTTGCTATATTTCTTTGATTTATTTTATTTTCATGAATTTTTTTGTCAAGTCTCACATTTGAACTGCAAGTGATTAAAAAAATAGAATAGAATTAGTGGAAAAATTATATTCATGTTGTTTAGATCTGCTTGAGTCATTATCCTGTAAATGAGAAAAAAAATTTGATTTTTCTTCATGAAACATGATTAGGAACCTATTTACCGAATGATTTTAAAATTATATAAATAGCAAACGAAGTCAGAAAATCATGAAAATTGTGTGGATGTCATGATATTATGCGTAGTGGCTGTGGTAAAAAATTGAGAAGGTTTCGAATATTTTATCACATACGTAATCGTGTGCGGTCGGCTTAAGGGACCTCGCACTCGGCAAAATTTTGAAAAAAATTTCTTCTCCACCCTCCAAACTTTCTCTACTATGTAAATACAACATGTAACTCCTAATTATAAAATTTGGTATTTCTTTTTATTGTTTTTGCTTATTTCTTTGATTTATTTTATTTTCATGAATTTTTTTCCAAGTCTCACATTTGAACTGCAAGTGATTAAAAATAGAATAAAATTAGTAGAAAAATTATATTTATATTGTTTAGACCTGCTTGAGTCATTATCCTGTAAATGAGAATAAATTTTGAATTTTTCTTCATGAAACATGATTAGGAACCTATTGATCGAATGATTTTAAAATTGTATAAATAGCAAACGAAGTCAGAAAATCATGAAAATTGTGTGGATGTCATAATATTATACGTAGAGGCTGTGGTAAAAAATTGAGAAGGTTTCAAATATTTTATCTCATACGACGCTCACAAAACCGAAAATTCTCCAGAGAAGATTAGAAGTGTTTAGAAGGATTGGTTAGATTTGGAGAGAAAGTGATGGCCAAATTGTCGTTTGATTTCAAAAATTTTTCATAGGCAATAATTAGCATATATTGATGTATGCAAAAATTGGTAAATTTTTGAGTCTGTTTGATAATTTTTTATTAGTTTTCATTTTGGTGCAAAAGTTAGAGGGGGGATTATCGCATGCGGCGGCCTAATGGCCCGCACGAGAAAATATCTTCCCGTGCGGGCCGCTTAAATGGCCTGCACGGAAAACATTTTCCCGTGCGGGCGGTTCAAGCGGCCCGCACGGGAAAATCATTTTCCGTGCGGGCCGCTTATCCGCCCGCACGGGAAGATCGTTATCTCGTGCGGGCCGTTAAGCCCCCGCACGCGATAATCGCCGCCTATATAATAACGCGCGGCTCCCAAAATTTTTCCAAGTCCTCGGCGAAAACAGATCTAGCGCCGCCAGTGCCGAAATTTTCCCCTCGTCGCGCGAGCAACCGCTCCCTAGATCCACCATCTCTCTCGCCTCCAGCATCCACTCACCGCGCCGCCCGCGCCCCTTCACCAACCTCACCGAGACCGCCGTGACTCCGGCCCCGACGCCCTCACCGTCGACCGCCACTGTGCCCTCGCAGCCTTGCCCTCACCGCCCATCCCTGCGCGACGCCGCGCATACCGCCGCCGAGTCGCTGCGCCGCCACACACACACACACACTCTCTCTTTGTTCCGTCGCTCTCACCGACCTCGACCTCGACCGTTCTCATCGACCGCCGGCTTCACCGACGCCGACGCCGGCCTCACCGACCTCGACCACGCGTGCCACCGACGACATCAGCCGCCGCCGGCCTCAACCAACTCCTCCCCGCCGGCCGCCAACCGCCGCCCGACGCCTCCCCGCCGGCCGCCAACCGCCGCCAGCCGCCGCTCCACCGTGCCACCGAGGCCGCCGCCGCCCTCACCGACTCCGGTCAGTGCATTTTTTCTTTGAATGGATGGATGCCATGCCGTGAATAAAATGAATGCTATGAATTTAGAATGGATGCTATGGATGCTATGAATAAAATGGATGCTATGGATGCTACGGATACAATGGATGCTATGAATATTTTAATGGATGAATTTTGAAATGATGTCATGAAGAATGGATGGATGAATTTTAGTACTTGTCAAACATGCTAAAAAATTATATTGTAAATTGACTGTTTATTTTAGACGATTATAAATTTCGGTGACATTACAATCTATGGATGATTATAAATTTTAGGCGATTGTAAAATGGACTATTATTTATTTGATGGAACTATAGTTAATTTTGATGGAAATGTAAAATGGACTGTTATTTTTTGATGAATTTTGTTGATAAATTTTTTTCATGTCAATATAGTTGCTTTGTGAATTTTTTATGTGAATTAGTTGACATGAACGAACGAACGGACGAGCGAACGAACGATTGTTCGTTCGTGGATGAACGGACGGACGAACGAACGAACGAACGAGTGTTCGGTCGTTCATTCGCCGGTCGTTGATGTGAACGAACGGACAAACGAACGAATGAACGAGTGTTCCGTCGTTCGTTCGGTCCGTCGTTGATGTGAACGAACAGACGGACGGGACGAACGAACGAACGAGTGTTCAGTCGTTCGTTCGGTCGGTTGTTGATGTGAACGAACGGACGGACGGACGAGTGAACGAACGAGTGTTCGGTCGTTTGTTCGGTCAGTCGTTGATGTGAACGAACGGACGGACGGACGAGCGAACAAACGAGTGTTCGGTCGTTTGTTCTTGGAGAATAGTTCATGTGAATATTTTTGATGAATTTTAGATTTTAGGTTAGATGTTTAAATTTTCAAACATATATACCCACCCCTACCGAACGACCTACAAATCTAATCTCCCTCTCTCCTCGGTCTCTCATCTCTCATCTCTTCTCCTCCCCCTACTCACCTCTTCTCACGGATAAAATAGGCAAACATATGTATTTTCATCTCTCATCTCTAATAAAGAGAAGAAGAAGGAAAGAAATATATTTTTTTATTCTTCTTCTCTTTACATATATAGATTGTGATAAAAATCTGACAGCCACCTCATTCCGTGATGACTCTCCGTGATTTAGAGGTGTGCTTTCTCTGTTTTCAGCAGCATTAATGTTCAAGTTCTTGTTGCTAATGTCTTCTGTCTTATTCTCGTGAATTGTTATATCTTGCCCGACGCCTTCTTCCTACCTTCTTCACCGATCTTGGTCTTTTCAACATGTCATGATGCATCGTAGTAGCCTTCTTCACCGTCTTGGTCTGTTCAACATGTCATGATCCGATCTTGCTCTTTTTTCTTGCTCTTCTCCCTTTGTTTCATAATCTTTCTGTCTTGCTCTTTCTTAGATAATCCTCCTGCGCTTGTAATTAGAAAAGCAATAAAAACAAGAAAAGCAAGAAACCAAGATCGGATCATGACATGTTGAAGAGACCAAGATCGGTGAAGAAGGCTACTACGATGGATCATGACATGTTGAAGAGACCAAGATCGATGAAGAAGGTAGGAAGAACGTGTCGATCAAGATGTGGCAATTCACATGTACACCTCTTATATACACCATATTACAACTGTCTAGTCCATTCGTTCACAAATTTCACAAGTTGTGCGTTATGAACAACCGTAGATCAAATGTCGAACGAGAAAGCTCCCTCCGAGGTACCCAACGTCGAATCAACGGATAAGTCTTCGAGCGAAGGCCCTTGGCGTGAACCAAGCGATCCCTTGATCGAAGTTATGCAAGCACAAGCACCACCGGTTGAAGAAGACTTGGACTACATCCCTATCGAGCAAGTAGTAAGTCCAGCCATATTAATTGTTATGATCCCTTTCGTAGGATCTCGTTTAACATTCTCTGTTGTACGTACAGATGGAAGCAAGGCACCGCTCAAAAAGAAAGGCCGCCAAGTCTGTCGTCCGGTCTGCCAAAGTCGAGGCGGACACAACAACGTCCGGTCCTGGGGAAACCGACACGTCCGCGTGCGCTGAAGGACGTCAAAAAAGAAGACGTTGTCAAAGAAGTAAGAACCAACCCCCCAAGGAGACATATTATATCACCTCTCTGAACCAGGATGGGAAACCATTAGAGCCTAAAGTAGCAATGACAAAGTTCAGCAGCGCTTGCGAGGTACTGGCCAGAACCCACGGCCCTTTAAATGTAGATTCCTGGGAGCAGGTGGATGACCTCATATGGAACGAGCTGCAGAAGTGGCTTGTATATCCGCCTGGTTCAGAGGCTCTGGGAAAAGAATTTGCGTTAAAAACGATTGGGGGGAGGTGGAGGCAGTGGAAATCGGACTTGAACACTCACTACATGCAAAAGAACAAGTCCCCATTCGAAGACTACGGTGGTATTATGTCCGCCGAATGGGATAGGTTCGTGGCGAAGATGACAAGCCCTGAAGCCTTAGCACGGGGGAAGAAGATGTCCGACCTTGCGAAAAGGAACAAGTACCCGCACCGGTTGGGCTCTAGCGGCTATGATGGCCTCATAGAGAAGTGGCGAACAACCGAAGAACAGTTTGCCGCCCAAGAAAAGCCCCTGCTTGTAGATGCACTGAAAGAAAGAAGCAAAAATTGGGTGTGGACATGGAGCATGGGACAGGTCACCGACGAGGGAGAGATCCTTTTCGAGGATCCGGATAAAGAGCGTGTGCCCACAAGTCTAAAAGACATTGCTGAAAAGGAGAAGACCGGGGAATTTATTGCTAAGAGGGAACACGATCAGTTAACAGCTGCATTGGACAACCCCGAACATTCTGGCCGAGTAAGGGGTGTATCGTCAAAGATAAGTTGGAAAGAAGGGTTTCCTGAGGAAGCTGCAAGTTACAAGAAAAGGGACAGGTACAAACATAAACTTGAAGAGAGGATAGCAAAACAAGTTGAAGAACACTTCTACTCTCTTGTTGCACAGAATCGCCAAGCCTTCACTAACATCTTTCAGCAATCCGAAGAACCCACAGTACAAATGCCCAGTAGCGTTGGGTCAGTTGACACCGCACCCTATCCCGTGGATACCATAATTGGCCCGACGCTGTGCAGCCTCCTCGTGCCGATAGGAAGGGCCGGGAAGAGAAAGGAGGTGGGTACAGGACTTGCTATACCAGGGCGACAATTTCACAACACTCCAATCCCTGAGGAATATGCAAGGGTGCAGGTGGCCAAGGTACATGCAGAGCATAAAAGCTTAGAGCTAGACATTTCAGCACCTGAAGGGATAGAATTGCTTGGGGATGCGGTGAATCAATTCATTCTATGGCATCGACGAGATATCTTACTGGTCGATACATCGTCAGCATCCCCAGTACAGCCGGTTCCTTAGATAGCTGTTGCGCCTGCACCGCCGTCTCCACCAGGGCCTTCTTCCCCACCTTGCTCCCCACCTTGGCCTGCTTCCCCACCTCGCTCCCCACCTCGGCCTGCTTCCCCACCTCGCTCCCCACCTCGGCCTGCTTCCCCACCTCGCTCCCCTCCTAAGGATAAAGGTCTTGATTTGCCAATGCCGTTAGCCCCTGAAGTCATTACACAACATATTCACCAATCTCCTCCGACAACGCAGTCAGCATTGGCGGTACCCCAAAGGCCCCTTCTAAAAACAACAAGCCTTCCAAGTCTGAGCAAGCTCTCTCATCAGATTATCCCAAAGATGGTTTGATCAAGCTATGACAAGGAATTAATGGCCAAAGACGAGAGAGACTTAGGATTCTTGGCTTTTAGGGGAAGGGGGCTGACTGACAAGGATCAACCGTCCAAGTTGTCGGACTCACAACAATCAGTGAAAAACGAAGCGGAGGACCTGCAAAATTAGACTTCGGACGAAGTGCCAACAAAGTACGAGTACGGCAAGCCGTTCCTGCCGTGGCACATCATGAAAGACATGCCCTGGGAAATCAGGCTAATGCACGACTGGTACCTAAAGGCATCTAGATTGGGGCTCAGCATGCTTACCGTGAAGGTCCCGGATGATGCGTTCACCAGTGGCCCAAATGGAATGCTGGTCATTGATTTCAACGACCTTCACGCATTATTCAGGATGGAAAAAATGGATATAAATCTCATTGCTACGTTTTGCCTGTAAGCATCAGCCTAACGTAATGTCATTAATGAATTGATTTACAAACTAACTTGTGAATAATTAATTACTTGCTGCATTACTTAGGATGCAATACGCAGACGCGAAAAAGACCAACTATCCAGCTGCGTTTGTTAACCCAACAAGGATATGCTGGATGGAACACGAGTTACATATTCGTGAAGACTCCGCTGAGCTCAAAGGCAAAATGAAGAAACAAAAGGACGCGATTATCAAACAAATGCACAACGACAAGATGATCGCGGTAGCCTTCTACTTGGGCCATGCTATGTTCGAGCACAGAGACAAAAATGTCCTAATGGTCCCTTATGCGTTGCAGTAAGTAATATTCATCCGTAAAACCGATATTTTACTAATATCACCTACAATTAACATATCTTTTCGATCTTTCGCAGCGATCACTACATACTATTTCTAGTATATCCGCGGGACCACTTGGCCGTAGTGCTTGATCCGACACACTACACAGAGAAAGATTTAAAGAGTTTCTCGTCATTTTAAATTTGTAAGTACTATCATGCACCATTTAATAAGTTTTGTCTGTTTTTACTATCGAATAATTAAACAATTGATCAGTGAAACATGCAATTATTTTGTCTACAGATCACACCATAATTATGTAAGGCAAGGTGGACCGGTGAAGGATCCACAAAAGAAGAAGCTTCTTGTGAAGACAAATTGGCCGGTAATTATATGCTCGATATATGCCGACATTTTATACTGTGTTTAACATCAAATTACTGACGCATGCACATAATAAATTTTATTCAACAGAGTGTTATAAGCAACCACCAGACACTAACCTTTGCGGCTACTACGTGTGTGAGATGCTCAGAATCTACGGGAGATACACTACTAAGTTCGAAGAAGTAAGTTCATCAGAGAAATATATCTTTCTACATGTTATCGATCTTGTATAATTTTCCTAATCTTATGTATATGTGTACTATTTTTTCTTAAACAGATCACGGAAGTTCCAGTTGTAGTGAACCGGTTCGATGATAGAACCATGCTTAACTTGGTTGCAGATCTTTGCCGCTTCATCCGTCACGATGTCTGCAACCATTTGGGCGATTTCTACAATCCAGAGAGCGAGCTGGCGACGGACGATAAATTCAAACAACTTAGGGAGTGGGAAAAAGAGCATCGCCATTAAATAATTTGTAAATTTGTTGCTAGCTAGACTTATGTTAATTTGCGAGACGAAACAATCTTGATATGTATATAAACATTACGCATGATCGATCTGTGTTATATATATATCTTTTATGAGGAAATAATATTAAATGTCTTTTTTTCTCGTGCGTGAAAAATATATATATATATTGACCCATTTAACATTACTGATAGAGAGAAGAGGAGAAGGAGAGGACAGAGAGGAGAGGAGAGGAGAGGAGAGAAGAGAGAGAGAGGACAATAGCTAGCTAACAAAACGTATACCTAAAATAATGGGCACGACCATCTTCCAGTGCGGTCGGCTAAGCGGCCCGCACGGGATAATCGATCTTCCCGTGCGGGCCGCTTAAGCCGACCGCACGGGATAATCGATCTTCTCGTGCGGTTGGACCGTCCGCACGTGAAAATGATCTTTTCCTAGATCTTTTCGCGCATGCGGGCAGGCATTCCGCACGGGAAGATGTCTTTCAGCCCGCATGGAAAAACCGTTTCTCAAGTAGTTGCATACTATATATCATTAGGAATCAGCATACTATATATCATTAGGAATCATATTAGTTTTTATATGCATATTCTAAATGCCTAGGCTGTCGCGGCGTGTGAGCGTGTTCACAAATCTGTTCATTAATCATTCCCTAGCACAAGTACAGCCCAATATGAATTTCAAACAAATTCAAAAAATAAGTTTAAAAAAGAAAAAGAAATGGTAATTAAAGGATTAAAGAAAGTTATACTCATAAATATTCTACATAAATAAAAATTTCTACCAAAAAACTTTCTACATATTTAAAAAAGTCCATTCAAAAATATTCTACATGAATAAAGAATTTCTACCTAGAAACTTTTTAAAAGTAAATTTTCACTGTATAAACTTTATTTATAAATTTTTCGGTTTATAAATTAATATCTATAAACTTTTGTACGTATAAACTTACCTACAAAGAAAACGCACTATAGCAACACGTTCACGCGGGTGTGCAAAATGGTTGTTGGGGACGATTAATTCGTGTGGACGTGCCACGTGTAACCGCTTGCTGTTAGCCTTTTCTATTTTAGGAGCAAAGTGATTCTTTTTGAAGACTTAATGGTCTATGGTGAGCCATGGAAACAAAAAGCGCAAAATGCTTGTGCGCTAGTCGCAATTTAAATGATGGCGGGTAGCTTGACATAGCCATATGTTATAAAAAAGCATAAGCATGTTAGGAGTTATTCTAATCTCTCGTGTGATTCTTCGTTATTGCATATCAACTAAATAGTTATAAATTTTTTTAAAAAAATTAACAACATAGATCAATATATAATATATCATAAAGTTCAAATTTGACTTCAAAAGTCATAAAAAATAACAAAATTAACTATAAATATACATATAGAGTTTAATTTGTTGTTTTTCATACATCTTGTGGAGGTCAAATTCGAACCTTGCATATTTATGGAGTGATATATATAGTACTCCAGAAACCCCAGGTGATTACAATATCATTTTCTAGATCAGTAGATGGTACACACATGGCTAGCTTACAGAAAATTAATAATACAAGGGTTATTCGAGTGGGACCAAATAGACAAAACATGGTCGATTACATTACCAAACACCAAAAGCTGCGACGGTCCATCTTATTCCACAGGCAACGACTGATGAACCTAGGTCCCTACTCCACCGTCTTCGGCACCTCCTCATCAGCATAGCATGCGTACAGGTCAGCTCCAACACCTTCTTCTAAAAGAGTTAAATAAGCAAGGATGTACCAACCGTACTCAGCGAGTCACTACTACATAATTAGTGTACACAAGGGTTCAAGGATGGCTTAGTTTATTTGCGTAAAGCTAGATTTTACAATTCAATTTACAAACCTATGACTTAGCAGTTTAAATGAAAACAATGTTAAGTTGAAGTTGTCGTTAATAAACGAGAGTTCATCCACCTTCCCCAAGCCTCGCTTGGTCCGTTTTATCCTCACATCCAATTTTCCATAATTTCCATCATTCCGGCCTTCCCACATGTCGAGCAAGGTCACACATTCCCTTCTAATCATATTCTAAGCAAGATTAAAACTTATGAGGCTAGTCAATAGTAGTATAAGTCCTGGCGCTCAATTAACTGTGAGCATGGCTATTTGAATAGATTTTGTTACTCACACTACAATGGATGTACGCTTTTCATCGTATACTCCGTGATGCACCCAACACATGAGACTTGTCACGACCCAATTTTTGGGTTACCCTCGTATTGCGACACCCGCTCCAAGGACTATGGATCCCTATTGTGGCACCCGCTCCAAGGACTATGGATCCCTATTACAGTGAGAGGAATCTTGGCGTTTTTGAGGTACTAGGGAGGTTACACAGTGTGTGTGTGTGTGTGTATAGGTCCATTTTAGGTTTTCGACATGTCATTCGATCGATCCAACACATCTTCGCTCACAACGGTAACAACCGTAGAACTACCATGACAGGTGCCGCCCCACTTGAGTTACCTAATCCGCCAGGTATATACCCATTCAAGAAATGCAGTCGTACTCGGTTTGTTTCTTGCATAGCTTCTTGACTCGGTCCTTAACTGACCAGGGGCGGGGACTAGCCGTTTCATAGAACCACCCACATTCTATCCATGGTTTTCATTTCATAGAAGCACCCATATTCCATCCGTGGTTTTCACAAAGGTTTTGAATTGCGGGTGGTGCTCATCTTCCGACAATCACTCCCACCATGTGATCACCGCACCACACCCATACTCTAAACATGGAGTGCATAGTTGTCTAAACAAAGCAATGCTAAGGAGTGTCGATAGTCGACTACACATAATAATAGACTTAGGCAACAAAGAATATAGGTGACGACTTCAAAGGTGGCTTATAATCAAGGTTAGGTACACATTTTACAGTTTGCATGCAATCTTATTTGCAATTAACACATTTATCAAATAAGATCAACTTGCTCAAGGAGAGGAGCATAGTGACTTGCCTTGTTCAGTCAATGGTTCCTCCTCGACTGTTTTGGCTTCCTCTTCACAGATGTAACCTGTTCGATTGAACGTCGGATTAATATAACCTATTTCTCACTCTAAACGGAAAGGGGCCAAAATTCTAGAAAAGTAGGAAAAATACCAAACTAGTGCATCTGGTAGAGCTTAATTTTAGGAAAATTTTGGCGGAAGTTTCATCGAAATCCGATTTAGAATGAGTGAGTTATGGCTGTCCAAATATTTGAATTTGAATTTATTCAAGTAAAAGACAAACCTTACTATTTGGATTTTTATATATCTTTCAGAATTTTCGTCAAAGGAAAATCCTTGAGTAACTGACAGGTGAGGCCCAAGTCAAAGTTGATTGGGTTAACTTGACCATTAACCGGTCTAGGCCCACATGTCAGTCTCACATATTTTAAATATAATTAACTAATTGGTTGGGCCCATATGTCAATTTTCTTTAACTTAATTAACCTAGGACAGCCCACTCGTCAGTCTCTCTCTTCTCTCACTCTCTCGTGGGAGCTAGCGCTGGCACTAGGGTTAGCCCGCGCAAGCGATGAGCGACTCGGAGGATGGGGTGGCTGGTGGTGATAGCACCTAAGGGGCCTCTGTCGCCCCTGGGCGGCGGTGCGTGGGCTGAGAAGATCTAGGGCGATGGGAAAGGCTGGTACGGTGACCGGCTAGGCACGGTCACCATATAGGAACTAGCGATGCGACGACCGTGGCAGCATGGGGGTGTGGAGGAAGAGCTCAGGAGCGCCTAAGGAACTCACCAATACTCACACACGGGAGAACAATGGTCAAATGCGGCCGGAGCGACGCACCCATGACAACGGCAAGGATGCAGCGGCCTGGGACGATTCCGGTGAAATTCGCTAAAAATGGTGGCCCGTTTGGCCACGCCGGGGCTTTGGTTAGAGCCCTAGTTGTTAGAGTACCGCAATCCCTAACTAATGCAGCAGGGGATGGGGTGGATAGGCGAGGTTGTCGATGGACGCGCGACCAGTGTGGCGAGAACACCGAAGAGGGGGTCTAATCGACCATGGTAGGTATGGGGATCAGCGCGGGAAGCTATGGGAGCCTACTGTCTAAGGGAGGAGAGGCTGGGTGGTGTGAGGGAGGTGGCCAGCTGGTCAAGGCCGTGTCCGGCCCAAACAAGGCATGACGCCAATGCATGATGCGCGCGAGGCCGGTTTGGTGGTTTTGGGGCTCGGCAAGGCGGGCGGGATGCGGTGCTAGGTCCGCGGGGTCAAGGGACGACAGCCGACGAGCGGCCGACCGTTTACCTCACGGGCACAGCGGCGGCCGGCTACGGAAAGCAGGCGGGGAGGCATGCCTTTTGTGCCGTACCTCGCCACGGTAGCTGCAACAACCACGAGAGCGATGTGGAAGGGAGAAAGAGGGACAGAGGGAAGGTGGATGCTCATCGCGTAGCAGTCGAGAAGCGACATATCGAGCGAAGTCACGAACGAACAACGGGTGTCGAGGTATGGATCGGCGGAGGTCAGGCTCGTGGTTCATCCTCACAGTCCGGCAGCGACAATGGCTTGCGATTCGTCCTTGCGTTCATGACGGAGTCATGGTGGCGTGGTCCTATCGTGGTTCTTGGCTCGGTGTTGGTGCTCCAGCCGAGATGGCTCACAGCCACGAGGGTGGGCAGCAAGTGAGGGAGGTGGGGTACAGTGGCGGAGGACTTGGTAGGGCAAGGCATGTCGCGAGCCATACCTCGCTCTGTCCGCGAGTATCCCCACCGAGCGACAACTTCCTTCTTTCAGGCCCGCAGCACACCAGCACAGTTGCCAAAACGCGCAACCTGGAACCTTCACGATGAGTCTATCAGCGTTAGATGTCTTGTTGGGACGTATCAATTGGCCAGTCGACTCTTGCAAGTTGTAACCCTAGCATACAGTAGCAGAGCAAAGGAGGTAGATGTGCTTAGGGGCTGACCGGCGAGACAACAGTGTGTGCGTGTGTGGAAGATGCAAAGTAGGCACGATGCCTGCACTGGCACCGAGGAGGGGGCGGAGCGGTGTCTACTCTGGCTCCTGGCGATGAAAGGATGGTGGGAAGGTAGGGTCGCGACACTGGCACGCAACAGTGTCGGTACAGGTGCCGGTACAGTGCCGGACAGTGTCGCGACACCGGCACGCAATGCGGTACGGTGCGGTGCTCCCGTACTCTCTACGAGCGCGCCCATCACAGCCCGAGGGAGTGGAGTGGAGGAACGGCAACACAGGATGACGAACTTCGACGTCTGCACTTTGTAACCGAACGATGCGAGGAAGCGGCATGTGGGCATGCTTCCCATGCGGCACGGTCGGTCCAGCACTCGGTGAGCCAGTGATGTGATGGTGGCTAGGGTTTTCTCCGCGGCTCGACCAAATGCGGCGGCGATGGTGCACGGCGGCAAGTGTGGAAGGCGATAGCCGGCTTGCCGGTGAGGGCGGCAATGGTAACTCCGATGGCTTAGACTCGATGCACCGATAATGATGGCAGGGCTCCATCGGGAGAAAGGGGCGAGCCGGGTGGAACGGCTTAGCTCGGCTCTGCTTAGCTTGAGGCCTTGGCCGGGCTGGCTTGCCTGGCTGGGCTGAAAGAGGAAAGGAGGGAAAAGACAAGGAAAGGGAGGTCAAGCAGACTTCTGCACTGACTCACAGGTAGAGGTTTTGAGAAGACCTACTCGGGACCTAAGCTAGACTTTAACGCAAAAGCTTTTTCATAGGATATAAAACTCCTTTAAGGTTTTTAATAGTCAAAAAAATATTTAATAAAATAAATAATTCTAGATTTTGATTAAATAAATAATAGGTTTGGCGCTAGCACAAGAGAAAATAAAATCTGAGAGGCCAACATGATGCATGTTTTAGCAAAAATTTTACAAATGTGGTTAAATTTTTATGTTGTTAAAATTTTTATTAATCTATGTTGTTAAATTTTTATAAATTTTTTTATAACCATATTATGAAATAAGTGGACGTTCATCCACATAATAAAGACACGTTACCATGAAAAATTTAGTATTCATCCAACCGTAGTTTATACTCTGAAAGACGGTCAACAGCCAACGGAATTGTAAGATCTCACCAAGAACCGAACACAAAGGCGGTACACGCAAACGCAACCAACCAACGACGCTTGCGTCAAATTAAGCTTTTCTCACTTGCTTTGGACCAACAATGGCGGGATGCTCTGCTCGTTCCTGAAGTAGTCGGTCGGATCCACCGCCGCCTTCACCGCGGCGAGCCTCTCGAAGTTGCCGGCGAAGTACTTCTCCCCCCACACCTTGCTGCTCTCGAACGTGCTCACGTCGCTCGGCGCCACCGCGTTCTCGCCGATGTCCAGGTCCCGGAAGTTGACGTACGCCTCCCTCGGGTCGCTGCTCACGTACGTTTCCATGAACGCGTACAGGTCGCTGATCCACCTGTTCGCCGCCGCCGCCGTACCGTCGCCGGACCAGTACGCGATGTACTGGATGTTGTACAGGATGCCGCACCGGTGAGGGTACGGCGTCGCCGTGGCGGGGACGCCGCCGACGAACCCTCCCATCGGCTCGAGGAGCATCTGGCCGGAGCCGTTCATGGCGAACCAGGGGAAGATGTTCTTCCACACGTCTGACGGGATGGCTCGCCGGACGTAGTCGGACTTGGCCTTGGTATAGGCAAGGATGAAAACGAAAATGAAAATTCCCGACCGAATCGCATCGTTTTCTACATTTTACCCGATCGTTTTCAGTTTTTTCGAAATAATTGGAATACGGTACGAAATACGGTAGACAAGTTCAAAAATGGTGCGGAATTCGATATGGCCTTTTTTCGACCGATTTCTACTTTTCTACATTTTATTCGAAATCTTCCGTATTCAAAATTCGAAACTAACCGAATTTGGCCCAATAATTTGTAGTCCCACACTCCTACTTGCCGACTTTTTGTTTTTGGCCCAGCCCAAGAACACAAGTACACAACCCTAACCCAGTTACTCACTCGTCACTCCACCCGCACCGCACCCCTCCGGTCTCCACCCTCCAGAGTCCAGACGCGACGCAGTGGCGGCGCCCCTAATCTCTTCCGAGCGACGCGAGTGGGATGCCGCCGCCACATCTTGCCGCCGCCAGGCCACCAACGCTCCACCGCAGGGCTCCACGCCTCCACCGCTGCTCGCCGACACCACCGCACCAGTCCCCAACTCCACCACTGCTGGCCGGCCTCCATCGTTGCCGCCTGGCCCGTCAGCGCCGCCAGCCGCCACACCACCAGGCTAGGCACCAACGACTCCGGCGCCGCCGTCCGGAGACCGTACCAGAGGATCCGCCCCATCGTGGTCTCCGCCAGCAGCAGGTGCGTCCCGTCCCTGCTCATCGCGAGGCCGTTGGGGAACGCTAGCCCGGCCTCGACACATCCGCGCGTCGATGGCGCCCGCTGGAGACCGTGCTTTCGCTCCTGGATCGAAGGGCAAGGGGACCAAGCCCAAGACGAAGAGCGTGCGTCGCCTCCTAGAGCCGCTGCCCGTACAAGCATCGACAGGAACGCCGTCTCAAACAGCAGGTTCACCTTTGAGTATTACACGAGACTTCATGAAGAACCTTGTAGCCTGAAGTGCTTTTGATATGATTAGATGACTGTGATACTAATTTTGATGAGGAAAATTGTAAGGGATTTTTGTACCTAATCAAAGGAATATAAACACCTGTTTCCTGTGTAGAATTTTTAGGAAAATTGCTGAATATAGTGGAACTGCTATTTGTCTAATCGAATCTAGTGACTGACTCTCTATTCAAAATTATTAATTATAAGTGATTTGGGATCTTTTTTGCTTGATTACTTGGCTATTTTAGATATTTTTTTACTGATGTAGCAATGTTTCACTTTGGCTATTGGTAGGATCAGGGGGGAGTAGAAGGCCTGCATCTCAAAGTGTTGCATCTAGTGGAACTTGTGAAAGTCCAGCTACAGCAGCATCAGTGCTAGGATCAGTGGCAGCATCAGTGGCACCATCAGTTGGTAGTGGTGCACCAACAACGACATCTCCTTCTACTCAAGTGCCAATTGATGTCGATAATGATGATCAAGAGGATGACGATCCAGATCAGGCTCGCCTTTCTGGCAAGAGGTATAAGAAATGCACATCATGGGTGTGGCAATATTTCACCAAGAAAAAAGAGTATGTAGAGGTGGAAGGAAAGCTAGTTGAGGAGTTGTGGGGGCACTGCAATTTTGCTAGGTGTGACACTAAATACAGAGCTGAGGGCACCAATGGGACGACTTCATTCAAGCACCATTTGAAAACAAGACATAGTATTGTGAAGGGACAACAACAGCTTCAAGTTGGTAAGCACCCTGGTTCAGAAATTGCTCATGTTCAGCCTTACAAATATGACCAAGAAGCTAGCTTAAAGAAATTAAACTTGGCAATAACCGTGCATGAATATCCCTTCAATATAGTTGAGCATGAGTATCTTGTTGATTTCATCAAATCTCTCCGTCCTAGCTTTCCAATAAGATCCCGTGTCACTGTTAGGAAAGAAATAATGGACACATATCTTGCTGAAAAGGATACTTTGTATGCACACTTGAAAACTTTGAAGTGCCGCTTTAGTGCAACAATGGATATGTGGACCTCGTGCCAAAACAAAGGATACACGTGTGTTACTATTCATTGGATAGATGATAATTGGCACATACAAAAGAGAATTATTGGTTTTTTCAATGTAAAAGGTAGGCATACTGGTGCAATGTTGTCTCAAACATTCACTAAAGTTATGATTAAGTGGTACATTGAGAATAGACTGTTTGCTTTGACTTTGGATAATGCTAGTTCAAATGAAGTGGCTGTCAACGATATAATTTCGGATCTGAAAAACAATGGTAATGGTTCCCTAGTTTGTGATGGGATATTTTTTCATGTTAGATGTACCTGTCATATTCTGAATTTAGTTGCTAGAGATGGGTTGAAAGTCATTTCAGGAACACTCAGCAAGATCAAAGCACTTGTACTAGCTGTGAAAGGGTCTCCATTACAGTGGGAAGAGCTTATGAAGTGTGTCACTGAAGCTGGGTTGGATACAAAAAGAGGTATTCAAATGGATGTTTCAACAAGGTGGAACTTTACCTATCTAATGCTACGAGATGCCTTGTACTACAAGGATGCATTTATTAGGCTGAAGTCTTCAAATCGCCGTAAGTATCACAATCTTTCTCCATCTGCTGCTGAATGGGACAATGCATTGACAATTTTTGGTTGCTTGAAGAAATTTTATGATGTCACTCAAATTCTATTTGGCACTTCATACCCCACTGCGAACTTGTTTTATAGAGGTTTCTGTGAGATAAGGGTCTTGCCTGATCAGTGGTGCTATGATGAAAATCTTACAATTAGAGAAATGGCAATTTCTATGAATGAAAAATTTGAGAAATATTGGGATCACCCAACATTGCTCTAGCTGTAGCCTATTTTCTTGACCCTAGGTATAAGAAAAGGGGCATAGAGTACTACATGAAGAAGTTCCATGGTGCTTATTATGAAGCTGAACTTGATGAATTTGTTAGTGTGATAAAGAAACTGTACAACTTTTATGCTGCATCATCAAAGAAAACTAGTCAAGGGGATGCACCTGCACCTAGAGCTAGTAACATAACTGATGTACTAATGGGAGATGTAGACCATGGCCTAGAAGAATTCTTATATGAAGCAAGTGAACCTGGAATGTTGGACTCAAATGAGTTGGAAATGTATATGGCAGAACCACTAGTGAAACTTTATGGTGATTTTGACATCTTGGCATGGTGGAAAAACAAGAGAAAACAGTATCCTATCCTTTCACAAATTGTTCGGGATGTAATGGCCATGCAAGTGTCAACAGTTGCATCCGAGTCTGCTTTTAGTGCTGCTGGCCGTGTTGTTGATCCCTATCGCGGCCGTCTTGATCCTGAGATGGTAAAGGCTTTAATTTGCACGAAGGATTGGGTTGCCGCAGCAAGTAAAGGTGCTAATTCTACTTGTTATTTTCACTTAGATACTTGTAGTTGCCGCCAAATAATGCATGGAATTGTTTCCTTCCTTATTTTTTCAGATTCTAAAAAGCTTGGATCAATTGTGAGTGATCTTGAGGTTGATGCTTTGACTAATGTTGTGGCTAAACTAAAAATTGAGGTATGGTTATTGGCTGCTCCCTTCTTATACTAGCTACACACTTATGAAATATACTAGCTGTAGCTGCACACTTCTTATGAAACATACTAGCTGCACACTCCTATATACTAGCTGCACACTTAATTAACTTTGCATACTTGTAGGAAAATAACAAAGAGGGGGATGAGGACAATGATGAGGTGGATATTGAGGAAGCAAATGACATCGAAAGTGATCCTGAGTCCTGACATCATGGATGATGCCAATGAACTGTAGATGTTCATGTCCTATGATCCTATCTCCGTCCTATTAATTAATTGCTTAATCTAAATTTGTACTAGCATGTCGGCGACTATATGTTTGTGAACTATGATGATACTTAAGAGTTAAGACCCTAGGTCATGCACTCGTTATTTGTTAACTATTATGTGACATTTTTAAAGTTGTGGACCGTGGGTCGGTATTTCGTATTGAATTTCGTATGCCGACCGTGTTCGACATAATTTCGATCGAATTGGTTCGTTTTCGAAACACCGAAAGTTCGTTTTCGTTTTTGTTTCCGACTGTATCGTTTCCGCTTTCGTGTTCGTATTTAAATATAAATGTAAAAAATAATAGAGGATTTTTTCGACCGTTTCCGACCGTTTTCATCCTTAGGTGTAGGTGCTCAGGCTGGTTCTCCGGCTGAGGAGCGCCTCCACCGGCGTGTTGGGGATCCAGAACTGGATGAACGCCACCGACTGCAGCCAGCTCATCTCCCGGCAGTCAGCGCTCGTCATCCCGAGCTCCGGGAACATGCTGCTCATCGTCGGCACCAGGTCGGCGCACGAGCCGAGGTACAGGGACTGGAACGTGGCGCGCTGCCCTCGCACGATCACCCGTATGGTGAGCTCTCTCGGGAGGCTCGGCGCGACGTCTTGCCATCTGGTGACGACGTCGGCGGCGCCCTGGTCGACGTTCCTCCCTGTGACGAACACCGTCACCGTCGGCGGCACCTGCACGAGGCGGACCTTCCAGGACACCACGATGCCGAAGCCCTCGCCGCCGCCGCCGCGGATCGCCCAGAAGAGGTCCTCCCCAATGGCGGCCCTGTCGACGAGCTCGCCGTTGGCGTTCACCAGCTTGGCGTCGAGGATGTTGTCGGCGGCGAGCCCGTACTTGCGCGACATCATGCTGATCCCGCCGCCGCTGAGGTGGCCACCGACGCCGATGGTCGGGCACACGCCGGCCGGGAATGCCAGCCCCGGGTTGCTCTTCGCGACGGTGTAGTACAGCTCCCCGAGCGACGCGCCGGACTGGACCCACGCCGTAGCGTCGTCCCCGTCGCTGACGCTCACGCCGCGGAGCCTGGCGCCGAGGTCGACCACCGCGAACACCTCGCCGCGCGCGGACCGGTACGATAGGCCCTCGTAGTCGTGCCCGCCGCTGCGCGCGCGGAGGGGCACCCCCTCCGCGCGGCCGCAGAGCACGGCGGCCTGGACGTGCGACGCGTCGGCCGGCGTGACGATGCAGAGCGGCCTCGCCGTCGCGTTGTTGAAGAACATGGGGTTCCGGATGGAGGAGACGAGCACGTCGGTGAAGTTGCTCGAGCTCCGCGTGAGCACCAGTTTGCCGGGGATCTTCTGCAAGAGACACTGCACGAAGCCATCGGAGGAGGCAAGCGAAGTGACAGAGAGGTAGTGACACGAGAAGCAGCTAATGGTTAGCACTAGTGATAGGTTTCTGAATAATGTTGCCATCTTGATTGCTTCTAATACTCTTACTTACCTCAATTGATCTCCATATTTATAGGTGATTTGTGGCCGTAGCTTGTAACTAAGGTGGAGTGATGACTGATGAGTGCCCAATGAGCAACGCTTGACCCAGAATTAGTAATCCGACGGGTATACATGTTGGCAATCTGTGTTTTTTAAGTCATCAGATCTTCAGATATACGGTATACATGTTGGCATCATCTTTCACGCACTGTATTTCGCTTCGCATTGCATGTCTTTGAGAGATCATATTCACGCTGACACTACCATAGAAATGGCTATCAGTGCCGACCGATTACGGCCGGTTTGACGTGAACAGACAATGATATAGCAACGCTACCGATTCTTTACTTTTTCGCGCCCAATCTCGCCTAAAAATCCTAGAGCCAGCGATACAACACTGTCTGTTCAAGCCGTGAACCAACAGTACTTAATGGACCAGACAGTTCGTACCATTGTTCGGACTGTTCTGTCGATTGAGTGTCCATCGAGTATAGAACGGACAGTGATATTCGAATTTAATTTTTTCCAAAAAATAATAACTTATTCGAATCAAGGTGAATGACGATAAACTTTATCTTAGTATTGTAGAGCTTGACCAGATCTACCCGTTTATCATTGACAAAATTTTCTTTTAAGATTGTTTATATATCTAAATATATGTAAGAAGTTCTCAAATCTATTTAGATATTTTAAATTTGTAGGGCCTCATGGTATCATCTCCGATAGAGATGGGCTTTATATTAAAATTGTATATCTCAAGGTGATCTACAACTTTATAGTGGAATATTTTCATTAGAGATCATTTACATATCCAAATTGCTTTATAAATTTATAATGATAAGTCACTGTTGGATGCAAATGAAGGGCTCAAATTCACTGCTGGATTTAATATAATTTGTACACTCAACCTCACAACCCTAGCCTCTTCTCCTTCACCTTGCTGCCTCCTCTTCTCTCCTCTACCAGCACCGCCTCTTGCTCCCTGCATACACGCTGCCACCGCCTCGTCCTCTCCTCTCCACCCCACCCCGCCATGACGGTAGTGTGGTGACTCATTCTCATTTTCTCTAGTCATTTTCTGATCAATATTTTTCTAGCGATGTGGAGAGTGTCACTCCGGGGTACCACATGGACTGAAGTCAAAGTCCAACTGAAGGTAAAACCGAGAGTCCTCGGGACATGGTCGATGGCCCGACCCCCCGTTGCGGAGTGTCGGATGTCCCGACCCTTCCCTGAGTCCGACCTCGGTCCACTTCTCTCGACACCGACAATCACAACCCGACCTCGACCATCCTCGGAAGAAGACTTGGCACGCAAGAAGGAAGAGGGAGGAGACAACCCGACAGAGATTGACGTTACCCGACAGCACAGTACAGACATCTCAGGTGGAAGAGGGATCCCAAGGCAAGAGAGATTGCACAAGATGCCCATGGTGTATAGGACCTAGCAGACCTATCTGGTACATTTTCAGATGTTGTCTGTACTCATCTTTTAGCATATTAGACATAGCTTTTTTGACCCCCAAGTTCTCCTGCAACTGCCCCCTTTAGCTATATAAGGGAGGGCAGGGCGAGGGGCCAGGGAATCGAACTCTAGCTTTCTCATTCTTAGTTCTTGGCCAGCTTGATCTAAGCCCCAAGAACTCTTCCTTGTAACTCTTGTTCATCATACACCCCAACAAAAGAACACTGAACGTAGGCTTATTATCCTTTGGGAGGGCTAAACCAGTATAACTCTTTGTGCCTTTGCTCTTTGGCTTGTCTTAGGACTCGATTCGACCATCATATCCATTGGAGGACAGCTTCTCTACCATTCTCTTTCACCTCCTTGGGCATCCCCCTTTGAGGACTGCCAACTCACCCGTCGACAGTTGGCGCGCCAGGTAGGGGCGATGTTCTTCGTCTAAGGCGATTTGATGGTTGTTTCCTTCTCCACCAACTTTGTCGTTCCCGCCAGGACGACCTTCGTCTTCGGCAACTTGGTGTTCCGCGCCGACGACTTCCGTCGCCTCACTCTCTCTCAGGCGGTGTCCGGTGAGCTAGAGCGAGCGGACGCACCACAGCGCACGATGGCGGGGCCAAGGCACGCGGCTTCATGCCTAGTGGCCTCAGCCCCCAAGGCCCCCTCGACCGCCAGGGTTTGGCAACCAAAGCCCCCGACTGCCCGCGCGGCAGTTCGCTCGATGCATGGACCCAGATCGAGCGTCCTAACTAGCTCCACTCTACACGCTCTACTTCCTCACTACGAGGGTTGCCTGCTTCGCCCTCACATGCCGGTGGACGTACTCCCGCGTCTGCTGGCGTGGTGAGCTCCGACAAGATAGCCCGCCGTGCCTCTCATCCTTGCAAGCATCGACTGGGTGGCTTCGCGGTCCAGTGTTCATCCTTGGCAACCGCTGGCCCGCCAACTTCGTCATGATGGCAAAGGTGGTGCCCGACGACGAGCCCACGGGCTCTCAGGAGTCCGATGCCCACCGCAATGCACGCCATTCCCGTAATGCGGGGCGGGTCACGCGGCACGAGTAGGCCCGTTGACCCCACGTGCAGCCTTGGTGCCTGGAGTCCGACTTCACCATGGAGTTCGAGGGACTCCAGGTCTTCCGGACACCCACGACCAACTTGGTCACCATCGAGCATGCTCAATGGTCTTCCTGACCCTCCGGAGGTCTGGAAAGCCATGACCATGACCCAGGCAGCCGCAACGCAACTAAACGTTTCGGGCCTGTCTAAGCGCCACTCCGGGAGTGCTCGACGCTCGAGATCGCGGCCATAGAGGAGTGCTGGTCATTCGGCCTCCTCGTGTCCTGCTAAGGACACAACCACAAAGACCGGGGTCGCCCCGGGCGGCATGGCCCGTCGCTCCAAGAGTGCTCACATAGCCGAGCACAGGGGAGCTCATACACGGGGGACCTGCGTCAGATAATCACGCAGAGGGTCGATGCTTGCAACATTGTCGAGCGGCACGTCGCCGATCGGAGGCATCAGGAGATGCGGCGACGGGACAAGTACGACCGATGCATGGACCTCCTGATAGAGCCCCCGACGTTGTGAGCCGACACGATGGCTTTGCAGCCTTCAGAACCAAACTCTTGTGGGTCACGTGGCCCAAAGGTTTCCGTCCAATAGGGATTGACCACTACGACGGCAAGACCGACCCCACCCTGTTGCTTCGGTTGTACTGTACAGCTGTCCGAGCCACAAACGGTGATGCCAACATGATGGCAAACTACATCCCGGTCATGCAAGCGCCGACTACCATTAACTGGCTTACAGGCCTCCCCGAGAACTCCATCGATTCTTGGGATGATCTCTGTGATGCTTTCTTCGGAGTGCGGACCCAAAGCGTCAGAAAGAAGATCACCGATGGGAGGACGGCTTCCAGGAGCCGACCCACACCGTCAACATGATCCTCAGAGGCGAGGCGACCTCTGAGAGTCGATGAACACTGAAGCTCCTCTCCCATCAAGTGAACGCCATCTCCGCCGAGCCACCTGAGCGCCTCCGATGGTCGAAAGTCCCGATCTCCTTCTCTCAGGCTGACCAATGGGCCGACATCCCGAAGCTGGGTTGGTTCTGTTGACGTCGAGTCACACGCTGGCCTGAGAGATCTGCTTAGCTCCAGTGCAGGTCCTAAAATTGATGAAGTGCGGGCGTGCCAGTCAGTTTGATCCTGCCATTGAAAGATATACAAAATTCATGGAATGCAAGATATGCCAGACTCATGGAAGAAAAATATGTCTTTGATATCCGCTGACAACCCTTGGAATGCAAGATCTGCTAGCTGCTCATCACTTAGGCTCAAACTATAACATCAGCTGCTGACATAACGAAACCTTTGAATATATCCCTTAGCTGATTCCCCTTCTTGCTGTCTAACTAATATCAAGTCTACAAGCTTCAACTCACCAGTCCCAGCAAAGAAGTACAAGTAAAATTGCTTCTCAAGATTGGCACAACCTCTGATAGAGTTTGGTGACAATGATGAAAACCATGTGAAGGCTGATTCAATCAAAGACAATGGAAAAAGTCTAACTTTCAAAGCTTCTTCAGCCGATGCCTCTCCACATTGGATTAAAAATCGGCTGATATGTTCCATAGTAGATATACCATCCTGCCCTAAAAACATGGAGAAGTCTGGAACCTTGTATCGTCTTGGAAGTGGAACCCTATCAAATCACTCAATATATGGCAGCCGATACACAAAAGTTTGATTTTTGGGTTTAATTCCAACCTGCTCCTCTATTACTTTCACAATTATATCAGCCTAATCTTTTTCAGACTAATACCTTTGAATTTCCTCTAGCGGATACTATTGTTGTGGCCCTTCATGCTAATATTGATCAATTTGCCCTCCTCCCGAGCCAATATTGTTGTTGCCGATGAAGTTGACATCGCTCATCAATTACCTTGGGAACTATCTCCTCGATCAAACCACGTAATGTACTTGTCAAAACTCCAAATTGATTGATCGTAGCACGATGAACGGTTTTACCAACTATCTCTTGAAGTGTCTTGTCGTCCATCGGCTCGGTAGATTGTTCCTGTCTTCATTCATCGGCTTGAGAGATTGTTCTTCCTCAGCCTTGACTTCTTTATCAGACATTTTGTTGCAATTGTGGGTTCCACGAGCCGTGTAAAACAATATGTCATCAAAAACACGGTCCCACCGGTGTGGAACGCGAAGAACAACCGATTGTCCCACCGGACGTGCCAAAAAATGTGTTGACGTCGAATCACACACTGGCCTGGGAGATCTACTTAGCTCCAGTGCAGGTCCTAAAATTGATGAAGTGCGGGCATGCCAGGCAGTTTGATCCTACCACTGAAAGATATACAAAACAATAGAACATAGAGCATATCGACTAATAGGCTGATAACCAAAACGACCGATCTGTTGATTCCAGCCGATGTCGATGTCAAAACAGTCGATCGGCTGATAGCACAATCCTAGCCGATGTCGATGTCAGCTGATGCAATTAGGGTTTTAATCCATCGGCAATGTGCTGAGCAAACATCTATATAAAGGCGATCGATCGACGATAACATGATGATAATAGCAGCAATTAATCTGAATATTAAAACACACATCGGCTGGAGGTCCGATGGTATAAATCCAAAAGATAAACAATGGTCGATGAATGCTCTGTTGTCATCGGCTAAAAACCAACTCGTAAGCAATCCTTGCAAGCCGATGCAACATCCATGAAAATTAAGTTTAATCGATCGGCTGTAGATATCAATAGTATATAAATGTCTCAAAATATGTTTAGACCAAGTGATTGGGATAGATTGGTAGCGTACTGAGACAGTATAAATCACTTATGTCTAAACGTACCTTAAGACGAAGATTATATGTATTCATAGCATAGTCGATGTGACGTCCAGATAACTCATCAGCTGAAACCCCCGATGAAACCCTTATTGGCAGCCAACAAGCAGGCTAGAAATTACGGTTCTAATCACGACTTAGTAGGTCAAACTGAACTGATGCAGCACTAAGTATGAAAAGAAATGCAATATCTAGATAATCAAGCCCTTGACCGATTTTCAGGGTCGTGGATGCCTAAGCTAATCTAATCTAATATAACGATTTAGCCAGTATCGGCAGAAACCCTAAAATGAGAGACAACGATAGAGCCAAATCGAGATACTAGGACTAGATTCAACAGAGACATATGATAAATAATCAGGCAAAGATGTTAACAGAATCGAAGCAATCCAAGAGGTCGAATGTACTGATGCAGCCTTGGATGACACCGACATAGTCAATACAATTGCCTAAACTGGCAGGACCTTGGACTTACCCCTTCGCCGGAGATCGAAGCCGATGCAGCCCCGCGTCAGGTGCCAAGTTCCACCGGATGATAAAGTAGAACAGATAAAAAAGGTGGCGATGCGCCGAGTTGTATTGATAGAGAGATGATTTACATGGACCTTGGGCTTACATATTTATACCCACAGGTTGACAAAGATCCTAACAGATTACAATTTAAACTTTCCTAAAGATAAAAGGAAACAAACCAAGTCCTTATTGGACAGTAACACACTTTCCTAAAGATAAAAAACAAATTTAACAAACTCTTCCTAATTAAAAGATACAAGCCGTATCCTCCCTGGACTCGGTCTCTCCTGGATAAGATTTTCCAAACCGAATCTAACAAGAATCCGACTGCTGGATATGTTGATAAAAGAAAACCCTCATCGGCTGATGCAGACTCTAAGCCGATACCAGCTTTGAGCCGATATGAATCTTGAGCCGATGAGGACCCCTATCGGCTGATGCAGAACTCTAAGCCAATACTAGATTTGAGCCGATATGAACACTTAGCCGATGGGGAAACCAAGGCTTACCAAATTCTGGCGTTAACAGGTTGCCACTGGCAGTGGATCCGGTGGTGCTCAATGTTCACCTCAAGCGTGTCCTCATCGATGGGGGAGCAGCATCATTGTCCTCTTCCGAGGGACCCTTCGCGAGCTTGGGGTCTTCCTCTCCACTCTCGATCCCACGGACTCGCCGTTCTACGGCATTGTCCCGGGCGGGCAAGCCTGCCCCTCGGTGTGATCTCCCTCCCCATGACATTTGGGACGCGGGAGAACTTTCGCACCGAGTTTGTCAGGTTCTATGTGGCAGACTTCGAGATGGCTTACCACGCGGTGCTCGGCCATCCGGTCCTCGCCAAGTTCATGGCTATCCCCTACTACACGTACCTGGTCCTCAAGATACCGGGGCCCCATGGGGAATTCTCTGTGTGAGGGGATGTCGCCAGCTCCTATGCCTGCGAGTACAAGAGCCTCGCCCTGGGCGAGGCCGCCGATCGCTCGGCTCGCGTCGAAGGATTCATGCCCGTGCGTGCTGACCCCAAAGGGAAGGCGCCAATGGGCGAGGACGACCCATGCCCGGAGCCGCCAACGTCGAGACCCTCCACTAGTTCCGCCGAGTATAAGGTCGTCTCCCTCTGAAACAACGATCCCTCCAAGACGATGCTGATCGGCTCACACCTCGAGGAGAAATAGGAAAGCACGCTCGTCGACTTCCTACGCGCGAACATCAATATGTTTGCCTGGAAACCTGCGGATATGCCGGGAGTACCCAGGGAGTTGGTCAAGCATGAACTTCACGTCCTCCCCGACCCCAAGCCGGTCAGACAAAGGCTGCGCCGATTCTCTCAGGAGCTCAAGGACGAGATTCGAAAGGAGTTGACTAGACTGTTAGATGTGGGTTTCATTCGTGAAGTGTATCATCCGGAATGGTTAGCCAATCCGGTCCTTGTAAAGAATAAGAACGGAAAATGGAAAATGTGTGTTGACTATACCGATCTTAACAGGCATTGCCCTAAAGGCCCATTTACTCTTCCCCGCATCGATCAAATTGTCGACTCTACTGTGGGTTGCTCCCTCCTGTGTTTCCTGGACTGCTACTCAAGCTATCATCAGATAGGCCTCAAAGCATCCGACCAGGAGAAGACGTCTTTCATTACGCCGTTCGGGGCCTTCTGTTACACCACGATGGTCTTCGGTCTAAAGAACGCCGGATCGACCTATCAACGAGCCGTCCAGCGTTGTTTGGCCAACCAGATTGGTCGTAATGTCAAAGCCTACGTAGATGACATGGTGATTAACACGCGGATCCCTGATGATCTCCTGCCCGACATAGCCGAGACCTTTGCGAACCTGCGCATGTACCAATGGAAGCTTAATCCCAAGAAGTGCATCTTCGGCATACCTTCCGAGAAGCTCTTAGGTTTTATTGTCTCTAGCCGAGGAATCGAGCCCAACCCCGAGAAGATCTCAGCAATCCTGAATATGCGAAAGCCATCCTGCGTCAAGGACGTGCAAAAACTCATGGGCTGCACGACCTCTCTCGGAAGGTTCATTTCCCGACTCGGCGAGCGCGGAGCACCGTTCTTCAAGATGGTCGAGAAGGGCAAAGATTTCCAATGGTCAGACGAGGTCGACAAGTCCTTTGCCAACTTCAAACATCTCTTGACCACGCTGCCAGTCCTCGCCGCTCTGAACCCCGAGGAACAACTGCTTTTGTATGTCACCACATTCACATCTGTTGTCAGTACAGTGTTGGTTGTCAAGCGTCCCAGGGAAGGTCGCGCTTACCTGGTCCAAAGGCCTGTTTACTATGTATCCGAGGTCCTCGGGCTGTCGAAGATGCGCTACCGGCAGGTGCAGAAGCTGTTGTATGCAGTCCTCATCACCACCAGAAAGCTGAGACACTACTTCCAGGCTCACAAGGTGATGGTGGCAACCAAGTTCCCCCTTTGGGACATCATTCAGAAACGCGAGGCCACTGGGTGGATAGTCAAGTGGGCCTTGGAGATGGGCAAATTTTCCATCGAATACAAGCCAAGCAACGCCATCAAGTCCCAAGTCCTTGCCGACTTCGTGGCCGAATGGACGGAGATCCAGCTCCCGTCGACCTCTGAGGCTCGGACGACTTGGACCATGTATTTGGAGGCTCCCTCAGCATTGACGGCCCTGGAGCTAGCATGCTTTTGATTTCCCCGGAGGGCGAGCATCTTAAGTACGTCCTCCAGTTGCTTTTCAAAGCACGAATAATGCTGCCGAGTATGAGGGTTTACTCCATGGTCTTCGAATTGCCAAGTCCATCGGCGTTGACCGCCTTATGGTATACGGTGACTCGAAGCTAGTCGTTAGCCAGGTCAACAAGGACTGGTCTTGTTCAAGCGAGAAGATGGACGCCTATTGTGCCGAGGTCCGAAAGCTTGAGGGAAAAATTAGTGGCCTCAAGTTCCACCATGTTTTCCGTGATGCCAATTTGGCGGCCGACCAGCTAGCTAACTTCGGGTCTTCCCAAGTTTCCGTTCCACAGGAGATCTTCGTCCACGAGTTACACAAATCATCGATCAAAGACTCGGAGCTTCCCGAGCCTGCCCCTCCGCCTTCAGTTGAGTCAGTGCTTGCCATCACTGATGTTTCAAGTGACTGGCGTTGAAAGCTATTTGACCATATCGTTACCAAGGCGCTCCATCCCGACAGGGCCATAGCCGAACGCGTTGCCCGACATAGCAAGCAGTACGTCATGGTGTGCTTCGAACTGTTCAAGCACGTGGCCTCCACCCGAGTACTCTTGCTGTGTGTTCCCCTGGACCGTGGAATCCAAATCCTCGATGAGATTCACTCGGGCATCTGTGGCAACCACGCGGGCGAAGGACGTTGGTCGGTAAAGCCTTCCATGCGGGCTACTATTGGCCGACCGCCATTGAGGATGCAAAAGAGCTAGTTAGGCGCTGCCGGGTGTCGTTTTTGCCAAACAACACCATCTCTCGGCACGAGCTCTCCAAACAATCCTGTCGTCAAGGCCCTTTGCGTGCTGGCGGCTCGACATGGTCGGCCCATTCCCAAAGGCACCCGAGGGCTTCACCCACCACTTTGTCACAATCGACAAATTCATCAAGTGGATTGAAGTAATGCCGTTGTAAACTTGCACCGCCAAGAAGGTGTTAACGCCAGAATTTGGTAAGCCCCGGTTTCCCAATCGGCTAAGTGTTCATATCGGCTCAAAGCTAGTATCGGCTTAGAGTTTTGCATCAGCCGATAGGGGTCCTCATCGGCTCAAGATTCATATCGACTCAGAGCTGGGGCTTAGAGTTCTGCATCATTCGATGAGGGTTTTTTATCAACATATCCAATAGTCAGATTCTTGTTAGATTTGGTTTGGAAAATCTTAACCAGACGAGACCGAGTCCAAGGAGGATGCGGCTTGTATCTTTTAATTAGGAAGAGTTTGTTAAATTTCTTTTTTATCTTTAGGAAAGCGTGTTAGTGTCCAATAAGGACTTGGTTTGTTTCCTTTTATCTTTAGGAAAATTTGAATTGTAATATATTAGGAACTTTGTCAACCTACAAGTATAAATATGTAAGCCCGAGGTCCATGTAAATCATCCCTCAATCAATACAACTCGCGCATCGCCACCTTTTTTATCTGTTCTACTTTATCATCCGGCGGAACTTGGCACCTGACGGGGGGCTGCATCAGCTTTTATCTCTGGCGAAGGGGTAAGTCCAAGGTCCTACCGGTTCAGGTAATCATATTGGCTACGTCGGAGTCGTCCAAGGCTGCATCAGTACATTCGAACTCTTGGATTGCTTCGATTTGGTTAACATCTTTGCCTGATTATTTATCATATGTCTCTGTTGAATCTAGTCCTAGTATCTCGATTTGGCTCTATCGACTGTCTCTTGTTTTAGTGTTTTTGTCGATACCGGCCAAATTGTTATATTAGATGATATTAGCTTAGGCATCCACCACCCTGAAAATTGGTCAAGGGCTTGATTGTCTAGATGTTGCATTTCTTTTCATACTTAGTGCTGCATCAGTTCAGTTTGACCTACTAAGTCGTGATTAGAACCGTAATCTCTAGCCTGCCTGTTGGCTGCAAATAAGGGTTTCATCGGGGTTTCAGCCGATGAGTTATCTGGACGTCACATCGACTATGCTATGAATACGTATAATCTTCGTCTTAAAGTACATTTAGACCTAAGTGACTTATATTGTCTCGGTATGCTACCGATCTATCCCAGTCACTTGGTCTAAACATATTTTGGGACATAGATTATATACTATTGATATCTATAGCCGATCGATTAAACCTAATTTTCATGGACGTTGCATCGGCTTGCAAGGATTGCTTATGAGTTGGTTTTTAGCCGATGACAACAGAGTATTCATTCTTTTATCTTTTGGATTTTATACCATCGAACCTCCAGTCGATGTGTGTTTTAATGTTTAGATTAATTGCTGCTATTATCATCATGTTATCGTCGACCGATCGCCTTTATATAAATGTTTGTTCAGCACATTGTCGATGGATTAAAACCCTAATTTCATCGGTTGACATCGACATTGGCTGGGATTGTGCTATGAGCCGATCGACTATTTTGACATCAGCATCGGCTGGAATCAACAGATCGGTTGTTTTGGTTATCAGCCTATCAGCCGATATGCTCTATGTTTTGTTGTTTTGTATATCTATTAGTGGCAGGATCAAACTGACTGGTACGCCCGCACTTCATCAATTTTATGACCTGCACTGGAGCTAAGCAGATCTCTCAGGCCAGCTTGTGATTCGATGTCAACACATTTTTTGGCACCACAACGGCAATACGGATTTCGTGTCAACAAAAGGCAACCGAGTTCATCGAGGGCATTACATTCCGCTTCGGCGTCCCGAGGGAGATCATCACCGACCTCGGTACATAGTTCACCAGGAATGACTTTTGGGAGTTCTTTTAAGAAAGATGCATCGAGATCAAGTATGCCTCGGTGGTGCACCCCCGGGCTAACGGATAGTGCAAACGTGCTAATGACATGATCCTGCAAGGCCTAAAAGCTTGGGTCTTCGACCCACTCCGAAAGCATGAAGGCCGTTGGTTGCACAAGCTCCCCACCGTGCTTTGGGGGCTTCGCACTCAGCCGAGCCGAGCCACTGGACTGTCCCTGTTCTTCCTAGTCTACGGCTTGGAGGCCGTTCTCCTAGTCGACATGCTCCATGAATCCCCAAGGGTTCGACTCTACGATGAAGGGATGGCCGAGCAAACGCAGGCCGAGGACCTCGACAGCATCGAAGAAGAATGCATGGTGGCAGCAATCCAGATGGACCGATACCAGCAAGCACTTCACCGATATCATGACAGGAACATCCAAGGGAAGTCCTTCAAGGTCAGCGACCTCATGCTTTGAAGGGTGCAGTCCTCGGCTGACATGAACAAGCTCTCACCTCCGTGGGAAGGTCCTTTCATTGTCTCCGTCATCACACGTCCGGGCTCCTACAGGCTGATTCACGAAGACGTACAATAAGTGCCAAACTCAGAAACATCGAACACCTGCACTGATTCTACACGTGAATAGCTAAGTACCTAGCCCTCAATCTCTTCAATTCGACAGTTTTGATTATTTCTTGACCGTTTTTGCAGGTCATCTTTTTATCCCCAAATGGCTCGAGGGCTCGGAAGCCTTCCCGAGCAGTATTGCCGGCCACGTTGATCCCTTCTTGCGCAAATATACTCATGGCAAGCCCTAAGTAATGTTGCCCAAGCTTATTAGCTAGGTGTTTCTGAGAAGATGTTCCACCTGCAGAGATTGAGCTGCTCGGGGGCTCATTCATTACCTGCTTCGATTGAACATGGTCGACTCGACCCTGGGACCCTCAGGTATTGACTTCGTTCCTACTCGGGGCTGACTGGGGTCGGGACCGGCCGTGTTTCGGTCAAGTGCCGGTGAATGAGCTCGAGGCTCTTAACGACTAAATCTTGTGTATACGACTAAGACGCCAGGAGCTCGACTTGGGTCACCCGGACAAAGTCTGTCGATTGCCCGACTCGCTCTACTTCGAGGATTAGACACACAAAGATTGGTCGGATGATAACGACCTCGTGTTCATTCGCTACGTAAAGAACTAACTGACCTTGCTCGACCGAATGCCCGCCCCGATCCGTCCCGCCGTCTTCCGCCGCTCGGTCATGAGAGTTCTACGCGTGTCGATTGATCACCGATCCTCCCCCACCCACCTATTTGCCCTGCACTCGGCTAAGTCGATCCGAATAGACTAAGGAAGCCTTCGAATCCATTCGTTAAGGCCCGAAGAATGCTCAACATGGCGAATAGAAGCCCGTCTCTTCGCATTCCGACCGGCTATGAAGGGAGTGATCTTCTTGGAATTTGATTGGTAGCCCTCTGAACTTGGTCTGTAGACGGCCGAGATCGCTCAGCAGGATCTAGTCCACGAGACAGACGTCCTTGAGTTTGACTGGAAGCCTTTTGGTTGTTGGTCCGTTGACGGCCTAAGTCGCTTGGCGCAAAATACCCGAAGTGGTAGCCTCCTCCGAGCTCGACTACCTACCCTCCGAATTTGGACTGTAGAAGGTCGAGGTTGCTCGAACGGTCTGTCACATAGCAGTGTGTCGGGTGTCCAAAAAAAATTCATATCGGACATATACAAAGGAGACTGAAAGAGTTTTCTTTATTATTTTTTGCGGGGTGACGATCACACATAGGGCCCAAGGTCCCCCTAACCTACAGGTCCATGGCGGCAACGATTTTCTCCACCGTCGGCTCCATAGTGGCGTAGATGTAGTCGACATCACCCTCCTCGATGCCAGCAGGCCACCCTTCGGCAGCCAGCTCGACGTTAGCCCATGGGTACAGCTTTTGTACCACTCCAAGGATGTGTGCACATGCTGGAATGATTGGAACTACAAGGCCTACACATTACCATATCTTCAAAGCACCCCGGCATGTGCACATGCTGTACCACACCAAGGACGTGTGTCGCCGCTGTCTCCGCCATGCCCTAAGCATAGGTCTGGAGAAGCTCCTTCAGCTCGGCCGTCACCATTGGAACGTGCATCTCTGCAAATGCCAATGGCAGTAGAGCCCCAACATCCTACCATGGCATCAACACCTGGCAGGTGAGGCTCCAATAGAAGAACAAAAGAATAAGCACATGAGTGAAGGATGGAATCCAAGACTTACCCGTTGGCGATGGCTCTCAGAGCTCCCACTCCTGCTCCAATCCTCAGTGAAACTCAACAAAGAGGCCATAAGTCCTATAACACCTTGAGGAAGCAGATGGTTGTGGAGCAGTGGTGGGAGTCTTGAGGTTTTCTTTTCAACTGAAGGAGTAGATGGCGTAAGAAGAAAGGAACCTAGAATGATCGGGTTTAAATAGGGAGCGATGATGGGCTTGGTGGCGTAATTCTAGAAAAAAACATGCCTAGCACCGTTTACGACAAGCATGGAGCATTCGAAGCGCCCATCGCCCATCCGTCTTTCTGGCGTGCCACGTCGCCCTAGGAAAAACCTTGACTGTTGGATCCTCGGAACACAAACGGCGCCCACATGGCTTCCGTTTCCTGTCCCGTCCCGTCACGTAATGTTACACAGGTTTTCGCGCCCTCAGCGGGGCGTGGCAGAACTCTGCACAGGGATGTCAGAAGATCTCCTCTTTGACTTCACTGACCATCGGTGGCCATCGGGTCGGGACTTCAAGCACTTGTGCATGGGCTTCCGAGCTAGCCCACCGTTGGGGTCGGGACTACTACTGACCTTCGGGCGGTAGTCCCGACCGCACCGCCGACCTCCCCTGCCTCAGGGCAGTGGCATTCACTGACTCGAGGGTTGGCTTCTGAGCAAACCCCCGGTCAGGGCCGGGACTACTTGCTGTCCCGAGCGTTTGACCCGGTCGGCACATCGAATACCACCTGCCTTCGGGCTGTGGTTTCCTTAACTCCGTCCGTGGCCTCCGGGCCACGATGAAGGCAACATAGGGACCGTTGTATGCTTCTGGGAAGCGAGCCCATCGGATCCAAAAGAGCCTTCATTAGATCCCGGGCGATGCTTAGGTCAGAGGGTGAACGAAAGACACTCTTGATGACCTGACCCTAGGCTGGGATGGGCCATCCTACCCTAGGCTCGGGGGCTACACCTGTCAGGTGCACCTGGGCAGTGCACCTATAAAACCGAGAATTCCCAAAACATCGACAACCTATAGGGAACTAGCACCTTGGAAGGAAACTTGGCCCTAAGGCCGAATGTTCCATTCGCCCTTAGGCTTGGGGGCTACACCTGGCAGGTGCACCTAGGCGGTGCACCTGCCAAAACCTTGGCTCGATGCTTTGAGTATCCTCTGAAGACGGCGACGAAGATGAAACTCTGATCCTAAGGAAGGATGTTCCATTCCTCCTTAGGCTCGGGGGCTGCTGTGAGGGGTGTCACTCCGGGGTGCCTCATGGATTGGAGTCAAAGTCCAACTAAAGGCAAAACCGAGAGTCCTCGGGACGTGGTCGATGGCTCGATCCCCTCTTGAGGGGTGTCGGACGTCTCGACCATTACTTGAGTCTGACCTCGGTCCACTTATCTCGACCCCGACAACCACAACCCGACCTCGACCATCCTCGGGACAAGACTTGGCGCGCAAAAAGGAATAGGGAGGGGACTGCCCGGCAGAGACTGACGTCACCCGACAGCACAGTACATGCATCTCAGGTGGAGGAGGGATCCCAAGGCAAGAGAGAGTACAAGATTCCCATGGTGTATAGGACCTAGCAGACCATCTTGTACCTTTTCAGATGTTATTTGTACTCACCTTTTAGCATATTAGACATAGTTTTCTTGGCCCCCAAATTCTCCTGTAACTGCCCCTCTTGAGCTATAAAAAGGAGGGCAGGGCGAGGGGGCCGGGGAATCGAACTCTAGCATTCTCATTCTCAGTTCTTGGCCAGCTTGTTCTAAGCCCCAATAACTTTTCTTGTAACTCTTGTTCATCATACACCCCAACAAAGAACACTGAACGTAGGTCTATTATCCTCAATTCGGTAGGGCTGAACCAGTATAACTCTCTGTGTCTTTGCTCTTTGGCTCGTCTTATGACTCAAGTTGACCATCGGATCCACCGGAGGACAGCTTCTCTACCATTCTCTTTCACCTCCTTGGACAACTCCTTAAGGACTGTCGACCCACCTGTGGAGATTGTGGCAATCGGGTATCTACATGGCAAGCTTATCCGACTGGAGGTAGGGATAGATTGCGCCTGCCATATCTGTAAGCCGAACTTGACTTGGGTGTTACGGTTGCCGATAGAGATAAGGCAATCGGCCTATAGTCACGGTTTGGTAAGATTGAGGAAACCAACTTAGAATAAGATAGGGTTTCCGATTTGTAAACCCTTCCTCCCAAGACTATATAAGGGGGGTAAGGGGCGTCCCCTGAGGGATATTCCGATAGGAAATCAGCTTTTAGCTTTCAGCCTTAGATCACGAGATCAATAAAGACACTCGGCGGATCGAATCCACCGAAACAGGAGTAGGGTATTACCTCACGAGAGGGCCTGAACTGTCTAAATCTTCTTCTTCTCCTAACCCATTGTGCTTGGCGATCTCGATTGCGACCCCGAAAATATATTGCCGAAACCAAGTTTCGACGGTTGGCGCGCGTAGGGGACGCGCGCCGAGACTTCTTCGACAATCTCGCTGACTAGCGTGATGGGATCTCCCTCAAGACTCGGCGACTTCGCCGCCAACTTCGCCGACGACTCCTCCTTCGACTCGGATTCAAACCAGTCGGAAGGAAAAACCCACTCGGCGCCGTTCGGGCTCCCCAATAGCGCCGAGACCTTCGACGACATCTTCAAGATCAAGATGCAATCTACTTTCTCCGATGACGGACTTCACTCGGCACCATTCGGATTACCAAATACCGCCGAGATCTGCGCCAATCTTCTCGCCTCCCCGACGGAAGCGATCTATTCTGACAAAGACCTCTTGGTGCCGTTTGGGTTACCAAATGCCGCCGAGATCTACAGCAAAGTTCTCTCCCCCGAGTCGGCGGCCATCCACTCGGAGGAGCCTACTCCCCCAGACTCTGACTCGGACTGGAACGATCCAGATCCGGGTTACCCAGGATCAAGGGAGGTCGCTGTCATCCTCCCGTCATTCGGCTCCTGCTCATCTTCAGAGCTCAACGGATACCTCAGCTCCGCCGGCTTCGACGATCTCTACGGCATCCCTTCCAACGAAGCCGACAACTCCGACTGCCGCATGGACTGCGAGCCGAAGTGCTTCGACGTCCTCATGGCCGAGCCCGATGAGTCCGACTCAGCCATGGCCAGAAGGCTTGCCGAAGAGGAGCAAGCCAGGGTGGAGCTTGAGCGCAAGACAGCCGAGGAGGATAAACAACGCAAGGACGAGGCTGACAAAAGGAAGCAGGATCTACGTGCAGCCGGACGATCTGCCCAGGAGGCCATCCTCCAAACACGGGTTCGCAACACCAACATCTTCCAGACGCCACAGTAGAACGCTGTCGCCGCACTCACGCTCTTGGACACCGTCATGGAGACGGCTCCGGCCAACGTGACTCCTATACTTGATAAGATCAAGACCATCGTCGCTGCCACGGCTAACGGCCATCCCACCACTTCGGCGCGAAGGCTGACTGAATCCGTGGCCGAAACGCCAGATAAAAGCCGGCTTCCGCCTCTAAAGTCAGGAGACTACAGGAGGCCCGAGCCGGCTCGGTCGTCAACCAGGCCAAGAGGCCCACCTCGCGAGTCCACGCCGAGATACCAAGAGCGACGGTCGACTCCGCGACAAACGACACGGACGTCCACCCGTCCACCACCGAGTCCGCCGCAACGGTTCCAGCTACCCAACCACCAACCGAAGACCCCGCCGAGTGATCTCGCGGGAAGTCCTCGATCGCCGCTACAGGAGCGCGGCCACGCACTCGGGAAGATCGAAGGGGATCACCCGATAGCGGCGACGATGGAGTACCGGCCTTCACTCGGGAGCTCCGCCGAGTGCATTGGCCGAGTGGCTTTAAGCCTACAGGGATTGAAAGGTACGATGGCAAGACCGACCCTGAATCTTGGTTAACTGTATATACCCTTGCCATCCGAGCTGCAGGTGGCGACAATAAAGCCATGGCCAATTACCTGCCCGTGGCCCTCGCAAACTCAGCCAGAAATTGGCTCACGAGCCTGCCAAGAGGCTCAATCGGCTCGTGGAGCGAGCGAGGACCACTTCATCGCCAACTTCCAAGGCACCTTCGAGAGGCCCGGCACACACTTCGACCTTTACAACGTCATCCGAAGCCGGACGAGCCCCGAAGGATTACATTCGTCGTTTCTCCGAGAAGCGCAACAAGATCCCGAACATCACCGATGACATCATCATCGCCGCCTTCCAGAAGGGAGTCCGTGATGAGCTGCTTATCGGCAAGTTCGGGCGCAAGCCACCGAAGACGGTGAAACAAATGTTCGAGACGGCGAACTCATACGCCAAATCCAACGACGCCATTAAGGCCGCCCGTCAAGACCGGCCCGACAGAAGGGAGGACAAGCAAGCAGGAGGAAGCCGAAATCCTAAGAAGGATGGCGGCAACAACGGCAACCAGGGCCAGAAAGATCGCAAGCGCCGATCTGAAGACCTAGTAGCCGCAACCTCCAATACTCAACGACGTCCCCGAGTCGCCGCCTACGACGCCATCATGAACGCCCAGTGCACCCACCATCCGAATCACAAGCACGCGGCGAAGGACTGCTTTATCTACAAGCAGTTCGCTGAACAGTACGCGGCGCAGCTCAACAAGAAGCCGACTGACGAGGCTGGCCCGTCCGGCGCCAAGAAGAACAACGCGGCTGAAAATGCCGAACCTTTTCAAGACCCAGTGGGGGAGCTCAACCACATCTTCGGGGGTCCGCTAGCCTATGAGTCCAAGAGGAAACAAAAGCTAACCGACCGGGAGGTCAATGCGGCTCAACCCGAAGTCCCTCAGTATCTGCGATGGTCGGAAGTGGCCATCACCTTTGACCGCTCGGATCATCCTGACCGAGTGGTTCATCCGGGGCGCTATCCACTCGTCTTGGACCCCGTGGTCCGCAATATCAGGCTCAAGCGCGTCCTCATCGATGGGGGCAGCGCCCTCAACATCCTGTTTGCCAAGACCATGGATGAGATGCAGATCCCGAGGGCCGAACTGAAAGCAAGCTCAGCCCCCTTCCACGGAGTTATCCCAGGGCTATCTTCAACACCACTCGGGCACATCTCCCTCCCAGTCACCTTCGGAGCCCGAGAGAACTTCCGAACGGAGAACGTCACCTTCGAGGTGGCCGACTTCGAAACAGCATATCATGCCATCATCGGAAGGCCTGCGCTTGCCAAGTTCATGGCGATCCCTCACTACACTTACCTCTGCATGAAGATGCCGGGTCCCAACGGCGTCATCACTCTTCGCAGCGACGTGAAGCAAGCCTTCACCTGCGACAAGGAGAGCTGCGACATGGCCCAATCTCGCGAGAGATTACGTGGCCAACAAGAAGTCCGATTGGCTGCATCGACTTCGGCAGAGGGCGAAGTCCCCGCGAAGAAGATAGCCAAATCAGGATCTGCGCGACGCCAAGACCAAGAAGATCTCCCTTGATTCGTCCGATCCCTCCAAAACCGCTCGTAATCGGCGCCGACCTAGATCCCAAATAGGAAAGCGTGCTCGTCACCTTCCTCCAAAATAATAAAGATGTTTTTGCTTGGAAACCATCCGATATGCCCGGAATTCCTAGGGAGGTGATCGAGCACTCTTTGAACGTCAAAGATGACGCCAAACCGATAAAACAACGATTACGCAGGTTCGCACAGATCGAAAAGACGCGATCAAAGAAGAACTTGCAAAGCTCTTGGCTACCGGCTTCATTAAAGAAGTCCTTCATCCCGACCGGTTAGCCAACCCAGTCCTGGTCCGCAAGAAAACGGGGCAATGGCGCATGTGCGTTGACTACACCGACCTCAACAAAGCCTGCCCTAAAGATCCGTTCGGGCTGCCTCGCATCGACCAAGTCGTCGACTCAACAGCCGGCTGCGAACTCCTGAGTTTCTTGGATTGTTACTCGGGCTATCACCAGATCAGCTTGAAAGAATCCGACTGCTTGAAAACATCGTTCATCACGCCGTTTGGGGCTTACTGCTACATCACCATGCCTTTTGGCCTGAAAAACGCCGGAGCCACATACCAACGCATGATCCAAAGATGTTTCCAGACGCAGATCGGCAAGAACGTTGAAGCCTACGTCGACGATGTTGTCATCAAGACCAAGCAGAAAGAAGACCTGATCGCCGACTTAGAAGAAACCTTTGCAAACATCCGGGCTTTCAGAATGAAGTTAAACCCGGAGAAGTGCACTTTTGGTGTTCCATCAGGCAAACTGCTCGGCTTCATGGTATCACATCGCGGCATTGAAGCAAATCCAGAAAAGATCAACGCTATCTTAAACATGAAGCCCCCGAGTAATCAGAAAGACGTCCAAAAGCTCACCGGCTGCATGGCGGCGCTAAGCCGTTTCATATCCCGACTCGGCGAACGAGGCATGCCCTTCTTCAGACTGCTAAAGAAGACAGACGACTTCCAGTGGACCGCGGAAGCCGACAAGGCCTTTGAAGATTTCAAAGAATTCCTTACCACGCCGCCCGTCCTGGCTTCGCCTCAGCCCCAGGAACCCCTGCTGCTGTACGTTTCAGCCACCCACCAAGTGGTTAGTACGGTCCTTGTGGTTGAACGCGAAGAAGAAGGATGGGCCCAGAAGATTCAAAGGCCAATCTACTTTGTTAGCGAAGTATTGGCAGGAGCCAAAATCCGCTACCCTCAGGTACAAAAATTGCTCTATGGTGTTCTAATAACCGCGAGGAAATTGGCGCACTACTTTCAGGGTCACTCGGTCACCGTCGTCACCTCTTTCCCACTCGGCGACGTCATCCACAACCGCGAGGCAACCGGGCGCATCGCCAAGTGGGCCTTAGAACTGATGCCGCTGGACTTGACTTTTAAGCCCAGGATGTCCATTAAGTCACAAGCCTTAGCGGACTTCCGGCCGAGTGGATCGAACAGCAAGAACACGTGCCTCGGGAAGACCTCCAACACTGGACCATGCACTCGACGGATCCAAGAGGATCACCGGCTTGGGAGCAGGAGTCGTGCCGATCTCCCGACCGGGAAAGGCTAAGATATGTCCTTCACCTCCACTTCTCCGCCTCACACAACGTCGCCGAGTACGAAGCCCTTCTACATGGATTGCGCCTCGCAGTCTCACTCGGGATACGTCGGCTTATCGTGAAAGGCGATTCCCAGCTGGTCGTCAATCAAGTAATGAAGGACTGGTCCTGCTTAAATGACACTATGGAGGCCTACCGACAAGAGGTCCGCAAGCTTGAGGACAAGTTTGATGGGCTAGAACTCTCACATGTCCTGAGATATAACAACGAAGCTGCCGATGAGCTAGCACAGTTCGGATCTAAGCGCGAAGCTGCCCCAACAGACGTCTTTGTCGAACATCTCTACGAACCAACCGTCATGGCAAAGACGGCTCCTAACGAACAAACCACCAACGAAGTCGCCATGACCGACACCGACTGGAGGACGTCGCTCATCAAATTCTTAACCCAGCAAGAGCTGCCGGATGACCGGGATGAAGCAGAACGCGTCCGGCGTCGTTGCCAAGCATACGTCATGGTCGACTCCGATCTATACAAGAGAAGCCCCTCCGAATTCTAATGAGGTGCATCACACCCGAAGAAGGGAAACAATTACTCCAAGATATCCACTCGGGCATATGCGGAAGCCACGCGGCGGCACACACTCTAGTCGGCAAAGCTTACAGGCAAGGATTCTTCGGCTTACCGCGGTCTCCGACGCGGATAAAGTCGTAAGAACCTCGCGAAGGCTGCGCGTTTTCGCCCGACAAAGCCATGTCCCGGCCAGAGCTTCAAACAATCCCACTTTCCCGGCCGTTCGCGGTATGGGGCTGGACATGGTTGGCCCTTTCAAGAAAGCTCCGGGAGGTTTCACACACCTCTTCGTCGCAATCGACAAGTTCTCCAAGTGGATTGAAGCCAAGCCGATCGCCACAATCACTTCGACAAAGCACGAGACTTCTTCCTCAACATCGTGCACTGCTTCGGTCCCGAACGTAATCATAACCGACAACGGGACTCAATTCACGGGAGGCATCTTCAAGGATTTCGTGAGGACTTCGGGATCAAGATCTGCTACGCATCGTAGCTCACCCTAAAAGCAACGGACAAGTCGAGCGAGCCAACGGCATGGTCCTTCAAGGCATCAAGGCTCGCGTTTCGACCGACTAAGCCCTTACGCCGGCAAATGGGTCCAAGAACTTCCCTCGGTTCTATGGTCGCTGCGAACCACACCCGGGGCCACCGGCCAAACTCCTTTCTTTTTGGTCTATGGCGCGAAGCCATGTTGCCAAACGAGATGGAGTACGAGTCCCTCCGGTCCGCAGCTTCAACGATGAACGCTACGACCCCGACCGAGTGGAT
Organism: Oryza australiensis; assembly: GCA_019925245.2. Taxonomy (NCBI): domain Eukaryota; kingdom Viridiplantae; phylum Streptophyta; class Magnoliopsida; order Poales; family Poaceae; genus Oryza; species Oryza australiensis. Next base: position 2,106,054 of record JAIFGZ020000326.1, on the reverse strand, counting down.
GACCTCACCCGATTGGAAGAGGCCCGTGAGGCAGCTCTCATCCAGTCGGCCAAATACCTTCAAGGGCTCGAAGATACCACAGTCACAACGTGCGAGCACGAGCTTTCATTGTTGGCGACCGTCCTACGCAAGATCCGACCACCAAAGACCGACACAAGTTATCTCCCTTATGGGAAGGACCGTATATAATCGCCGAAGTGACTCGGCCCGGTGCTTACCGGCTAAAGCGCGAAGACGGGTCAATGGTGGAGAACTCCTGGAACATCGAGCATCTTCGACGATTTTATGCCTAATTTGGCTAAAGGCCTCATGTTTTCCTTGACTCGCCAACCTCAAGCAAGATGACTTCTTGAGCTAGCGTCAGGGGCTGTACACATGTCAATAAAGCTCAAGTTTTCCTCATCAACTTTTGTGCATAATTTGGTTTATCATTGTTTAATGTCCTTCGACTCGAGCTCAGTGTCTAAGGACTGAGAGTTTTCCGATGACCTAATCGAGCCTAGGCTTGATGACAGCCAGACGAAAACTACTTAAGAAATTTCACGCAAAAGCTCGAATCAAGGCATTGACATAAATAAACTAAAAAGAGTCACAAAGTTCCACATCAGAGTGTTACGGCTACGCGACATTTACAAAACAAAGTCAGAATACAAATCAAATCTTGAAATTGTTTACTACATCAAGGGATATTTTCTTCGCCGCCTCCCGCCTCACTCAGCATGTCCAAGGCCTCGCTCGTCGGTCGTTCCGTCGCAAAGCCTTCCCGACCGAGTGGATATCCACTCGGGGTAGAGGGACTTGGTCCGTGCAAGAGCGACCAGCCCCCATGTTGGCTACTTCGGTGATGTTGGCCAGGTACCGGTCGGGAGCCAGCCGCAGCTTGTCGAATATTTCCACCGGCTCCAACGAACTGGCCCCGACTCCTTGATCGAACAAGGACAGCAAGATCGGCGTGGCGGCGTTGGCGACCTCTTCCCGTATCTCGTCGCTGGATTTGATCCGCCCAAGCAAGACGTCGTATTGGGCTCGGGTCTTCATCTTATAAGCTGCCAAAAGTCCCAGATCAGTCAAAGCACTCGGATATAAAGCAGCACACGAAATTCGATTTCAAAGAAGATTACCTTCAAACTCGGCCTCCACCTCGGCCTTATCAAGGCTGACCGCTTCCAGCTGAACTTGAAGCGAGTGGACCTCCGAAGAATTTTTTACAACGAAAGAAGATCATCAATAGCCAAGGTCAACATGAGAATCATAATGAAGCTGAGAGAGGCGGGCTTACTCCCGATTGATCCGCGGAGGTCGAGGTTCGCTTCCCGAAGCTCCGCGATCTCCCTCCTTAAAGCCGCCTCCCTTGATGCGGCCTCCTCCCGAGTGGCCTTCAGCTGTCGCTGAACGTCCTCCAAGGAGTTTAAGTGGGGGACCAGCTTCTCCAGCACTTGAGATTTTGCCATTGAGCGGCAATACTCTTTCTTCACGCGAAAGCAGAGGAGTCATCGACCGAAAGATAACGATGATATAATCAAAGAGAAAGACAAAGGCTTACGTTGAGCAGTCGGGTCGCCTCATTCAGGCTCTCGACAAGGGCATCCCTTTCATCTTTTTCGGCTTGCCGGTCTAGGATGATGCCCTGTCTCTCGCCTTCCGAATCCCGCCACTCGATTCTGATCGGGGGAACCCAGGTCTCAGAAGACTGCAACCTGGGGATCTCTTCTACCGTGGCTGGCAAGCAAGAAGGACAAATAAAGACATGAAAGGTTCAAAATTGAAAGAGTAAAAGAATGCTTCGAAGCGAGTCTCACCGGTTTCGGTGGCTGCCTGCCTAGGTGGAGCGGCCGGGCTGGCCTTCTTCTTCTGGCTCTGCGCCGGGTGACCCCCAGTCGGGGGTGCCTGAGCCGCAGCCGCGGATTCCTCGGCCGATGACTGGTTTCCAGTCGGGATATCCCGACTGGCAGTCGGGGGCTCCTTCCTAGGGGCGTCCTCCTTCGGAGGCGAAGGTTGTTTGCCCGGAGCGCTCGCACTCGGTTGCGGGCTCCGGGGCTTTGACTCTGCTGGCCTTGTCACTTCGGGAGCAGCGGCCGGAGTCGGTCCTTCACCCCCTCCGGCAGGATCTATGTCCTGGGGCCTCCTGCGACAGTGAATACAGCAAGGGTAAAGATATAGAAAAGCTTTCAGCGAAAGAGTTCAGACTTCGATTTCAGAGCATACCTGGATGACCGGCGGATCTTCGGTGCCGTCCGTGGCGATCGCCTTAGAGGCGGGGTCTCGATGGGAGGGGCCGGGACGTCGTCATCCGAATCCTCTATAATCAGCCTCCTCTTGCTCGCGCGCTTGTTCGAGTCTCCACTCGGCGCCGTCCGCTTCCCGACTGGATCGCTCTGGATCTTGATCCCGCCAGCCGGCTTCTTGGCGGGGCGACGCGGCGCGTCATCATGGGACACCTTGTATGGTTTGGAGGTGATAGAGGCGTTTTCCTGCGGAAGAAAGGAAGTACGATGATAAGAAACAAGATGTCAAGATTGAAAGATGCTATGAAGCAACCAGTCGGCTTACCGGAGGAGAAGGTCGGTGGATGCTGAAGGGAAGGACTGGCAGAATGAGGGCTCGCTCAACTGCTATCCCAGACGAGAAGAGTTTGTACATCCGGATCTTCAGGATCTCGTATGTGAGTGGATCTGGATCTTCCCGATTGGGGTCCGTCCCGCCTTCATATTCGAAGGCCGGTTTTGACCTTTCCACGATGTGGCCAAAGTATAACTAAATAGAGTAATATCTGGACTACAGATTTTAAGTGTGCGGTGTCCTATGTCAAGTGTGGCTTAGGTATTCAAGACCTTGACACAGAAAAATATATTTCTTGTTTGGCAAATGGTTATTTACGATAATAAACAAAGATGATATTTGATAGAAATATCTTTAAAATACAGTTGCTCAAATAAAGCAAATGGAAGCCTTGGGGCGCCACGCGTAGTGCTAGCTTCTGATTTGTCTGTTCGAAAGTCAAGATCACAGATCACTAATGCGAGAAGCGTAAGAGAGTGATTTTAAGTTTTTGATCAAGAACAGTAATAGTCTTTCCAGAAGAATCATGAAAGTGACAAGACATGAAGAATTGTTTTCTAACAATGATAGAACCATCCAACACTTATTATACGACAATGCTTAGTAGGATATGTTTGAATAGTTATAACAAAAATAATTAAATAAGTAAATGATAAGAGTTCATACCAAATATAAATATCCAAAATTAACATCACATTGATCGAAGAAAAAAATATAAGCCATCGGATCATGGTGGAACCAATTATAACGGTATAGATTGATAAGAATAGTTGTATACAAAGTACAAATGTTTATATAGAAACATAAAAAGAGTTGTAACAAATCCAATTCTAGTTTTAATATCTATTGTATACATAATATAATAGCATAGATGGAAATAGAAGATAAGAATTGTATAACAAATTCAGTTCAACTAGCCCACGCAGAACTGCACAAAAAAATCCTCCAGTTTCTTTTCATCTACCTTTATGAAAGTCCAGATCACATAGCACTAATTCAAAAAGCGCATGGAGCGATTTTTAAGTTTGACCAAGGACACTAATAGTCTTTCCAAAAGAACCATGAAAATGACAAGAAATCAACAATTGTTGTTTTCTAACAATTATTGAATCATCCAACACTTATTACGTGAAAATGCCTAGTAGGAACATATCTAATGTGTTTGAAGAGTTATAACGAAAATAATTAAATAAGTAAAGGCTACATACCAAGAAGAATACATAGCAAAATACAATCTGTAAATATCGAAGAGTAACATCACACTGATGGAAGAAAAAAAATCTAAGCCTTTAGATTTTGGTGGGGCCAATTATAATGGCATAGATTGATAAGAATAGTTGTACACAAAGTATAATTGTATATAGAGAAACATAAAAAGCGTTGTATATCAAATCCGATCATACTTTTAATATGTATTGTATACATAATATAATTGCATATATGGAAATAGAAGATAAGAATTGTATAACAAATCCAATTCAACTGCACCAAAAAATCTCCTAGTTTCTTCTTTGTTTTATGAAAGTCAAGATCACATATCACTAATTCAAAAAGCCTAAGGGAGTGATTTTTAAGTTTTTAACCAAGGACACAAATAGTCTTCCAAAAGAATCATGAAAATGACAAGAAATCAAAGATTGTTGTTTTCTAACAATGGTAGAACCATCCAACACCTACTATGTGACAATGCCAAGTGGGATGCATATCTAATAGTATGTTTGAAGAGTAGAACTAAAATGTTAAAAATTATAAAATGTTGGGTTGATAAACTATATTTGTCAATATTATTTAGCTCTGTATACAAGATGCCATTTTTATAACAGAAAAGAAGTATTGGTTTAGGGCTCCATTGGAACGTGTGATTCTAAAAACATAGAAACAAAATAAACACAATAATGGAATGTCATGTAGAATCCTATAGGGTTTCAAAAGGAATACTGGAGTTGGTGACTTTGGATGATTCGTAGAAATAAACACAAGACTTTTGGAGGAAGTTGTTTGTGTTAGAGAGAAAGTAGAAAGATAATGGATCAAAGAGAGTGCATGGGACTTATTAATGGAAAATAAAACAAGAGATATGAGCTCTAAAGACATCATAGGACATTATGCTTATTTTCCTACAAAATGGGCGATGTAGGAAACTAATCCATAGGAATTCAGACATCCAATTCCTTTGATCCAAAGGACATCATAGGAAAATTTTCCAAGGATTTTAGGGCCCTCTTTGTGTGTAAATACAGGAATCAAATGATATGGATTCTCAATTTCTACAGGAAGATAACCACGGGAAATTTTCAAAAGATGTGTTTGATTACAACTGTGGGGACACCGGGACTATATATTATATATGCTATTTGGAATGACAATGTGAAAATTTAGTTGTATGAGATCTCAATAAAACCCAAATAGAGCAGTAACCATGCAACCTCATCGCTGCCCTGGCATGCCAAACAAAACACAATACAAAATCTCATGTGTCGAGTAGAGAACAAGAGAGATATTCAACGAGAGAAACGTGCTATTCAACTTCAGCCTGAGACATGCCCGTCAAACCACACGAAGATGATGACCGGATGTGTTACATATCTCAGGAGACTTGACTAAATTGTTAAACCCATTGATCATCTCAATTGCTTTAAACCCATACTTAAGTTCTCAGGATGAGACATGCCCGTCAAACCACAAGCTTGTGTTGGACTAGTTCTCAGGATGAGGACTAGTCCAACACTTTTATGTCAAGCATTGGCATACAAATAACAGGGCATACAAATAGATAAAATTCAGATTTCAATTAATTAGAAATACTTAGGCCGACCGGCATAATATTAAGAGTTTAGCGGAAACTTGTCTAACCATTCCCACAAGAGAGCCGATGTGGACCCCCGTTTTTGAGACGGGAATCTTTCGTGTTCATAGTACCATTTCCCTGGATCGAGTAGTTGGTACCCACGAATACAGTACTGGATAATCAGGTGCACATGCACGAATATTCTTACATCAACATTATTACATCAATAGGCCCGAAGGCAATGTTCAACCCACAGGACCTTATGGTCCGAATACAAACCAAAAACAGAATTTAGATAGGCAGCGGCTTGTCATTTGCCACAGGCAACGACCAGAGCTAAGATCTAGTATGCGCCGTCAGTTCCTTCGCCCTCCTGGTAATACGCGTATGGATCCTCCGGCTCTTCATTTCCATCAGCTGAAGGTTTGTGTGTATAGCAAGGGTGAGTACCAACCGTACTCAGCAAGCCAACACGGAATTGATGCATATGATAGGGTTATTCAAAGAATGGCTGGGGTTCTTTTGCATAAAGCCAATTTTCACAATTCTTTTCACAAGCCTATCAACTAGCCAAATCAAGTTTTAATTTCACAGTTCATTAATCCGGTGACGGTTCTGTCTACCATCCATCGTGATTCCAAGGATGGCTTCCCGCCTCCGATTCGTCATGATTTTCTGGGGAATCTACCCCTTCTCGCATCTCGAGAAGTTGATCCACCAGCGAATGAAATCATCATGCAACCCATCCCAGCAGTCTTAAGTTTAAAAATCTAGCCAAGCGAAAGTCTTGTCACGATGCTCAATATCCGCGAGCACGGCTATTCGAATAGATTGATTCACTCACACTGCAGTGGATGTACACTTTACCCGTACTCCGCGACAGCCCAACAAATGAGCCTACGCCTCAACACATGAGACGGTCACGGCAAAGCCTTTCGATAACCTCGCTTTGGCAGTACCCGCTCCATGAACTTAAGCCCTCATGCACTCTAGCCGTCCTTTTCTAGCAGTGAGAGGAGTTCTGGCGCACCCGGGGTAAGGGAAAACTTCCTCAATCTTTAAGTTTGGTTAATATCGATTTAATTCCACCAACAAAGGCCGCAGCCTCATTCCCATCACATAACCACATCATAGAGAACCATCTATGCAAGGATACTGCCTCCGCTCGGCTATCTAGTCAGCTAGGTCTATACCCATTCGAGAAGTACGGTTGTACTGGCTCGTTTCCCGGCTATCTCATGGCTCGGTCCTTAATTGACCAGGGTCGGCACTTGCCTTTTCCGGAATCCACCCAAATCATCCAGCCGCCCCAGTCTAAAACATTTGTATAGCATTTTCAATTTTCATCAAGCCTAGTTCAACATTCTCATGGCCATGTGGCGCTCATGTCTCCACAGGCCGTATTTCAACTACCTTCCCTAAGGTAGTTGCCCGAGCACAAAGCTTTCTTGCAAAATCATGAGTATGCAGGGATCTAGTGTAAGCAGGACTAAGCATTTGTACCGAAGTTATCCTCCGGTCATATCACATCGAAGGTTACAAAGAATAAATTCTAATGGTGATCAATATCAAAGCAGGGTATATCAAGCATAGGTACTGTTTGTGTAAGGCATGCAATTTGTAATTTGAAATCAACATCATTTCACAAAGTAGGATCAATATGTTCAAAGAGTGTGATGACTTGCCTTGCTCGCACACTTGAGGGGTGGTATCTTCAGCGGGGTCGATGCCGGTTTCTTCATGTGCTACCCGTACGGGCCAAAGGTCAATTGAATTCAATTAGAATTCAATAAAATACCGAGAGATCGAAAAGAACCATAAAGGCCATGAAAACAACTCTGAATGTTTTGCCTAAAATTCTTCTTGAGTCAGGATAAAGGTCGCTTTAGGAAAAATCTGAGTTTTGAAATCGAGTCGATTTCCTAGGGTTTTCGCAAAGACGGCGATCGTAATAATTTGGGAATTTAGGTTTGAAAATATCAGCGGAGGAAATTCGTGCTCGAGGTTTGAGGGTTTGAGCACAAAAGAGAAGCCTATTTAAATGGCGAGAAAGAATTAAACGGAGTTCGGATTTAAAACGACGCGAAACGAATTTCCGAAAACGTCCGATTTCGATTTTTCAAACTTTGCACCGAGAAAACATGCGAGAAAATAATTTATTTTTTCCCAAAATTTTACTCAAGTCATCCCAAAATATTTTCCAAATTTTCCAAATTTTTTCCAAATTTTTCCCTATTTTTCTTTTTCTTTTTCTTTTTTTCTTTTTCTTCTTTTTCTTTTCACTGGCGCATCGTTCATTTGCCGCCCTGTTCGACCGTGACCGGCCCGAAACAGAGGCGGCGGCAGCGCGACAAAAGGGCGGCGCAAGGGGGCTTACGGCGACGGCGGGCTCGGGAGGAGCAGTGGGGCACGGAGGGGAGTTTGCGCACGACGGTGACGGCTCCGATGGTTAGGGCGGCGGCGGCGGCGCTCGGGAACGGCGAGAAGAAGCGGCGGCGGTGCGGCAAAAACGAGCGGGGTGCCGCCCCTTTTATAGGCGCGGCCGAGGGGGAATCGGCGCGGGGTGGAAAGAGGAGGGGCCGGCTCGGCGTGGGCGCGGGGTGGAAACACGCGGCGGCGCACGGGGGAGGGCCGGGTACGGCGGGCGCAACGCGGCGACGTGCGGGGTCGGCCCGGGTACGGCGGGCGCAACGCGGTGGCCGAGGCGCGCGGCGCGGGCGGGGTCCGGCGCACGCGGCGCGCACGGCGTGGGGTCCGGCGCGGCACGGCGCGTGGCGGCGAGCGCGCGGCGCGCGGGGCGGGGCCGGTGACGGGCGGCGTGGCGCGGCGGGCGCGGCGGCGCGGGCGCACGGGGTCCGGCGCACGCGGGCGAGCGCGCGGGGTCCGGCGCACGCGGCGAGCACGGCGTGGCGCGTGGCGCGCGCGCACGGGCGGGCCGGTACGACATGTACGACGTCGAACACTTGTCGCGCAATGAACAGTGCCATTTTCGATTTTTCCCGATTTTCCATTTCTTCTAAAAATTCCAAAATAATTTCATAAAATTCAAAAATAATTTTTAACACAATATTTTCAACTTTTCTCCACTTTTATTTTCCCACAATATCTTTCATATTTATTTATTTAAAATTCCTCTTTTCAAAATTCAATATTCTCCCGTTATTTTTCCCAAAACTTTTCCGGATTTCGAGTACGACTCCCGAGAATTTTATTATATATTTTGTGTCTTAATTTATCTTTTCCCAACCAAAAATTTTATTTTATGTTTCCCAAAACGCGTTTTCACAAATCCGTGCTTTCCCGATTTCCTTTTTTAAAAAAACTCCGATGCGGCTTTCGCACCTCCATTTTGACAACACCAAATTATCCAAAAACACCGAAAGGGAAATTGATCACGTCAAAATTTATGCAACCGAGCGGCAAATAAGAAGCAACAAACCCGAGAAAAAGCAACAAGCGAAGGTTTTTGAAAATTCCGATTTTTACGTTCAGATTTCGGTTCTTCGATTTTCGAATGTTACAAACCTACCCCTAACAATAAATCTCGTCCCCGAGATTTCTTACCGTGCTGAGTAGGTGTGGGTATTCCGTCCTCGGGAACTCTTCGCTCTCCCGGTAGCCTCTTCTTCAGTGTGATTGCTCCATTGTACTTTGTACATGCGCCATCACTTGGTCCGTTCTTCTTTTCTGCCTCGTCTAGTATCTTGATTGGATGTTCCGGGTAGGTAAGATCACTGTGGACATGGATGGTTTCTAACGGAGCTTGCTCTTCCGGTACCCGCAAACATTTCTTCAGCTGCGATACGTGGAATACTGGGTGGACATCGGAGAGGTTCTCGGGCAGCTCCAACTGGTAGGCCACTTCCCCTCTCCTAGCGTTTATCAAGAATGGGCCCACGTATCTTGGTGCGAGTTTCCCTTTGACCTTGAACCTCTGAGTTCCATGTAGTGGTGAGACCTTCAAATATACGTAGTCACCTTCTTTAAACTCTAATTCTCTTCGGCGGGTGTCCGCGTAGCTCTTTTGTCGTGATTGAGCAGCTTGTAATCGGTCCCGGATCAGGCGAACTTTTTCCTCGGCCTCTTTGATTATGTCAGGCCCGAACACGGTTCGTTCACCGGTTTCTGACCACATTAATGGGGTTCGGCATCGGCGACCAAATAGAGCTTCGTTTGGCGACATCTTCAGACTGGCTTGATAGCTATTGTTGTAGGAGAACTCGGCGTACGGCAAACATTTCTCCCAATCCTTGGTGAAGTCCAATGCACAGGCTCTCAGCATATCTTCTAGTACTTGATTCGTCCTTTCAGTCTGTCCGTCAGTCTGTGGGTGATAAGCGGTACTGAAGGCGAGGTGACTTCCGAGTGCCTCGTGGACTTTGCTCCAAAAATGAGACGTGAATTGGGTACCACGATCCGATATAATCCTCTTCGGTACCCCATGGAGACCCACAATCCTACTCATGTATAGTTCCGCTAGCTTGGCACTGTTGTAGTTAGTTTTCACGGGAATAAATCTGGCAGTCTTGGTGAGCCGATCTACTATTACCCAAATGGAATCGTAACCAGTCGCAGTTTTGGGTAGTCCCACTATGAAATCCATGCCTATCTCGTCCCATTTCCATTCGGGAATCTTGAGCGGCTGCAGCAAGCCTGCTGGTCGTTGATGCTCAGCTTTCACCCTTTGGCACACATCGCACACGGCTACGTATTCGGCTACATCTCTCTTCGTATTGGGCCACCAGTATTCTCCCTTCAAATCCTGGTACATTTTCGTGCTTCCGGGATGTAACGAATATGCCGATTCGTGGGCTTCTTTTAAGATCAATCCTCTCAAACCACCTCGTTCAGGCACGCAGATTCTTTTCTTGTACCACAGGATTCCCTTGTCGTCTACTGAAAACTCCTTAGCGCGTCCAGCGGCCATGCGTTCCTTGATTTCCTGGGTTTCCTCATTCCCTTTTTGGGCTTCTTCTATTTGAGTCCTCAGAAGGGGTTGGATTTCCAGTGAGTTCACTTCTCCGTGAGGAATCAGGTGCAGATTAAGTCGAGCCATTTCTTCTTGGAGCTCATTGGCCATACCTCCCAATCCCATGTGGTTGCATTGGGCTTTGCGGCTCAGCGCATCGGCCACTACATTTGCCTTGCCGGGATGGTAATGGATTCCTAGATCGTAATCCTTGATCAACTCCAACCATCGCCTCTGTCGTAGGTTGAGATCAGGCTGAGTAAAGAAATATTTTAAGCTCTTGTGATCGGTATACACATCACAGTGGTTCCCGATCAGATAGTGTCTTCAGATCTTCAATGCGTGAACAACCGCGGCTAATTCCAGGTCGTGGTGGGGTAATTCTCCTCGTGGGGTCGTAACTGTCGCGAGGCATACGCTATGACCTTCCCATCCTGCATTAACACGCCTCCTAGTCCTTTCTGAGATGCATCACAGTACATCACGAAATCCTTCCGGTTGTCAGGTAAGGTTAAGATTGGGGCGGTGGTTAACTTTTCTTTTAGTTGGTCGAAAGCTTTTTGACACTTCTCGTTCCACTCGAACTTCTTTTCCTTCTTCAGAAGTTGAGTCATGGGTTGGGCTACGGTGGAAAACCCTTCGATGAACCGTCGATAATACCCGGCCAAGCCCAAGAAACTCCGAACTTCCGTCACTGACTTGGGTGCCTTCCATTCCGTGACAACTTCGACCTTGGCGGGGTCTACTGCTACTCCTCCGGCTGAAACCACGTGGCCAAGGAAAGCGACTTCCTTGAGCCAGAACTCGCATTTGCTGAACTTTGCATACAGTGGTGCTCTCGTAGTTTTTCCAGACAGTAGTAGATGCTCCGCATGTTCCTCATCGTTCTTGGAGTAGATAAGTATATCATCGATGAATACCACTACGAATTTGTCCAGGTATTCCATGAATACCTTGTTCATCAGATTCATAAAATATGCCGGGGCATTGGTTAATCCAAAGGACATTACTGTGAACTCGTATAAGCCGTAACGTGTAGAGAACGTCGTCTTAGGAATATCCCCACTCTAATCTTCAACGATGATATCCCGACCGAAGATCAATCTTTGAGAACACTTGCGCACCCTTAAGTTGATCGAATAGGTCATCGATTCGAGATAGTGGGTACTTGTTTTTGATAGTCACTTCGTTCAACGATCGGTAGTCCACACACATCCTCATACTCCCATCCTTCTTCTTGACGAAAAGTACTGGGGCTCCCCAGGGAGAAGAACTGGGGCGTACAAATCGCTTCTCTTGTAGCTCCCTTATTTGCTTCTTGAGCTCCTCTAACTCGTTGGCCGGCATTCGATAAGGCCTCTTGGATATGGGGGCAGTACCAGGCATTAGGTCGATAATAAACTCTATGTCGCGATCCGGGGGCATTCCGGGCAACTCCTCGGGAAATACGTCTGGGTATTCTTGTACTACGGGCATTCCGCCTAGAGGTAGCATGGTGAATATTCCTGCAGCTTGTTCGCATAGCTTCGGATTCTGATCCATAGTTATGCTCATCGGTGATCCCCATGGGGCGGATACCATGACTTCCCTTCGACTGCAGTCTATAATTCCATTATTCTTGGTCAACCAATCCATCCCGAGTATGACATCAATGGTTTGGGGTGATAACACCATAAGGTTTGAAAGAAACACCACGTCCCTAATCCGTATGGGCACATTGAAGCAAGCATGGGGTACGGTTATGTCTCCCCTAGGTGAGTGTACCAACATAGGCCTCTTAAGTGCTACTTGGCGTAGGTGGTGTTGTTTGCTTACTTGGGAAGATATGAATGAATGTGAGGCTCCCGAATCGAATAAAACTTTAACGGTGTAGAGTTGATAGAGAACATACCCATCAATACGCTCCGGTCCTCCCGAGCTTCTTCACCCGCACATGATTCACCCGGCCACGTCGAAACCCGGTGGCGCCTCGTTGGGTAGCGGGGTCTGAATGCACCGCGTCCCGCAGCAGGGGTGGGGTTACTCGGACGGGCGTTGCATTGGCGCCGGTGCGCACAGGAGTGTTGCGTGGTTTGGGGCAGCTGTTGGAGTAGTGCCCGAATTCTCCACAATTGAAGCACTCACATTCCTTCTTCCAGAGCGGCTAGGGTTGGCGTCGGTGTACGGAACTGAGGTGTGGCTGGCCTGCTGACATGGTCGGGAGCGGGGGAACGACCGGTGGCCGGAACGTTTGGCTTCCATCCCGACGGGGTGGCTCCCTTGGGGCGTTGTGGCGCTCCCTGAAATGGGCGAGCCATAGCGAGCCTCCTTTTGCGGTTATTTTCTACCATCTTTTGGTCGTGTTCAAGCCGAACGACCTTGTTGATGAGGCTTTGGAACGGTGTGATCCCGTCCGATCATCGGTCCTCTCACTCGTCATTTAGTCCCTCGATGAATTTATCCATCTTCTCTTCCTCGTCTGTCAGGTCACTTGTAGCGTAACGAGCAAGTTGGGTAAACTTGTTCAGGTACTCTTGTACCGAGGTGTTTCCTTGACGCAGCCTGCGGAACTCATTTTTCTTCATCCTCATAACTGCAGCTGGCACGAAATTCTCACGGAACGCAGCCGTGAATTCTTCCCATGTCGGTTCTCCGGCATCTTCAGCTCGCGTTTGCTTGTAGGTGTCCCACCAGTCACTTGCGGGACCTTCTAGCTGGTTAGTGGCGAAGACAACTCTATCAGCTTCTCGAACTCGGACAAGGGTTAGCTTTTTATCGATCACCCTCAACCAGTCCTCAGCATCCATGGGTTCTTCGGCCGTGGAGAAGGTTGGTGGCTTAGCCAACTCTCCTAGACTTGATCCTCCTCGACTTCCTTGGTTGTTGGCAATCGCTTGGAGTAGCTGGGTCTGTAAAGCCATAACCTCCGCCAGAGTGGAGGGGTTGGGTTCCGGCGGGTTCTCGTTGGTTGCTGCTGCTCTGCGGCGATGTGCCATCCGAAGAAGATAGATGAATTAAGAGATCGGACTGTTAAGGTCATGGTTCCTAGGGATTTTTCTTCAAGTTGTTTTTAAATGATCTTCAATCAACAAGCATGGTAAAATAATAGTAAGCTCAAGAATTAAGATACCACAAAGCGATGCTTAGGTTCATCATATTACATCAACGGGTACACGGACCGTACATGCACATCCTTTATGCCATGATAACAACAACAACTACATCGTCTAACTGCATTAACTAATTAAGGGGAAATAGAGTGTGGTCCGTGCTGCCGAGCCGTCCAGAACGAGATCAAGCTGGGGTGGTCCTCCCGCCTAGTCGTCCAACCATCCGCAAGAGCCAGGTGCGGGAAGTGGGTGGTCCGCTGCTGAAGCAAACCGGAGTCCCCATGGCTCGGAGGTGGTGGCCTCGGAGTCATGCCGAATGTTCTGCTCGGTGGCCGCGTACTCTTGCGAGCGGTCCAGGCGGGTGAGGGGGCCTCCAGTGTGAGTCAGGCGACAAGTGGGAGCTTCCTCCTCCATTGGATCGGTGTCGCTGGACTCCCATTTGACCTCCATAGGTTCCGCCTCAGACTCCGAGTCGGTGTGGATCTGGATGGGGTTCTCCTCTCCCGATCCAGGCTCGGATGGCACTCCTACGGAGCTCGAGGTGGGTCCCATGGACGTGGCAGCAGTGGGGTCTATCGTGCACGGCGCAGCTCGTGCTCAACATAAAGCTTGCTCCATCATGGCTTGAAAGGTATCCAAGCATGCTGGAGTCATAAGGTAATAGTGGTCGGGCACGGGAGCGGGAGGTATTGGTACAATCTCAGTGGAGGTACCTGCAGCGTGGACGGGGCGGGTGCGCAGCTGCTCCTCCAGCTGGTTGACTTGCTGCTTGCTCTTCCTGAGCTGCTCCTCCAGCTCTACCGGGCTTCCCCACGGGCCATGTAGCGGTCCGAGAGTTGCTCGTATTGGGCACCATTGGCTTGCGCTGAGTCTGCAGCATGTTTATCTCGATCCCCACGCCTTGGTGGCTCTCGACCGATCATTGAGGCGTGATCGCGGTCGTTGATCTCAAGCAAGGCCTCTTCATAGCGATCATCTCGCCGTCTCGCCGCGTGATAGACGTGTGACCATCGGGTTGTAGCAGGCAGGGGTGGCCACCACGGTGCAAACCGGGTTGCCTTCTTCGCGATAAGGATGATGCACGAACTCTGTCACCGTGAGTTCGGCACGATGTATCGCATTAAGGCGAAGAAATGCTTCACGGGCCGCATCTTGGATGGTCGCTTCCGCTAAATCCCGGTGATAGCGGGTGTGGAAGCGAAAGATGTTTCACTTCCCATGCGGGCTTCTATGGAAACAGTGCCTCCCATGCTGGATATCCTTCGGAGCCATGCCTTTTGGTGTAATAGGTGGGTGGTTCCGGTATCTCAAACACCACAGCAGGGACTGAAGCCGTGCCACAAACCCCTCGTCTCGTGGGATAGTGACCTCCCGTGCTCCGTCATGGTTCGACATCTCGCTCTTGAAGGCAACTTAGGGTTAGAGGGAGAGAGCTATTATAATCATTTGGTAAATAAAAAGGAAATACAGATGTAGAAAAGGTATATTTGTATTTTCGGAAATAATAGTTTAAAAATGATCCTATGTAGGGATATTTCCCTTTAGCCAACTAGTCGTGGGTAGGGCGCCATTTGGTCTTAGCCTACGGTCGCATGGCTCGATACCAGCTCGTGGACCCCGTTTTTGAGACGGGAATCTTTCGTGTTCATAGTACCATTTCCTGGATCGAGTAGTTGGTACCCACGAATACGATCGATAATCAGTGCACATGCACGAATATTCTTACATCAACATTATTACATCAATAGGCCCGAAGGCAATGTTCAACCCACGGACCTTATGGTCCGAATACAACACAAAAATAGAATTTAGATACGGCATGGAATAGAGGCGCGACTTGTCATTTGCCACGAGCAACGACCGGAGCTAAGATCTAGTATGCGCCGTCGCCCTTCGCCCTCCCGGTAATACGCGTATGGATCCTCCGGCTCTTCATTTCCATCGGCTGAAGGTTTGTGTGTATAGCAAGGGTGAGTACCAACCGTACTCGCAAGCCAACACGGAATTGATGCATATGATAGGGTTATTCAAAGAATGGTGGGGTTCTCTTGCATAAAGCCAATTTTCACAATTCTTTTCACAAGCCTATCAACTAGCCAAATCAAGTTTTAATTTCACAGTTCATTAATCCGGTGACGGTCTGTCTACCATCCATCGTGATTCGAAGGATGGCTTCCCGCCTCCGATTCGTCATGATTTTCTAGGGAATCTACCCCTTCTCGCATCTCGAGAAGTTGATCCACCAATAATGAAATCATCATGCAACCCATCCCAGCAGCCTTAAGTTTAAAAATCTAGCCAAGCGAAAGTCTTGTCACGATGCTCAATATCCGCGAGCACGGCTATTCGAATAGATTGATTCACTCACACCGCAGTGGATGTACACTTTACCCGTACTCCGCGACAGCCCAACAAATGAGCCTACGCCTCAACACATGAGACGGTCACGGCAAAGCCTTTCGATAACCTCGCTTTGGCGCACCCGCTCCATGAACTTAAGCCCTCATGCACTCTAGCCGTCCTTTTCTAGCAAGAGAGAGGAGTTCGCGCACCCGGTAAGGGAAAACTTCCTCAATCTTTAAGTTTGGTTAATATCGATTTAATTCCACCAACAAAGGCCGCAGCCTCATTCCCATCACATAACCACATCATAGAGAACCATCTATGCAAGGATACCGCCTCCGCTCGGCTATCTAGTCGCTAGGTCTATACCCATTCGAGAAGTACGGTTGTACTGCTCGTTTCCGCTATCTCATGGCTCGGTCCTAAATTGACCAGTGGTCGGCACTTGCCTTTTCCGGAATCCACCCAAATCATCCAGCCGCCGTCTAAAACATTTGTATAGCATTTTCAATTTTCATCAAGCCTAGTTCAACATTCTCATGGCCATGTGGCGCTCATGTCTCCACAGCCGTATTTCAACTACCTTCCCTAAGGTAGTTCCCCGAGCACAAAGCTTTCTTGCAAAATCATGAGTATGCAGGGATCTAGTGTAAGGGACTAAGCATTTGTACCGAAGTTATCCTCCGGTCATATCACATCGAAGGTTACAAAGAATAAATTCTAATGGTGATCAATATCAAAGCAGGTATATCAAGCATAGGTACTGTTTGTGTAAGGCATGCAATTTGTAATTTGAAATCAACACATTTCACAAAGTAGGATCAATATGTTCAAAGAGTGTGATGACTTGCCTTGCTCGCACACTTGAGGGGTGGTATCTTCGCGGGGTCGATGTCGGTTTCTTCGGTGCTACCCGTACGTGCGAAAGGTCAATTGAATTCAATTAGAATTCAATAAAATACCGAGAGATCGAAAAAGAACCATAAAGGCCACGAAAACGGCTCCGAATGTTTTGCCTAAAATTCTTCTTGAGTCGGGATAAAGGTCGCTTTAGGAAAATCGAGTTTTGAAATCGAGTCGATTTCCTAGGGTTTTCGCAAAGACGGCGATCGTACTAATTTGGGAATTTAGGTTTGAAAATATCAGCGGAGGAAATTCGTGCTCGAGGTTTGAGCGTTTGAGCACAAAAGAGAAGCCTATTTAAATGGCGAGAAAGAATTAAACGGAGTCCGGATTTAAAAACGACGCGAAACGAATTTCCGGAAAACGACCGATTTCGATTTTTCAAACTTTGCACCGAGAAAACATGCGAGAAAATAATTTATTTTTGCCCAAAATTTTACTCAAGTCATCGCAAAATATTTTCCAAATTTTCCAAAAAAAATTTCCAAATTTTTCCCTTTTTTTCTTTTTCTTTTTCTTTTTTTTCTTTTTCTTCTTTTTCTTTTTCACTGGCTGTTCATTTGCCGCCAGCTGTTCGACCGGTGACCGGCCGAAACAGAGGCGGCGGCAGCGCGACAAAAGGGCGGCGCAAGGGGGCTTACCGGCGACGGCGGGCTCGGGGAGGAGCAGTGGGGCACGGAGGGGAGTTTTGCGCACGACGGTGACGGCTCCGATGGTTAGGGCGGCGAGAAGAAGCGGCGGCGGTGCGGCAAAACGAGCGGGGTGCCGCCTTTTATAGGCGCGCCGAGGGGAATCGGCGCGGGGTGGAAAGAGGAGAGGCCGGCTCGGCGTGGGCGCGGTGGAAACACGCGGCGGCGCACGGGGAGGGCCGGTACGGCGGCGCAACGCGGCGACGTGCGGGTCGGCCCGGCACGGCGGCGCGACACGGCGGCCGAGCGCGGGCGCGGCGCGGGTCCGCGCACGTGGGCGCGCACGGCGTGGGGTCCGGCGCGGCACGGCGCGTGGCGCGGCGGCGCGGCGCGCGGTGCGGGCGGAACGGGCGGCGTGCGCGAGCGGGCGCGGCAGCGGGCGGTATGACATGTACGACGTCGAACACTTGTCGCGCAATGAACAATGCCATTTCCGATTTTTCCCGTCTTTCCATTTTAATTTTCCATTTCTATTTTTCTTTCTTCTAAAAATTCCAAAATAATTTCATAAAATTCAAAAATAATTTCATAAAATTCAAAAATAATTTTTAACACAATATTTTCAACTTTTCTCCACTTTTATTTTCCCACAATATCTTTCATATTTATTTATTTAAAATTCCTCTTTTAAAAATTCAATATTCTCCCCGTTATTTTTCCCAAAACTTTCCCCGATTTCGAGTACGACTCCCGAGAATTTTATTATATATTTTGTGTCTTAATTTATCTTTTCCCAACCAAAAATTTTATTTTATGTTTCCCAAAACGCGTTTTCACAAATCCGTGCTTTCCCGATTTCCCTTTTTTAAAAAACCCCGATGCGGCTTTCGCACCTCCATTTTGACAACTCCAAATTATCCAAAAACACCGAAAGGGAAATTGATCACGTCAAAATTTATGCAATGAGCTGGCAAATAAGAAGCAACAAACCCGAGAAAAAGCAACAAGCGAAGGTTTTGAAAATTCCAATTTTACGTTCCGATTTCGGTTCTTCGATTTTCGAATGTTACGCCGACTAGGGGTAGGCTCCTAATGAACCGTCCCGGAGAAACAACGGAACCCATATGTAACGCCCGAAAATTGGAGAGTTTAAAAAACAGGAATTAAAAATCGGAACTCATAAAAACTTTTAGCTCATTGCTTCTCATCGTGTTTATTGCTTCTTATTTGCCGCTTTGTTTCATGAATTTATATGTGAGCGATTCATCTCGATGTTTGAGAAAAACCAAACGATTTGAATTTCCACTGGGGAGAAAAATTTCGGAGTTTAGAGTTGGGGATTTTAATATAAAATAGAAAAGGGTTGTGGATTGATAAAAATATATATTTGGGATCAAAACATTATTTTGGTGGTTGAGTAATATTAATTAGGGAATAAAATGAGTGATAAAATATTTTAAAGGATATATATGAAGTCTAGGAATTATTTAGGATCAAAATTGCATTTTTTGGAATATAGGAAAAATTAAATTAAATATGTGAAATATATTTTTAAAATAATAAAAGTGGGTGAAAAAGTTGAAAATATATTTTACAACTTAATTTTTGGTTGTACTATATTTTATTTCAAATTTTAGGGGTGAAAGGAAATAGAATTTGGAAATTAGAAATTCAATCTGGGAAATTCGAAAAGTGCACTGTTTATCATGCGCCACGTGCTCAACGCCGTACCGGCCGTACCGCGCCCCGCCCACGCGCGCGACACGCCCCAAGCCGCGCCACGCGTCGCCCGCGTCGGACCCCGCCGTCCTCGCGCGCGTGCCCCGCGTTCGCCGCGCCACCCGCCATTCCGCGCCGCCGCATGCCATTCGCCGCCCGGACCCCTCCCCTCTTCTCCCTCTCCGGTTGCCTATAAAGGGGCCAAGCCCTCTCCAATCCTCCCCAAACCGCCGCGTCTCGCCCTTCCATTTCCTCTCTTCCCCACTGCAGCCGCCGTCACGTGCCCAAGCCGCAAGCCGTCGTGCCGTGCGCCTCAAGCCGACGCCGTTGTCCACCGCGCGCCGGAGCTCCGCCGCATCCCGCGCCGTCGCCGTCGTCGTCGGTAAGTCCCCGGGCCGCCGCCCCTTGTGCTTGTGCCGGCCGTCGGCCAAAATAGAGAGAAGAGAGGGAGCGCGGGGAAGAAAAACAGAGGAAGGAAGGAAAGGGGAGAGAGAGAAAAAAAGAGAAAGAAAAAGAAAGGGAAAAAAGGGAAAAGAAAGGAAATAGGAAAAAAAGAAAAAATGGGAAAAACATGGAAAAATTCAAAAAAAATTAGGAAAATATTTGGGAAAATATATGGGCAAAAATATAATGTTTTCTCGTGTATTTTCTCTGTGCGATCTCGGAATTCAAATATTGGATTTTCGAAGATTTCGTTCTCACGTCATTTTTAATCCGAAGTTTATCTATTTTCTTTCCTCCATTAAAAAAATATATAATCTTTTGGTACTCGGGCCTCCAAAACATCGGGTACCCATTTCTTTTGATTAACGCTTTTAAATTTATTCCCTTAATTAAATTGATCGACGTTGTGTGAAAACCCTAAAATCACAAACTCGCTTTTTAAATCGGATTTTATCCCAAAACTCTCGCCCGAACTCGAGTAGAATTTTAGGCTAAACATTTGGAGTCATTTTTATGATTCTTTCGATCTCTTGGTATTTTTATTGAATTCTGATCGAATTCAATTGATTTTTCGCACGTACGGATAGCAACCGAGTGTAACGCCCGAAAATCGGAGAATTTAAAACCGAAAATTAAAATCGGAACTTACAAAAACTTTTTGCTTGTTGCTTCTAGATCCTGCTTATTGCTTCTTATTTGCCGACTTGGTTGCATAAAATTTATTTTGAAAATGATTTAATTTGAGGTTGGAGAAAAACCAAGTGTTTTGAAATCCCAGATGGGAGAAAAGGTTCAAAATATAGATTGGAAGGAATAAATAATTAAGATTTGGGGAATTATAGATGTCACTTTGAAAAGTATATACTCTTGGTTTGAACTGTAATTTAATGATGGGAAAGTAAATGTTATTTAAATATGGTGATAAAAACATTTTTTGAAAAGAAAATATGAAGTTAGAAAATTGATTTTAACCAAAGCTCTTACTTTCTTGAATTTAAAAGAAAAGAAAATAAATTAGAAAGGAAAAATATATTTGAATAATAAAAAAAGGGTGAAAAGGTTGAAAATATATTTCACAACTTATTTTTGGGTGTGTTATATTTTATTTTGAATTTTAGGGGAGAAAGGAAATAGAATTGGGAAATTAGGGATTAAAATCGGGAAATTCAGAAAGTTCACTATTCATTGCGCGCCAAGTGTTCGACGCCGTACCCCGGACCCCAGACCGCCTCGCCACCGCGCGCCGCGAGTCGCGTTCGCAGCACCGCGCCCCACGCCACCGTACCATGCTCATGCCGCGCCGTACCACGCCGTCGCGTCGCTCGCACTGTTCCACGTCGCGCCGTGCGTCGGCCACGCCCGCGCCGTGCCCGCGCCCGGACCCCACCCCGAGCGCCACCATGCGTCGTGCTCTCGCCTGGACCCCGCTGCCCTCGCGCCCACGCGCCACTCGCCGCGCCCGGCCCCCTTCTGAGCGCCGCCACGCGTCGCTCCTCACCCTAGGCCCCCTCCCCGGCGCTCGCCACACGTCGCCATGCCCCCACGCATGCGCGCCATGGCCGCCAGCCTCGCCCGAGCTAAAACCGCCATGGAACGCCTATAAAAAGGCCATAGCAGAGCAAGCTTCACATATAGAATTTCTTCGTGAGTCACTCCCCTTCAATTCCCCGAAGTTTCCCCCAAATTTCCCCCACCGTATCGCTCGAATTTTGAAGGAACCCGACGTGGAGCCGAAGAACCCTAGCGCCGGCCGCCCGAGGCAAAATCCAAAATTCATCACCCTCGGTCGAGCTCTTCCCAAATTGAAGGTATGTTCGCAATCTACGTGCTCTAGGTTTCATTTTCCCCATGTTTCCCGAGCCAATGCGCCGCCGGAACTCGCCGGCGACGAGCGGGGCCAAGCCCCTCTCTTTTGGCCGTCGCCGTGCACGTCGCTAGGCCGCTACGTAACTCCTCCAGGCTAACCAATGCTTTAGTTAGCTTCTCCACGTCCCGTAGTTGCTCTGAGACCCGCTAGTTCGACCGAAACTTGACCGGAGCATGCCGGCACCGTGCGCCTCCACCGCCATGATCACCTCACTGTCGCCGGCCCAATCCACCGCCTCTCCGGCCTGGCCATGCCTTGGAACGAGACCCTTGTGTTGCGTAGATAGTGCGTTGCCCTTTAGCCCCCGCGCTCTGGTTCCCCCCCCCCTCGCCGTCGTTCGGCTATGCCATGACCGCCGGCCTCGCGGGGAAGAAGAAGAAAGGAAAGAAGGAAGAAAAGAAAAGAAAAGGAAAAGAAAACGAGAAATGGGCGATAGCCCACTGGAGAGAGTGAGCTGGGCTCCCCGGCTTAGGCAATTTTTTTTGGAGATTTTTTATTTAATTTTTCTATGGGGATTAAAACAAGGATAAGCCTAGTAAAAATCATAACAAAATTATATTTACTCTTTTTAATTACTAAACCTTATTACAATGAAATAAGTTTACATCCTCTTTTCCAAAATTTCTTTTGCAAATAATGATGAACCTATAGTCAAACTTCTTAACATATTTTCTCTCCAAAAATTCCTATCTTTTGTGAAACCCATTATTCACCTAAATATTTTTTTAATATATGGATTTTCTAAACTCAAAAATCCAAATTAGTTATTCGGCATCTAAGCTTCAAGGTCTATCAACTATTTCGAGATTCGATTATTATAAACCCTAGGGCTTCTCCACCCGATGGATATTTTGACAAAATTGAAGGATAACCACTTCCTTTTATTAATTGAATCATCAACTCTAATATTTCTCAAGCTTTAAACATATTAGATTAAAATAAATATCAGCTCATATTTAATTAAATGGGTCCAATACAAAACTTCAAATCCTTATAACTCTTTCGCTCTAACTCGGATTTCGCCAAAACTCGAACCTAGGTTCGCATAGAGTCATAGCCTAGTATTAGGAGCTGTTTTCACGATTCATTTGGCTTTTATTGGATCTTATTGGATTTTATTTGAATTCTAATCGAATTCAAATTGGATTTCTCGCACGTATGATAGAGTCCGAGGGAACCGTCGAGAACGTCGAAGACTCAAGCCAACAGGATTGCGAGCAAGGCAAGTCATCACTCCCTTTGAACATATTGGTCCTATTTGCGAACTTGTGTTGATTCTAAAACTAAAATGTGCATGCTCTACATAAAAGAATACCTATTCCTGTTATGCCATGCCCTGATATTGAATTACCTTTAGTTATATTCTTTGTAACCCTCGACATGATGTAACCGAAGGAAATCTTCGGTAAAATGCTTAGCCATGCTATTATTAGATTCATGCATACTCATGTTTTTGCAAAAGAGCTATATGCTTGGGCAACTACCTCTGGGAAAGGTAGTTGAGATACGGCATGTGGAGACATGAGCGCCACATTGCCATGAGAATGATCAAATGAGTTTTGATGAAAACTAAAAATGCCAAACAAATGTTTTAGACTGGGGCGGCTGGATGATTTGGGTGGATTCTGGAAAAGGCAAGTGCCGACCCCGGTCGATTAAGGACCGAGCCATGAGATAGCCGAGAAATGAGCCAGTACAACCGTACTTCTCGAATGGGTATAGACCTAGCAGAGTAAATAGCTGAGCGGAGGTGGTACCCTGCATAGTGGTTCTTATGTATGAGATGAGACAGAGAATGGATGATTGAAAATCGAAATTAATTATAATTTGAAGAATGAAGTTTTCCCTTACCCTGGGAGCACCAGAACTCCTCACACTGCTAGGAAAGGACGGCTAGAGTGCAAGAGGATTTAAGTTCATGGAGCGGGTACTGCCAAAGTGAGGTTATCGAAAGGCTTTGCCGTGACCGTCCCATATAAAGGGATGTAGGCTCATTCAATGGGCAGTCGCGGAGTACGGGTAAAGTGTACATCCACTGCAGTGTGAATGAATCAATCTATTCGAATAGCCGTGCTCGCGGATATAGAGCATCGTGACAAGACTTTCGCTTGGCTAGACTCATAAATTTTAAAATGATGGGATGGGTTTGCATGATGATTTTCATGTACTGGTGGACTAACTTCTCGAAATACGAGAAGGGTAGACTCCCGAGAAAACCATGACGATCCGGTGGCAGGAAGCTATCCTTGGAATCACAATGGATGGTGGACAGAACCGTCGCCGACTTAATGAACTATGGTAATAAAACTTGACCTGGCTAGGCATTAGGTTTGTGAAATGATTTAAGAAAATTGGCTTTATGCTAAACCACAACCATCCTTTGAATGACCCTATCATGTGCATCCTTCCGTGTTGGCTTGCTGAGTACATTGGGTACTCACCCTTGCTATACGCACAAACCTTCAGATGGAAGAAACGAAGAACTGGAGGACCCCTATGCTTACTACCAGGATGAATGAAGACATTGGAGCGCAATAGGTCTTAATCCCCGGTTGTTGCCTGTGGCAATCGACATGCCGCTGCCTTTCGTCTGCTATCTTGTCTAATCTCTGATTTTGGTTGTATCCGGACCTATAGGTCCTGCGTGTAATGATATTGCCTTCGGGCCTATTATTGTAATACTTTTGGTGAAAGACTATTCGTGCACTTTGCACCTGATAATTCAGTACTGTATTCGTGGGTACCAAACTACTCGATCCAGGGAAATGATACTATGAACACGAATGATTCCCGCCCTCAAAAACGGGGGTCCACACCGAGGGAGCAGACACTGACTATGTTGAAGACCCCATCCAACAAGCGTGCGAGCAAGGCAAGTCATCACTTCCCTTTGAACATATTGATCCTATTTTGCGAAATGATGTTGATTTACACTTCAAATATGCATGCTATACACAAATGAATACCTATGCTTGATATACATGCCTTGATATTGATTACCCTTAGATATAATCTTTGAAACCTTCGATGTGATATAACCGGAGGATATCTTCGGCATGATGCTTAGCCATGCTTATGTTAGATTCATGCATACTCATGATTTTACAAAGAAGCTTCGTGCTTGGGCAACTATCTTTGGGAAGATAGTTGGAATACGGCATGTGGAGACATGAGCGCCACATTGCCCTGATCATGATGAAAATAGTTTTGATGGAAAAATAAAAAGTACAAAACCAATGTTTTAGACTGGGATGGATGGATGGATTTGGGTGGATTCCGGTAAAGGCAAGAACCGTCCCTGGTCAATTAAGGACCGAGCCATGAGACTTATAACCTGGAACGAGCCAGTACAACCGTACTTCTCGAATGGGTATAGACCTAGCGGAGTAGATAGCCGAGCGGAGGCAATATCCCTGGATAGTGGTTCTTGAAGTGAAGAGGTGGTTCTGGTTATCGAGATAAGGCTGCGGCCTAAGTATTGAGTAATGAATGAGAATGTTGTGAAGTTTTTCCCTTACCCCGGGAGCGCCAGAACTCCTCTCACTGCTAGGAAAGGATGGCTAGAGTGCAAGAGGATTTAAGTTCATGGAGCGGGTACTGCCAAAGCGAAGTTATCGAAAGGCTTTGCCGTGACCATCCCATATGAAGGGATGAAAGCTCATTCAATGAGTAGCTGCGGAGTACGGGTAAAGTGTACATCCACTGCAGTGTGAGTAAATCAATCTATTCTAATAGCCATGCTCGCGGTTAATGAGCAACATGACAAGTTTCTCCCATGGCTAGACTCATAAATTTTGAAATGATGGGATGGGAATGCATAATGATTTTCTGTGTTGGTGGACTCAACTTCTCGAACTGCGAGAAGGGGTGGACTCCCCAGAAAACCATGACGAACCGGAGGCAGGAAGCCATCCTTGGAAATTACGATGGATGGTGGACAGAACTGTCGCCGTTTTAATATACTTTGAAACTAAAACTTCACTTGGCTAGATATTAGGTTTGTGAAATGATTTGTGAAAATTGGCTTTGCGCAAATGAACCATAGCCATCCTTTGAATGACCCTATCAGGTGCATCATTCCGTGTCGGCTTGCTGAGTACGTTGGGTACTCACCCTTGCTATACGCACAAACCTTCAGATGGAGGAAGCGAAGAACTGGAGGACCCCTATGCTTATTGCCAAATGGGCGAAGGAGGAGAAGGCGTCTACTAGGTCTTAGTCCCCGGTCGTTGCCTCTGGCAATCAACATGCCGCTACCTTCCGACTGCTATCTTATCTAAATTCTGCTTTTGGTTGTATCCAGACCAGTAGGTCCTATATGTATTGGATATTGTCTTCGAGCCTATTATTGTAATAATTTTGATGTAAGACTATTTGTGCACTTTGCACCTGGTAATTCAGAACTGTATTCGTGGGTACCAAACTACTCGATCCAGGGATATGGTACTATGAACACGAATGATTCCCGTCCTCAAAAGTGGGGGTCGACAGAGCTGATATCAGAACAGAGCAACTGTAGGATAAGACCAACTGGCGCCCTACCCCTGAATAGCTGGTTAAAGGAAAATATCCCTACATAGGATTATTTTGAAAATACAAACTATTTTCACAAAACAAATATGTTTTTCCTCATACTCTTATTCCCATTCCTCTAGTAAATTGTTTGATATTACCCTTCTCTGACCCTAAGTTACCTTCAAAACAGATGTCAGGCCATGTTGGAGTTTGGGAGATCAAGGTTCTGCGGGAGGAAGGATTCGTGTCACAACTACAGTTGTTGCTATGGTGCCTAAGATACCCGGACGCACCCACCTACCGGATCAAAAGACATGGCACTGAAGGACACCTAGTATGGGAAGCTGCGGTTTCAGTTGAGGCCTGTATTGGGAGCGAGACACCCTATTGCTTCCACACACGTTATCACAGAGATTTGATAGAGGCAGCCCTTCAGGACGCAGCCCGTGAGGCATTCCTACGCCTCAATGCCATCCACCATGCTGAGCTTACAGTAACCGAGTTCGTACACCATCCCTACCGGGAGGAAGGCAACCCAGTCTGCACTGTGGAGGCCACCCCTTGCTGCTATAACCCCATGGTTACCCGTTTGTCCCGTGGGCGGAAACAGCTTATGATTGCTATGAAGAGGCATTGCTCGAGATAGATGAGCAGCAGCGACGCCTGAATGATCTGGAGGAGGAACACCAAAACTGTGGAGACCAGATCGACTCGCTGAAGACCCAGCTGCAAGCTAACGGCGCCCTATACGAGTAGCTCTCTGATCGTTATGTGGCTCGTGGAGAAGGATTGGTTGAGTTGGAGGAACAACTTCGAAAGACCCAGCAATAGATCGGCCAACTGGAAGAACAACTTCGCTTCAACCCTGTCCCCGTTGCTGGTACTTCTACTTTAGCTACACCAACACCCCCTGCTCCTGTGCCCAACCACTACTACTTCATGACTCCAGCTTGCTTGGCCACCTTTTAAGCCATAATGGAGCAAGCCTTCATGCTGAGCATTGAGCCAGGACCATACCTGATAGACCCTAATACTGCTACCTCATCGGAGCCCACCCCGATTTCCACGGCTGTACCATCCGAGCCTGGTTCGAGAGAGGATAACCCCATCCAGATCAACATTGACTCCGAATCCAAGACAGAACCCATGGAGATCAAGTGGGAGCTCAGCGACACAGATCCATCAGAGGAGGAAGCTCCTACCCGCCGCATGACACTCACCGGAGGTCCTATCACCCTTAGGACTGCCAGAAAGAGCATCAGGCCACCAAGCAGGAGGATCGGACATGACTCTGAGGTCACTACCTCTGAGCCATGGGGACTTCGATTCGCTTCGGCCAAGGATCACCCTCTGCCAGCACCTGGATCATGCGGATGGCTGGATGACTAGTTTGGATACCAGCAGCAGCTCTGGTCTTGCTTTGGATGGAGTTAAGATAGCAATGACCATGCCCCTACCCCTTTATGTGTGAGACCCTAGATCGATGCTAGTGTTGTTGTATTGTGTTGTATGGACTACACATGTCCAATGTATCCCCTGATGTAACATCTATGAACTGATAAGAAGTTCCATGTTATGTCATAAATGAGTTTATTCCACCAAGCTTGCTTTGAAATATCACCTTAAACAACTCAAAGAAAAATTCCTTAGAATCGCGACGTTAGCAAATCAAGTCTCTTATCTCATCCACGTTGTTCAGATGGCGCATCATCGCAGAGCCCCAGCAGCTACTGAGAACCTGCCAGAGCCTAACCCCTTCACCCCAGCGGAAGTCATGGCTTTACAGACCCAACTACTGCAAGCTATCGCCAACAACCAAGGACAACACGGAGGATCAAACCTCGGCGAATTTATGAGAGCAAAGCCGCCGACATTCTCCTCGGCAGATGAACCCATGGATGCTGAAGATTGGTTGAGAGTAATAGAGAAGAAGTTGACTCTAGTCCGAGTACGGGAAGCCGACAGAGTCGCCTTCGCCACCAATCAGCTGGAAGGACCCGCAAGTGACTGGTGGGACACCTACAAGGAAACCTGGGCTGAAGATGCCGATGAACCAACTTGGGAAGAATTCACGGCTGCCTTTCGTGAAAACTTCGTACCTGCTGCAGTCATGAGGATCAAGAAGAATGAGTTTCGTAGGCTGTGCCAAGGCAACACCACCGTACAAGAGTAGCTTAACAGGTTCACGCAGCTTGCACGTTATGCCACGAGCGACCTGGCAGACGAAGAAGAAAAGATGGATAAGTTTATCGAAGGACTGAACGACGAGCTGAGAGGACCGATGATCGGTCAAGACCACGCCAGCTTCCAAAGCCTCATCAACAAGGTCGTGAGGCTTGAGCATGACCAAAGGACGGTTGAAAACAACCAAAAGAGAAGGCTTGCAATGGCCCGTCCAATTCAAGGAACACCCCAGCGACCCAAAGGAGCAACCCCGACAGGTTGAAAGCCAACCATAGTGGCAACCAATCGCCCTGCCGCACCCAGCAACGTCAGCAGGCCACCTGCAACACCGCCTCGCACTCCGGCGCCTACTTTGGCAGCCCTAGGAACCAGGAATGTCAACTGCTTCAACTGCGGAGAATTCGGGCATTACACAAACAGCTGCCCTAAGCCGTGCAACACACCCAACCGTACCGGAGCCAACGCCATCGCAGTACGAGGAACCCCCGCTCCAGCACCTGGACACAGTTTGTTCAGAACACCCCAACCAAAGGAAGCTGCAACCGAATTTCGCCATGGTCAGGTCAACCATGTGCGTGCTGAGGAACCGGAAAGACTTCGTCATATACTGTGATGCATCCCATGGCTAGACTCATAAATTTTAAAATGATGGGATGGGAATGTGTGGACCCCCGTTTTTGGAACGAGAATCTTTCGTGTTCTTGGTACCATTTCCCTGGATCGAGTAGTTGGTACCCACGAAATACAGTACTGAATAAGCAGGTGCACATGCACGAATAGTCTTACAACGAAATTATTACATGATAGGCCCGAAGGAAATGTTCACCACACAGGACCTCATGGTCCGGATACAGCACAAAAGCAGAAATTAGATACGGCAGCGGAATAGAGGCAGCGGCATGTCAGTTGCCACAGGCAACGACCGGGGCTAAGACCTAGTAAGCGCCATCAACATCTTCGCCCTCCTGGTAGTAGGCGTAAGGATCCTCCGATTCTTCATTCCCACCATCTGAAGGTTTGTGCGTATAGCAAGGGTGAGTACCAACCATACTTAGTAAGCCAACACGGAAGTGATGCATATGATAGGGTTATTCAAGGAATGGCTGGAGCTCTTTTGCATAAAGCCAATTTTCACAAATCTTTTCACAAGCCTAGCAACTAGACAAGTCAAGTTTTAGTTCCATAGTTCATTAATTCGGCGACGGTTCGTCTACCATCCATCGTGATTCCAAGGATGGCTTCCCGCCTCCGATTCGTCATGGTTTTCGGGAATCAACCCCTTCTCGCATCTCGAGAAGTTGATCCACCAGCTAATGAAATCATCATGCAAACCCATCCCAGCAGTTTTAAGTTTAAAGTCTAGCCAAGCGAAAGTCTTGTCATGATGCTCGATATCCGCGAGCACGGCTATTCGAATAGATTGATTCATTCACACTGCAGTGGATGTACACTTTACCCGTACTCCGCGACAGCCCAACGAATGAGCCTACGTCCCAACACATGAGACGGTCACGGCAAAGCCTCTCGATAACCTCACTTTGGCAGTACCCGCTCCATGAACTTAAGCCCTCATGCACTCTAGCCGTCATTTTCTAGTAGTGAGAGGAGTTCTGGTGCACCCGGGGTAAGGGAAAATTTTCTCAATCTTTAAGTTCAATTAATGTCGATTTAATTCCACCATCCACAACATAGGCCGCAGCCTCATCCTCATCACACAAACCACATCATAAAGAACCATCTATGCAAGGATACTGCCTCCGCTCGGCTATCTAGTCAGCTAGGTCTATACCCATTCGAGAAGTACGGTTGTACTGGCTCGTTTCCCGCTATCTCATGGCTCGGTCCTTAATTGACCAGGGTCGGCCCTTGCCTTTTCCGGAATCCACCCAAATCATCCGGCCGCCCCAGTCTAAAACATTTGTATAGTACTTTCCATTTTCATCAAACTTAGTTCATCATTCTCATGGCCATGTGGCGCTCATGTCTCCACAGGCCGCATCTCAACTACCTTCCCTAAGGTAGTTGCCCAAGCACAAAGCTTCTTTGTAAATCATGAGTATGCAGGGATCTAGTATAAGCAGGGCTAAGACTTTTTACCGAAGTTAGCCTCCGGTCATATCACATCGACGGTTACAAAGAATAATTCTAATGGTAATCAACATCAAGGCAGGGTATATCAAGCATAGGTACACATCTGTGTATAGCATGCAATTTGCAATTGAAACCAACATTATTTCGCAAAGTAGGATCAATATGTTCAAAGAGTGTGATGACTTGCCTTGCTCGCACGCTTGTGGAGTGGTGTCTTCAACGGGGTCGATGCCGGTCTCTTTAGGTGCTACCCATACGTGCGAAAAATCAATCGATTCCGATTAGAATCCCATATAACACCAAAAGGTCGAAAAGATCCGAAAAAGCCTCAGAAATGATCCCAAGCGCTAAGCCCAAATTCCTACTTAAGTTTGTACTAAGATCGCCCGGGAAAACTCCAAGTTTTGACATCGGGTCGACGACTTGGGGTTTTCGCAAAACGACGATCGCGATTTGTTCGAGGAAATGGATTTGAAAATATCCACGGAGGGATTGGTGCTTGAGGTTTTGAAGGTCCGAGCACAAAAGAGAAACATATTTAAGTGGCGAGAAAGATCTAAACGAAATTCGGATTCAAAAACAATGCAAAACGAAATTTCAGAAAAGTCCGATTTTGATTTTCAAATTTTCGCACTGAGAAAACATACAAAAATATACTTTAATTTTGCCCAAAATTTTACTCAAATCTTTCCAAAATATTTTTCCCAATTTTCTAAAAATTTTTCCAAATTTTTCCCTATTTTTCTTTTTCTTCTTTTTTTTCTTTTTCTTTTTCTTTATTTTCTCTGCGCAACTGTTCATTGCCCTTAATGTGTTCGACCGGGGTTCGGCAAAACAAAGGCGGCGGCGGTGCGAGCGCATGGGGAAAGGGGCGGCGCCCGGCTTACCGGCTTCTGAGACGGCAAGGGATGGTGGCGTGCCCCCGACGCCGGCGACGGCCACGGGGCTTCGGCGCTTGGCGGCGATGGCGACGGCTTGCGGCGGAGGCGGCGCGCTCGGATTTGTAGCGACGGCACTCGGGAGAAGGAGGGGCTAGAGGCGACGGCGGTGTGAGGGAAGTGGGGGTCTTCTCCTTTTATAGCCGCGCCGAGGGCGGGAGAAGAGGGGGCGGCGCAGCACACCTCGGTGGTTGCCATGCGGCGGCGCGGGAGGTCGGGCCGGGCAAAGGGCTCTTGCGACGTGGCGGGAGGAGCGCGGCGCGGGCGCGGGCCGCGTACGGCGTCGTGCGCGCGTGGCGCGGCGAGCGGCGCGGGCGCGGGGCGGGCGCGCGCGCACGTGGCGTGCTCGTGCGTGCGCGGCGCGGCGCGGTACGGCCGGGCGACGCGCGGCGGCGCGCGCGGCTGGGGCCGCACGGCGTCGAGCACCTCATGCGCAATGAACAGTGCGATTTCATATTTTTCCCGATTTTCAGATTTTAATTTCCTATTTCTATTTTCCTCTCTTCTAAAAATTCCAAAATAAATTCCTATATTAAAAATTATTTTTTACTACTATGTTTTCAACTTTTTCTCCACTTTTATTTTCCCACAATATTTTTCATATTTATTTATTTAAATCCCTTTTTCCTAATTTTCATACTTCACCCATTTATTTTTCAAAAATTTCCCGATTCCGAATAAGACTCCCAAATATTTTATTGTTTATTTTGTGTCCTAATTTATCTTTCCCCAACCACAATTACTATTCCATTTCTTCCAATTCGCATTTTCATAAATCCGCACTTCATTCTCCGATTTCTTTTAAAATCCCTAATACTGAATTTCGCATTTTTCTCTCCGACAAACTCCAACTCATCCAAAAACACCGAAAGGGAATTGATCACAACTAGATTTATGCAACGAGCGGCAAATAAGAAGCAACAAACCCGAGGAAGAAGCAACAAGCGAAGGTTTTGAAAGTTCCAATTTTTATGTTTCCGATTTCAGTTTCTTCGATTTTCAGGATGTTACAAACCTACCCCCTAACAATAAATCTCTTCCCGAGATTTCTTACGGTTCTGAGTAGGTGTGGGTATTCCGTCTTCAGAATTCCTCACTTTCCCAGGTAGCCTCCTCTTCAGTGTGGTTGCTCCATTGTACTTTGTACATGCACCATGACTTGGTCCATGTCTTCTTTTCGCCTCGTCCAAGATCTTTATTGGATGCTCCGGTAGGTGAGATCACTGTTGATATGGATGGTTTCCAAAGGAGCTTGCTCTTCGGCACCCGCAGGCATTTCTTCAACTGCGACACGTGGAATACTGGTGGACATCGGAGATGTTCTCGGGCAGCTCCATGGTAGGCCACTTCACCTCTTCTAGCGTTTATCAAGAATGGGCCCACGTATCTTGGTGTGAGTTTCCCTTTGACTTTGAACCTCTGAGTTCCCGTAGTGGTGAGACCTTTAGATACACATAGTCACCCTCTTTGAATTCTAATTCTCTTCGACGGGTATCCGCGTAGCTCTTTTGTCGTGATTGGGCAGCTTGTAACCGGTCCCGATCGGCGAACCTTTTCTTCGGCCTCTTTGATTATGTCAGCCCGAATACGGCTCGTTCACCGGTTTCGACCACATTAATGGGGTTCGACATCGGCGACCAAATAGGGCTTCGTTTGGTGACATCTTCAGACTGCCTTGGTAGCTGTTGTTGTAGGAGAACTCGGCGTACGGTAAACATTTCTCCCAATCCTTGGTGAAATCCAACGCACAGGCTCTCAGCATATCTTCTAGCACTTGATTTGTCCTTTCAGTCTACCCGTCGGTCTGTGGGTGGTAAGCGGTACTGAAGGCAAGGTGACTTCCGAGTGCCTCGTGAACTTTGCTCCAGAAATGAGACGTGAATTGGGTACCACGATCCAATATAATCCTTTTTGGTACACCATGGAGACATACAATCCTACTCATGTATAGTTCCGCTAGCTTGGCACTGTTGTAGTTAGTCTTTACGGGAATAAATCTGGCGGTCTTGGTGAGCCGATCTACTATTACCCAGGTGGAATCGTAACTTCGCAGCTTTGGGTAGTCCAACGATGAAATCCATGCCTATCTCGTCCCATTTCCATTCGGGAATCTTGAGCGGCTGCAGCAAGCTCCGCTGGTCGTTGATGCTCAGCTTTCACCCTTTGGCATACATCACATACGGCTACGTATTCGGCTACATCTCTCTTCATATTGGGCCACCACTATTCTCCCTTCAAATCCTGGTACATTTTTGTGCTTCCTGGATGTAACGAATATGCCGAATCGTGTGCTTCCTTTAAGATCAACCCTCTCAAACCCCCTTGTTCAGGCACGCAGATTCTTTTCTTGTACCACAGGGTTCCCTTGTCGTCTACCGAAAATTCCTTAGCGCGTCCAGCGCCATGCGCTCTTTGATTTCCGGGTTTCCCCATTTCCCTTTGGGCCTCTTCTATTTTAGTCCTCAGAAGGGGTTGGATTTCCAGTGAGTTTACTTCTCCGTGAGGAATCAGGTGCAGATTAAGTCGAGCCATTTCTTCTTGGAGCTCATTGGCTCTACCTTCCAATCCCATATGGTTGCATTGGGCTTTGCGGCTTAACGCATCGGCCACTACATTTGCCTTGCTGGATGGTAATGGATTCCTAGATCGTAATCTTTGATCAATTCCAACCATCGTCTCGTCGTAGGTTGAGATCGGACTGAGTAAAGAAGTATTTCAAGCTCTTGTGATCAGTATATATATCACAGTGGTTCCCGATCAGGTAGTGTCTCCAGATCTTCAATGCGTGAACAACCGCGGCTAATTCCAGGTCATGTGTGGGATAGTTCTCCTCGTGGGGTCGTAACTGTCGTGAGGCATATGCTACGACCTTCCCATCTTGCATTAACACGCCTCCTAGTCCTTGCCGAGATGCATCACAGTACATCACAAAATCCTTCCGATTGTCAGGTAGAGTTAAGATTGGGGCGGTGGTTAACTTTTCTTTTAGTTGGTCAAAGGCTTCTTGACACTTCTCGTTCCATTCAAACTTCTTTTCCTTCTTCAGAAGTTGAGTCATAGGTCGGGCTACGGTGGAAAACCCTTCGATGAACCTTCGGTAATACCCGGCCAAGCCCAAGAAACTCCGAACTTCCGTTACTGACTTGGGTGCCTTCCATTCCATGACAGCCTCGACCTTGGCGGGGTCTACCGCTACTCCTCCCTGAGACCACGTGGCCAAGAAAAGCGACTTCCTTGAGCCGAACTCGCATTTGCTAAATTTTGCATACACTGGTGCTCTCAGCGTTTTCCAAGTACCGCCGTAGATGCTCCACATGCTCCTCATCGTTCTTGGAGTAGATAAGTATATCGTCGATAAATACCACTACGAATTTATCCGGTATTCCATGAATACCTTGTTCATCAAATTCATAAAATATGCCGGAGCATTGGTCAATCCAAAGGACATTACCGTGAACTCGTATAAGCCATAACGTGTAGAGAACGCCGTTTTGGGAATATCTCCGGCTCTAATCTTCAACGATGATATCCCAACCGAAGATCAATCTTTGAGAACACTTGCGCACCCTTAAGTTGATCGAATAGGTCATCGATTCGAGGTAGTGGGTACTTGTTTTTGATAGTCACCTCATTCAACGATCGGTAGTCC
Organism: Oryza australiensis; assembly: GCA_019925245.2. Lineage (NCBI taxonomy): Eukaryota > Viridiplantae > Streptophyta > Magnoliopsida > Poales > Poaceae > Oryza > Oryza australiensis. The sequence continues at coordinate 2,071,367 of JAIFGZ020000326.1, read as the reverse complement.
ACACACATCCTCATACTCCCATCCTTCTTCTTGACGAAGAGTACTGGAGCTCCCCAGGGAGAAGAACTGGGGCGTACAAATCCTTTCTCTTGTAGTTCTCGGATTTGCTTCTTGAGTTCTTCTAACTCGTTGGCCGGCATTCGGTAAGGTCTCTTGGATATGGGGGCAGTACCAGGCATTAGGTCGATGATAAACTCTATGTCGCGATCCGGGGGCATTCCGGGCAATTCCTCGAGAAATACGTCTGGGTATTCTTGTACTACTGGCATCCCGCTTAGAGGTAGCATGGTGAATACTCCCGCAGCTTGCTCGCATAGCTTCGGGTTTTGGTCCATAGTTATGCTCATTGGTGATCCCCATGGGGTGGATACCATGACTTACCTTCGACTGCAGTCTATGATTCCATTATTCTTGGTCAACCAATCCATCCCGAGTATGATATCAATGGTTTGGGGTGATAGCACCATAATGTTTGAAAGAAACACCACGTCACTAATCCGTATGGGCACATTGATGCAAGCATGGGGTACGGTTATGTTTCCCCCAGGTGAGTGTACTAGCATAGGTCTCTTAAGTTCTACTTGGTGTAGGTGGTGTTGTTTGCTTCCTTGGGAAGATATGAATGAATGCGAGGCTCCGAATCAAATAAGACTTTAACTGGGGTAGAGTTGATAGAGAACATACCCATCAGCACGTCCCCGATCCTCCTCGCGCTTCTTCAAGACGCACATGATTCACCCGGCCACGTCGAAACCCGGTGGCGCCTCATTGGGTTGCGGGGTCCCGAATGCACCGCGTCCCGCAGCAGGGTGGGGGTTCCTCGACGGTCGTTGCATTGGCGCCGGCGCACGGGAGTGTTGCGTGGTTTGGGGCAGCTGTTGGAGTAGTGCCCGAACTCTCCACAATTGAAGCGCACATTCCTTCTTCCGGTGCGGCTAGGGTTGGCGTCGATGTACGGAATTGAGGTGTAGCCGGCTCCGTTGACATGGTCGGGTGGGGGAACGACCGGCGTCGAACGTTTGGCTTCCATCCGCACGGGGTGGCTCCCTTGAGACGTTGAGGCGCTCCCCGAAATGGGCGGGCCATAGCAAGCCTCCTTTTGCGGTTATTTTCTACCATCTTTTGGTCATGTTCAAGCCGTACGACCTTGCTTCGATGAGGCTTTGGAAGCCGGTGTGGTCTTGTCCGATCATCGGTCCTCTCACTCATCGTTTAGTCCCTCGATAAATTTATCCATCTTCTCTTCTTCGTCCGCCAGTCACTTGTGGCGTAACGGGCAAGCTGGGTAAACTTGTTCAGTACTCTTGTATCGAGGTGTTTCCTTGGCGCAGCCTACGGAAATCATTTTTCTTCATCCTCATAACTCGCAGCTGGTACGAAATTTTCACTAACGCAGCCGTGAATTCTTCCCATGTCGGTTCTCCGGCATCTTCAGCTCGCGTCTCCTTGTAGGTTTCCCACCAGTCACTTGCGGGATCCTCTAGTTGGCTAGTGGCGAAGATAACTCTATCTGCTTCTCGAACTCGGACGAGAGTTAGCTTTTTCTCTATCACCCTCAACCAATCTTCAACATCCATGGGTTCTTCGGCCGTGGAGAAGGTTGGTGGCTTAGCTCGCATGAACTCTCCTAAACTTGATCCTCCTCGACTCCCCTGGTCGTTGGCAATTGCTTGGAGCAGCTGGGTTTGTAAAGCCATAACCTCCGCCAGAGTGGAGGGGTTAGGCTCCGGCGGGTTCTCGTTGGTTGCTGCGGCTCTGCGGCGATGCGCCATCTGAAGAAGATAGATGAATTAAGAGACCGAACCTGTTAAGGTCATGGTTACTAGGTGATTTCTCTTCAAGTTGTTTTTAAATGATCTTCAACCAACAAGCATGGTAAAATAAGCCCATTAATAGGATACCACAAAGTGATACTTAGGTCCATAATATTACATCAAAGGGGTACAATGGACTGTATATGCACAGTCCCACATGCCATGATACAACAACTACATTGTCCTACCGCCTTAACTATTAAGGGGGAAAGGGTGTGATCCTTGCCGCGAACCGTCCAAAGCGAGATCAAGCCGGGGTGGTCCTCTCGCCTAATCATCCAACCATCCGCAGGAGCAGCGTGCGGGAAGGGGTGATCCTCTGCTGAAGCAAATCGGAGTCCCCATGGCTCAAAGGTGGTGGCCTCGAGTCATGCCGAATCTTCCCGCTCGGTGGCCGTGTACTCTTGCGAGCGGTCTTGCGGGTGGGGGACCTCGGTGTGAGTCAGCGACGAGTGGGAGCTTCCTCCTCCATTGGATCGGTGTCGCCGGACTCCCATTTGATCTCCATAGGTTCCGTCTCGGACTCGAGTTGGTGTGGATCTGGATGGGGTTCTCCTCTCCCGATCCAGCTCGGATGGCACCGCTACGGAGTTCGAGGTGGGTCCCATGGAAGTGGCAGCAGTGGGGTCTATCGTGCACGGCGCCGCCTCGTGCTCAACATAAAGCTTGCTCCATCATGGCTTGAAAGGTGTCCAAGCATGCTGGAGTCATAAGGTAGTAGTGGTCGGGCACGGGAGCGAGGTGTTGGTACAACTCCGGTGGAAGTACTGCAGCATGGACAGGGCGGAAGCGCAGCTGTTCCTCCAGCTGGTTGACTTGTTGCTTGCTCTTCCTGAGCTGCTCCTCCAGCTCTACCAGGGCTTCCCCACGGGCCATGTAACGGTCCGAGAGCTGCTCATATTGGGCACCGTTGGCCTGCAGCAGAGTCTGCAGCACGTTGATCTGCTCCCCACAGCCCTGGTGGCTCTCGACCAGATCATTGAGGCGTTGCCGCTGGTCGTTGATCTCGAGCAAAGCTTCTTCGTAGCAGCCATCCGCCGTCTTCGCCCAGCCGTGATAGACGTGTATAGGGTTGTAGCAGCAGGGGGTGGCTTCCACGGTGCAAACTGGGTTGCCTTCCTCGTGATAGGGATGGTGCACAAACTCTATCACTGTAAGTTCAGCACGGTGTATCGCATTAAGGCGAAGAAATGCTTCGCGGGCCGCGTCTTGAATGGCTGCTTCCGCTAAATCTCGGTGATAGCGGGTGTGAAAACAAAAAGGTGTTTCACTCCCCATGCGGGCCTCCATGGAAACGGCTGCTTCCCATACTTGATATCCCTCGGAGCCATGCCTCTTGATCTGGTAAGTAGGTGGTTCTGGGTATCTTAAACACCACAGCAATGACTGAAGCTGTGCCACGAATCCCTCATCTCGTGGGATGGTGATTTCCCAGGCTCCGACATGGTACGACATCTGTTTTTGAAAGCAACTTAGGGTTAGAGGGAGAGAGATATCATCAAAACCATTTGGTAAAGAAAAGGGAAATGAAAATATAGAAAAAGTATATTTGTATTTTCAAAAATAATAGTTTGCGAAATGGTCCTACCTAGGGATACTTCCCTTTAGCCAACTAGTCAGGGGTAGGGCGCCAATTGGTCTTATCCTACGGTCGCATGGCTCTGATACCAGCTCTGTGGACCCCCGTTTTTGGAACGGGAATCTTTCGTGTTCTTGGTACCATTTTCCTGGATCGAGTAGTTGGTACCCACGAAATACAGTACTGAATAAGCAGGTGCACATGCACGAATAGTCTTACAACGAAATTATTACATGATAGGCCCGAAGGCAATGTTCACCACACAGGACCTCATGGTCCGGATACAGCACAAAAGCAGAAATTAGATACGGCAGCGGAATAGAGGCGGCGGCATGTCGGTTGCCACGGCAACGATCGGGGCTAAGACCTAGTAAGCGCCATCAACATCTTCGCCCTCCCGGTAGTAGGCGTAAGGATCCTCCGATTCTTCATTCCCACCATCTGAAGGTTTGTGCGTATAGCAAGGGTGAGTACCAACCGTACTCAGCAAGCCAACACGGAAGTGATGCATATGATAGGGTTATTCAAGGAATGGCTGGAGCTCTTTTGCATAAAGCCAATTTTCACAAATCTTTTCACAAGCCTAACAGCTAGCTAAGTTTTAGTTCCATAGTTCATTAATTCGGCGACGGTTCTGTCTACCATCCATCGTGATTCCAAGGATGGCTTCCCGCCTCCGATTCGTCATGGTTTTCTGGGAATCCACCCCTTCTCGCATCTCGAGAAGTTGATCCACCAGCTAATGAAATCATCATGCAAACCCATCCCAGCGTTTTAAGTTTAAAGTCTAGCCAAGCGAAAGTCTTGTCACGATTCTCGATATCCGCGAGCACGGCTATTCGAATAGATTGATTCATTCACACTACAGTGGATGTACACTTTACCCGTACTCCGCGACAGCCCAACGGATGAGCCTACGTCCCAACACATGAGACGGTCACGGCAAAGCCTTTCGATAACATCACTTTGGCAGTACCCGCTCCATGAAGTTAAGCCCTCATGCACTCTAGCCATCATTTTCTAGCAGTGAGAGGAGTTCTGGCGCACCCGGGGTAAGGGAAAATTTCCTCAATCTTTAAGTTCAATTACTGTCGATTTAATTCCACCATCCACAACATAGGCCGCAGCCTCATCCTCATCACACAAACCACATCATAAAGAACAATCTATGCAAGGATACTGCCTCCGCTCGGCTATCTAGTCAGCTAGGTCTATACCCATTCGAGAAGTACGGTTGTACTGGCTCGTTTCCCGGCTATCTCATGGCTCGGTCCTTAATTGACCAGGGTCGGCCCTTGCCTTTTCCGGAATCCACCCAAATCATCCGGCCGCCCCAGTCTAAGACATTTGTATAGTACTTTCAATTTTCATCAAACTTAGTTCATCATTCTCATGGCCATGTGGCGCTCATGTCTCCACAGGCCGCATCTCAACTACCTTCCCTAAGGTAGTTGCCCAAGCACAAAGCTTCTTTGTAAATCATGAGTATGCAGGGATCTAGTATAAGCAGGGCTAAGCATTTTTACGGAAGTTAGCCTCCGGTCATATCACATCGACGGTTACAAAGAATAATTCTAATAAATAATCAACATCAAGGCAGGGTATATCAAGCATAGGTACACATCTGTGTATAGCATGCAATTTGCAATTGAAACCAACATTATTTCGCAAAGTAGGATCAATATGTTCAAAGAGTGTGATGACTTGCCTTGCTCGCACGCTTGTGGAGTGGTGTCTTCAACAGGGTCGATGCCGGTCTCTTCAGGTGCTACCCGTACGTGCAAAAAATCAATCGATTCCGATTAGAATCCCATATAACACCAAAAGGTCGAAAAGATCCGAAAAAGCCTCAGAAACGATCCCAAGCGCTAAGCCCAAATTCCTACTTAAGTTTGTACTAAGATCGCCCGGGAAAACTCCAAGTTTTGACATCGGGTCGACGACTTGGGGTTTTCGCAAAACGACGATCGCGATTTGTTCGAGAAAATGGATTTGAAAATATCCGCGGAGGGATTGGTGCTTGAGGTTTTGAAGGTCCGAGCACAAAAGAGAAACATATTTAAATGGCAAGAAAGATCAAAACGAAATTCGGATTCAAAAACAACGCAAAACGAAATTTCAGAAAAGTCTGGTTTTGATTTTCAAATTTTCGCACCGAGAAAACATACAAAAATATACTTTAATTTTGCCCAAAAATTTACTCAAATCTTTCCAAAATATTTTTCCCAATTTTCTAAAATTTTTTCCAATTTTTTCCCTATTTTTCTTTTTCTCCTTTTTTTTCTTTTTCTTTTTCTTTATTTTCTCTCGCGCCATTGTTCATTGCCCTTAATGTGTTCCACCGGGTTCGGCAAAACAGAGGCGGCGGCGGCGCGAGCGCATGGGGAAAGGGCGGCGGCCCGGCTTCGCGCGCTCGGAGACGGCGAGGGATGGTGGCGGTGCCCCGGCGGCGGCGGCGACGTCTCACGGGGGCTTCGGCGCTTGGCGGCGATGGCGACGGCTTGCGGCCGAGGCGGCGCGCTCGGATTTGTAGAGATGGCGCTCGGGAGAAGGAGGGGCTAGTGGCGACGGCGGTGTGAGGGAAGTGGGGTCTTCGCCCCTTTTATAGCCGCGGCCGAGGGCGGGAGAAGAAGGGGCCGTGTAGCACGGCTCGGCGGTTGCCATGCGGCGGCGCGGAGGTCGGGCCGGCGCGGGCGCTTGCGACGTGGCGGGAGGGCGCGGCGCGGGCGCGGGGCCGCGTACGGCGTCGTGCGCGTGGCGCGGCGCGAGCGGCGCGGCGGGGTCGGTGGCGCGCGCGAGCCGAGTCGGCGGGGCCCGGCGCGGCGGCGGCGCGTGGGGTGAGCGAGCGGGCGCGGGCGCGGGACCGGGCACGCGAGGTCGCGGCAGGGGCCTACGCGGGCGCGCACGCGGCGCGTGGCGTGCGCGGGCGCGGTGCGTGGCGTGCGCGTGCGCGACGCGTGCGCGCGCGCGGCGCGGGCGCGGTACGGCCGGGCGACGCGTGGCGGGCGCGCGCCGGGCCGGTACGGCCGAGCACCTCATGCACAATGAACAGTGCGATTTCATATTTTTCCCGATTTTCAGATTTTAATTTCCTATTTTTATTTTCCTCTCTTCTAAAAATTCCAAAATAAATTCCAATATTAAAAATAATTTTTACTACTATGTTTTCAACTTTTTCTCCACTTTTATTTTCCCACAATATTTTTCATATTTATTTATTTAAATCCCTTTTTCCTAATTTTCATACTTCACCCATTTATTTTTCAAAAATTTCCCAGATTTCGAATAAGATTCCCAAATATTTTATTGTTTATTTTGTGTCCTAATTTATCTTTCCCCAACCACAATTACTATTCCATTTCTTCCTATTCGCATTTTCATAAATCCGCACTTCATTCTCCTATTTCTTTTAAAAATCCCTAATACTGAATTTCGCATTTTTCTCTCCGACAAACTCCAACTCATCCAAAAACACCGAAAGGGAATTGATCAAAACTAGATTTATGCAACTGAGCTAGCAAATAAGAAGCAACAAACCCGAGGAAGAAGCAACAAGCGAAGGTTTTTGAAAGTTCCGATTTTTATGTTTCCGATTTCGTTTCTTCGATTTTCAGGATGTTACATAATGCATAATGATTTTGTGTGCTGGTGGACTCAACTTCTCGAACTGCGAGAAGGCGTGGACTCCCCAGAAAACCATGACGAACCAGAGGCGGGAAGCCATCCTTGGAAATCATGATGGATGGTGGACAGAACCGTCACCGCTTTAATATACTCTGAAACTAAAACTTGACTTGGCTAGATATTAGGTTTGTGAAATGATTTGTGAAAATTGGCTTTGCGCAAATGAACCATAGCCATCCTTTGAATGACCCTATCATGTGCATCATTCCGTGTTGGCTTGCTGAGTACGTTGGGTACTCACCCTTGCTATACGCACAAACCTTCAGACGGAGGAAGCGAAGAACTGGAGGACCCTTATGCTTACTGCCAGATGAGCGAAGGAGAAGAAGGCGTCTACTAGGTCTTAGTCCTCGGTCATTGCCTGTGGCAATTGACATGCTGCTGCCTTTCGACTGCTATCTTATCTAAATTCGGCTTTTGGTTGTATCCGGACCAGTTGGTCCTATATGTATTGGATATTGCCTTCGGGCCTATTATTGTAATAATTTCGATGTAAGACTATTTGTGCACTTTGCACCTGGTAATTCAGAACTTTATTCCTGGGTACCAAACTACTTGATCCAGGGATATGGTACTATGAACACGAATGATTCCTGTCCTCAAAAACGGGGGTCGACACCATAGCACTCAACCTAATAAACTTAGCACCTGCAAAACAAAGTTAAACACAAATGCAAAAACAAGTGTTAGTCCATTGAACAAGTAATTTGCTAGCAAGTACTATCAAGTCTAACCTACTACATGCAAAGCTTATACCAAGGGAGGGCTATTTATGGTCTCATTTTGGCATAAAAGCAAGTTTTATTTCACAACCATTTGCAAAGGGATTTATAAAACAATTTTAAACATTAATATAAGTAGATCACAATAATTTCCATAGTAATATAGTAAATACACCCTTGTTGTCCTCCTCGGCAACAAGTCTTGTATCCATCATCAATATCAACATAATCATCATGAACCATCATTTCCATAACCCATTTTTATAAACACATTTATCAAACAAGTCTATACTCGTGACACTTCACTATGTCGCTCATGACCGTGAGTATGGCTCATCGACTAGTTTTAGACTCTGTAGAGTTTGTATAGGTTTACCCACATTATATGAATTCTCTAGTTTGTCTCGTGTCAGCCAGAGCACTACCACACTATACATTGAGTGCGGTCTAGAAGTCATAATGAGACTGTTACATTGTCTATTGTCTAACCTTGCATTAGCTACGACAAGCGTGAATCCACCCTAGGAATGACTTAGAGCCATTAGGTGGTGAGCCCATGCCTTAAACGTAATGCCATGGTGGCAAACACATCTATTTTCCCATGAAACACTATACCGTTTGTTGGTATTTCTTACGTTCATAGATAAATCCGCAAGCGCACGGATATACCATTTCACCCAAGGAGTATTCCAAGGGTATCGTTATTTATTTTATCCCAAAGGAAGACTTTGGTCTTGAAGAGAATACTAAGATGCCATGCATATTCATAAGCTATAGATGAGATACCTTAGTCCAGACAGGGGTAAGATAATTATATGATAAAGGTAGTGTGACACACACAGAAGAGTCCTAGATAGATAATACACTAGTGCTAAGTGGAGAGTAGTAATTAGAGTCATATTCCTATAGTTCTTCTAATTAGAATACATAGTTTAATTAATTATTCTAGCTATGCCTAAACCCAATTCTATGCTCCCAGGACTACTGGGGTACCGCCGCCTAGTGGCCCGACCTGCCACCATGAAGCGATCTCTTACCATTAGGCCTACACCAAATCTGAACGCGGAGGAATGCAAAGGACGGACATGGCTGTCACCACCTGCCGCCTACCTCTCACCCATGGGAAGTGGTCATAACCAATGTCCTCCCCCAAGCTTTTCCTTTTACTTACGGACCATGATAGGGATTAAACCCTTCCGACCGAAAGTACGCCAGCATATCAGACTAGCTCTACTACAGATTGGAGTTGATCTCCCGGAGCTGATCAACGGTTTGCTGCTGCCACTGATTGGCCTGGTCCTACCACTGCTGAGTACCTTAGACATGTTGATGAAGCTGATGAAGTTCACCTTGTATCTCCATAGTCCTCGTGTCCATTGTCCCCAGTCGTTCAATAATTCCCGTGGTATGAAAACCTCGTGCCGAGAATGAATGTGGAACTCCGTACGATGGAGGCAAACCACTGGAGCTTGACGACTCCGTGGCTTGTTCATGGTGCCAGCAAGGTCCATGTGCCCATTGAGCACTGCTAGCTGACTGCCATGAAGAGCCTCCCGCCTCATAATATTGCTGAGGCTGGTCCCAATCGGATGCCTACCCAGTTGGAACCCACCCCGGCTCCTGCACTTGTTGTGGAGACGGTTGCGGTTCTTCCTCCATAGCAGCTCTTCTAGACCTGCTCCTTGTGATCCTTCCTGAAATACTACTCTTGTGGGCAATCTCTCTTGGATGAAGAGCAATGGTTAGCCCCCGACACTTATACAAATGATATTCCGGGTTAGGAAGCAGAACTTCATTTGTATATCCGGGGAAGAAGAAAATAAGAGATCCATCGGGGCCATGCTTCAAAGCATAGCCCTTCACTAAATGCTCCGCATCTATAAGTTCACAGGGCTCGGTGATGTACAAGAGTTGCACGTTCCCCATAGCTCTGACATGATGAGCAATGTGAGTAATTAATGAAGTGCATTCTATAGGCTCCTTCATCTTAAATTGTTCTAACCATTGTTTAATCATTGCTTTAACATGAGATATTTTAATCTTTTTCACCATGGCATAAAGAATCATCAACTCATCTACTCTAACAGGTCGGACATCCTCTCTAGAAAAAATGGTAAATGCTACCCATTTATGCATTAGTCTTAGAGTAGGATTATGAATGTCATTAGCTCTTGGCTTAGTACAAAAGGATTATCCTGATATACCTTGCCAAAAACTATGTTTATCAAAGTTTAACAATTTTGGTTCCCACTCAACAGAACACTGATGAGCGAAACCAAGCAAGAGGCTAAATTCTTTCCATGTGTAGTAATATTCCCTCCTGAATAATCGAAGAAATACCACCTCCAATTTCTTTCAAAGTGCATAGAAAATTGGATGGTCAGAAGGTGTGAACCTTCTTCCTCCACATGAGCAAATTTTTCCATCCTATTGATTGCCAAACAAGATGAAATTCAGAGTACATACCTATCTTACTGAGCATTTCCGGATCATACGCTCGCGTAGGAGCAAATATCCGGTCCTTGAGGAGATCATATGCCTGTCTTTCTCGCTCATCTTTCAAATCGAGCTCAGTGTCATAGATGAGAGAGGAAGAATGATGACTTCCTTCTCCTCTTGAGGGAGCGGCTTGCGGAACATCCTGCATTGCCGGGCTATGCACATGACCGGGGGACTGAACTGAGCTTGAATGGCCCGAGTTCGATCCTGATCCCTTACGCATCATGCTGAACAACTGCTTGACACTTTTCTTCATCTGCAGCTGAAAAGAACAAAGCACATGAGAACTCTCGGGATGGGTTAAGTGTTAGCTCAATGTTATGTTAGCCGTCCAAAGCCAGTCGTTCTTGTGGAGCTTGGTCACCACCACAAATCGTTCTTGCGTGACAACACCCACGAGGGTAACTCCGAAATGCAAGCAAAACTTAGGGAAATATTTTTGATGGAATTAGGAAGAACTCATTGAAAGAACTCTAGAGAGGAGAAGGGAACTTGAGCACACACTATGGCAGCTCAAGTTGGTGCAAGGAGATGAACCTCCCTACCTTCCCTTTTATAGAGGGGGCTCTCCCTTGGTTCGACCGAACCAAATGAGCTCCTCTCTCCTCCAAACTTTGGATTCCTTATCTCCACATCATCATCCACTACACCTCAAAGTTTGAGCACAATTGGACCCAATAATAGTTCGGCTGAACCACCCTAGTGGGGGTTGGCCCTCACCCAAGGATCCAATGCTTGCTCAAGTTATTCTATTCAGCTTAGTGCAGGTTTGATGAGTGGAATCCAAGGCTAATGTTTTACCACGATGACTACTAGAATTGTTTTCAATATAAAAAATCCTAATTTCAAATTTCTAAATTTTCTATGCATGAGAGGAAAAACAAACATGCCATGCTTGATTATGCAAGAATCAAAATTAAAGGAAGTAAACATGAATTTGGAAATTAAATATGACATACATACCGATTTTACTTGTCGGCCAGGGCTCCTTGTTTAAAGTCCGACAAGCCAGACTTTCTCCGCTCATTTAAGCTTGTGCATCGTCCGGTCTCGGAGAAGCGGACGCAGAAAACTTCACTTGCCACACCTTCTTGATCTTCGTTTGTTCGTCCAGTGTGGTAGAAGGAATGCTGGACTTCGGCAATGGCTTAAATGACACCGCCCGCCTTTGTTTCCTGATTTTCCTTGGAGATGGTGACTCCTTCTCCATGAAGTCTTTCATGAATTTGATCAGGTTGTCCATCTTCGGGGGCTTAATTTTGACCTCCTTAATGTTCTTGGTATTAGGTCCATGCTTGATCTTGACCATAGAACATTGCTCCACTCTTGGCTGGAAGTTGAATTTCTCCTCCTTCCCATTAATGTGGAGTCGGATTTCTCCGGCTCCAACATTAATGCGGGCATGCGCGGTGCTGAGGAACGGGCACCCAAGAATGAGCGGCGTCCTCTTGTTGACATCCATGTCGAGCACCATGAAATCCACGGGAATGAAACATCCCTGGATTTTCACCGGTATGTCCTCTGCGATTCCCACCGGATAGCGGACTAACGAATCAGCCAGCTGCAGTCGCATTGGCGTTGATGCAAACATGGTGTGTTCAGCTGGTCAAAGACCTCCTTGGGCATGACGCTGATGCTAGCTCCACGGTTGCATAAGGCGTGGTTGAATTGCTATGTGCCAATCGAACAGGTGATCGTGGGACACCCCGGATCCTTCTTCTTCTCAGGAAGCTAGTTGAGTATAGCAGCGCTACACTCTTCCATCAGTTTGATAACTTTCACGGTAGGCATCGGCGTCTTGTTGCTGAGGATGTCTTTGAGGTAGCGAGCGTACGTAGGTACTTGCATCGCTTCCATCAAAGGAACATTGATATGGATTTTCCGAATGACCTCAACAGAATGAGCGAACTACTCATCCACGGTTGGCTTCCTGTTGCTATGAGGGAATGGCAACAATGTGGTGTCATGGAATTCCTCTGGTGCCGGTGTTCCCTCATGAACTTGGTTATGAATATTGGACGGCTCACCCTCTGTCTCCTTTGCCTTCCCTGCCTTGTTAGGATATGGCGGATCACGAGTGGTTTTACCCCCTCGTGTGGTCACCGCACTAACATTTTCAAGAGAAGCCTCGGGTTGTCCCGGGATCTTCCCTACCTCAGATGAAGGGATTGCAGCAGCCAGCTGAGCTAACTGAGTTTCTAGCATTTTGTTAAAGCTCAGCTGGTTCTTAATCGCAGAATAAAAGCCTTCCAGTTTGGCGTTGATACTTTCCAAGGATTTGTCATTAGCCGCTAGTTACTTAGAAATGTTCTCATTAATTTTAGCTTGGCGTAAGACAAGATCTTTCAAGAAGGGTTGATTAGGATTGAAAGCATGAGCAGAATTGTTACCTCCTTGTTGGTACGGCGTTGCTGATTCCACCCTTTCCTCCTTGAGGACGGTAGCTTTTGCTGCTCAGGTACAGATGTGCATGCTGGTCTCAGGGCAGTTATTCCCCGAATGGCCAGTGTTGCCGCACGTCTCGCACGTCATGCGAGTGTCCATCGCCTGAACTCCTTTAGCCTTGTCCTCGAACTTCTTTAATAAGAGGTCTAATTTGGCGGCCAACATATCCGTCTCCTTGACGGTATTCATACCACGCTTCTTGGACTGGAGACGATCGTCGCTCCATCCTAGACTGGGGACCATCTTGTCAATTAAGGCGATCGCACTCCCGACTGTTAACGAGAAGAAAGCTCCTCCAGCAGCAGCATCAATATGATCATGGGCCGTCGAAGTCAGCCCGTTGTAGAACTTATGAATGAGAAGCCAATCGTCCATGCCATGGTGAGGGCATGCCAGGATGTACTCCTGGAACCTCTCCCATGCCTCTGGGATCATCTCATATGATGCTTGCTGAAAACTCAAAATCTTTCCACGAAGAGCATTGGTTTTTCCCATCGGGAAAAATTTTGTGAGGAACGCATTGGAACACTTGTCCCAGGTGTCTATAGTACTTGTTCATGTAGAACCACTGCTTCGCTCTCCCGATGAGGGAGAACGGAAACAGTCGAAGTCGGATGGCGTCTTGTGTGACTCCCTTGATGGTGAAAGTGTTGCAGATCTCCAGGAAAGTTTGGAGATGAGCGTTGGTGTGGACCCCCGTTTTTGGAACGGGAATCTTTCGTGTTCATAATACCATTTTCCTGGATCGATTAGTTTGGTACTCATAAAATACAGTACTGAATAATCAGGTGCAAATGCACGAACAGTCTTACAGCAAAAGTATTACAATATAGGCCCAAAGGCAATATCCAACATATAGGACCTCATGGTCCAGATACAACCAAAAGTAGAAATTAGGTAAGGCAAGGAATGAAGGCAGCGGCTTGTCAATTGCCACGAGCAACGACCGGAGACTAAGACCTAGCAGCGCCATCGGCTTCTTCGCCCTCCCGGTAGTAGGCATATGGATCCTCCAAGTCTTCATTTCCACCATCCGAAGGTTTGTGCGTATAGCAAGGGTGAGTACCAACCGTACTCAGCAAGCCAACATGAAAAGGTGCACATGATAGAGGATTCTCAAGGAAAAGCCGTGGTTTATTTGCACAAAGCCAACTTTATAAATCTTTTCACAAACCTAGCATCTAACCAAGTCAAGTTTTAGTCCCATAGTTCATTAAGTCGGCGACGGTTCTGTCTACCATCCATCGTGATTCCAAGGATGGCTTTCCGCCTCCGGTTCGTCATGGTTTTCTAGGGAGTCCACCCCTTCTCGCCTTTCGAGAAGTTGATCCACCAGTGAATAAGAATCATCATGCAAACCCATCCCATCATTTTAGAAATTAGAGTCTAGCCAAGCGAAAGTCTTGTCACGATGCTCAATATCCGCGAGCACGACTATTCGAATAGATTGATTCATTCACACTGCAGTGGATGTACACTTTACCCGTACTCCGCGACTGCCCAACAAATGAGCCTACGTCCCAACACATGAGACGGTCACGGCAAAGCCTTTCGATAACCTCACTTTGGCAGTACCCGCTCCATGAACTTAAGCCCTCATGCACTCTCGCCGTCATTTTCTAGCAGTGAGAGGAGTTCTGGCGCACCAGGGGTAAGGGAAGACTTCATTCATCAAGTTATAATAAATTTCAATTTTCAATTATCTATTTCCAATCTCATCTCATACATAAGAACCACTATGCAGGGGTACCGCCTCCGCTCGGCTATCTACTCCGCTAGGTCTATACCCATTTGAGAAGTACGGTTGTACTGGCTCGTTTCCCAGCTATCTCATGGATCGGTCCTTAATTGACCAGGGTCGGCACTTGCCTTTTCCGGAATCCACCCAAATCATCCAGCCGCCCAGTCTAAAACATTTATTTGGTATTTTCAGTTTTCATCAAAACTCATTTTATCATTCTCATGGCAATATGTGGCGCTCATGTCTCCACATGCCGTATCTCAACTGCCTTTCCCAAAGGTAGTTGCCCAAGAATGTAGCTATTTGCAAAAGCATGTGTTTGCATGAATCTAATAATAGCATGGCTAAGCATTTCGCCGAAGTTATTCTCCGGTTGTATGTATCACATCGAGGGTTCCAAGGAATAATTCAAAAGGTAATCAATAACAAGGCATGGCATAACAAGTATATGTAATTCTTTGTGTATAGCATGCATGTTTAAAGTTTAAAACAACATCATTTCACAATTGGGATCAATATGTTAAAAGAGTGTGATGACTTGCCTTGCTCGCACGTTTGTTGAGCGGGGTCTTCAGTGGAGTCGGTGCCTGCTTCTTCAAGTGCTATCCGTACGTGCGAAAGATCAATTGAATTCAATCAAAATTCAATAAAATACCGAGAGATCGAAAAGAACCGTAAAAATCACAAAAACGACTCCAAACGTTTAGCCTAGAATTCTACTTGAGTTCGGACGAGGGTTGCTAGGGAAAATCCGAGTTTTGAAATCGAGTCGATGCCCAAGGGTTTTCGCAAAACGACGATTGAAACTATCGAGAAAATGAATTTAGGAATATCAACGAGGGGGTTTGTACTCGAGGTTTTGAAGGTTCGAGCATAAAAGAAAAACATATTTAGATGGCGAGAAAGAATTAAACGAAATTCGGATTTAAAACGACGCGAAACGAAATCTCGAAAAGTCCGATTTCGATTTTCCGAATTTGCTCCGAGAAAATATACAAGAAAATAATATATTTTTGCCCAAAATTCACTCAAATCTTTTCAAAACATTTTCCCTAATTTTCTAAAAGTTTTCCCTATTTTTTCTATTTTTCTTTCCCTTTTGTTTTTCTTTTCTTTCTTTTTCTTTCGTTTACTATTCATTGATCTGCTAGGTGCTCGACCGAACCTCGCTCTCTCTCTTCTCTCTGCTGCGGCCGACGGCCGACGCAAGCGAAGGGAGAAGGTGGCGGCTCGGATTATCGGCGACGGCAGCGCTTGGGAGGGCGGTGGAGCTCCGCACACGGTGGCGACGGCGCTCGGCGGCTCGTGGCGGCTTGCGGCGACGGCGGCGCTCGGGAGGGCGAAAGGGAACCGGCGAGAGAGGGAAAGCTAGAGGTGGCGAGGTGGGGAAAAGAGGGGCTTCGACCCTTATTTATAGGCACGGCCGGGGAAAACGGGGAGAAGGAGGGGGCCGGCGCGGCGATACGGCGATGAGGGCACGCGGCGCGCGGGTTGGCGGGGCCGGCGCGGCGAACGCGGCGACGCGCGGGGCCGGGCGCGGGCGTTGACGCGCGCGTGAGCGCAGCGGGGTCGGGTGCACGGCGGCGACGCGCGGTGAGCGAGCGCGGCGGGGGCCGGTACGGCGCGACACGCGGCGTGCACGGGCACGGCGCACGGCGGCTTGGCGCGTGGTGGGAGCGGCATGAGCGCGGGCAAAGCCGGGCCGGTGTGCGGCGCGGGCGCGGTACGGCGGGCGACGTGCGTGGGCGGGCGGCCGGGCCGTACGGCGTCGAACGGGTTGTGACCTAATGAATAGTGCACTTTTTGATTTTTCCGATTTTCCACTCCATTCTCCAATTCTAATTTCTCTTCACTCTAAAAATTCCAAATAGACATATAGTATTCCTAAAATTAGTTAAAAATATATTTTCAAACTTTTCACCACCATTATTCATTTTTCAAATATATATTTCCATATTTAATTAAATCCCTTTTTCTAAATTCATAAAACACCATTTTTGATTTCAAATAATTTTCCAGATTTTATATAAATCCCTAAAAAAATTTTTGTCTATTTTATTTCCTAACTAATATTTTATAATCACCAATTAATGTTTTATTTTTCCAACACTTATCTTCATGAATCCGCATCTCTTTCCGATTTTATTCTAAAAAAGAAAATTCCTAACCCTAGAATTCGAGATTTTTCCCTCCAACGGAAATCCAAATCATTCGGTTTTTCACAAACCTCAAGATGGATCATTCACAACTTAAATTCATGCATCCAAGCTGACAAATAAGAAGCAATAAACACGAGCAAAAAGGCAACAAGCAAAAGTTTTTGTAAGTTCCGATTTTTTAATTTCCGGTTTTTAAATTCTCCGATTTTTAGGGCGTTACGCTTGGCGTCCTCGTTAGCCTTCCCAAAGAAGGGATTGGCCTGCACCATGGTTATAAGACCCGTCTTGATCTCAAAGTTGGTCTTCCCAGTATTGATTGTTGGTCTAGTATGGACATTTTTAGCTAAGGGTGCCGAGAAATCACGGAGAGTCTTGGATCCCGATGATGCCATGACCTTTGGTTTAACTGTCGAGAGGAAAATTTGAGGAGGGACAACACGAGGTCAAACTCTTCTCACAAGGGCCTCTAGATTTGGATTGTAATTATTCAGCAAGTTGAAACCGGTCATCCACTACCCTATTTTCACATAAAAGAGAAAACATACCAAGATAGGCCTACTACAGCAAAGGTAAGACAAATATAACTATACGGACATCCAAGCACTTATTACTTCTTCCTAAACCATTGTCTTCCCAGGCAACGGCGTCAAAAATGCTTGTTGGTATTTCTTACGTTCACAGATAAATTCACAAGCGCACAGCTATACCGTTGTAGCATTTCACCCAAGGAGTATTCCAAGGGTATCATTATTTATTTTATCCCAAAGGAAGACTGTGGTCTTGAAGAGAATACTAAGATGCCATGGATATTCATAAGCTATAGATGAGATATCTTAGTCCAGACAGGGGTAAGATAATTATATGATAAAGGTAGTGTGACACACACGGCAGAGTCCTAGATAGATAATACACTAGTGCTAAGTGGAGAGTAGTAATTAGAGTCAGGTTCCTATAGTTCTTCTAGTTGGAGTACATAGTTTAATTAATTATTCTAGCTATGTCTAAACCCAGTTTTATGCTCCCAGGACTACGGGGGTACCGCCGCACAGTGTGTGGACCCCCGATTTTGAGTCGGGAATCTTTCGTGTTCATAGTACCATTTCCCTGGATCAAGTAGTTGGTACCCACGAATGCAGTACTGGATAATCAAGTGCACATGCACGAATAGTCTTACAATACCATTATTACATAAATAGGCCCGAAGGCATTGTTCATCCCACAGGACCTTATGGTCCCAATACAACATAAAAACGAGTTTAGATAAGACAATGGAAAGAGGCGGCGGCTTGTCCATTGCCACAGCAACGACCGGGACTAAGGTCTAATATGCGCCGTCGGTTCCTCGCCCTCCGGTAGTACGCGTAGGGGTCTTCGGCTCTTCATTTCCATCACTGGAGGTTTGTGCGTATAGCAAGGGTGAGTACCAACCGTACTCGGCAAGTCAACACGAATTGATGCATATGATAGGGTTATTCAAAGAACACGGCTAGAGTTATTTTTGCGTAAAGCCGTTTTCACAATTCTTTTCACAAGCCTACCGACTAGCCAAATCAAGTTTTAATTTCATAGTTCATTAATCCGGCGACGGTTCGTCTACCATCCATCGTGATTCCAAGGATGGCTTCCGTCTCCGGTTCGTCATGATTTTCTGGGAGTCCACCCCTTCTCGCATTCTCGAGAAGTTGATCCACCAAGAAATGAAACCATCATGCAAACCCATCCCAGTATTTTGAAGTTCAAAGTCTAGCCAAGCGAAAGTCTTGTCACGATGCTCAATATCCGCGAGCACGGCTATTCGAATAGATTGATTCATTCACACTGCAGTGGATGTACACTTTACCCGTACTCCGTGACAGCCCAACAAATGAGCCTACGTCTCAACACATGAGACGGTCACGGCAAAGCCTTTCGATAACCTCACTTTGGCGGACCCGCTCCATGAACTTATGCCCTCATGCACTCTAGCCGTCCTTTTCTAGCAAGTGAGAGGAGTTCGCGCACCCGGGTAAGGGAAGACATTTCCAATCTTTAAGTTTAATTAACAGTAGTTTAATTTCACCATTTATAACAAAGGCCGCAGCCTCACCCTCATCCCATAACCACATCATAGAGAACCATCTATGCAAGGATACCGCCTCCGCTCGGCTATCTAGTCGGCTAGGTCTATACCCATTCGAGAAGTACGGTTGTACGGCTCGTTTCCGGCTATCTCATGGCTCGGTCCTTAATTGACCAGGGTCGGCACTTGCCTTTTCCGGAATCCACCCAAATCATCCGCCGCCCCAGTCTAAAACATTTGTATAGTACTTTCAATTTCCACCAAACTTAGTTCATCATGGCTATGTGGCGCTCATGTCTCCACATGCCGAATCTCAACTACCTTCCCTAAGGTAGTTGCCCAAGCACAAAGCTTTTTCATAAAGTCATGAGTATGCATGGTCTAAGTTTAGCAGGGCTAGCGGTTTACCGAAGTTATGCTTCGGTTATTTGTATCACATCGCGAGTTACAAGGAGTAATTCTAAAGGTAAACAATAGCAAGGTATGGCATAACAAGCATAGGTAACTCGGTAAAGCATGCATGTTTAGAGTTTAAAATAACATCATTTCGCAAAGGGGATCAATATGTTCAAAGGGTGTGAAGACTTGCCTTGCTCGCACACTTGAGAGGTGGGGTCTTCGAGGTGTTGATGCCGGTCTCTTCGGCTCTACCCGTACGTGCGAAGATCAATTGAATTCGGTTAGAATTCAACGAAACACCGGGAGATCAAAAGAACCACAAAAGTCACGAATACAACCCCAAAAAGTTTTGCCGAAAATTCTACTCGAGTTAGGACAAGGGTTACGAGGAAAATCCGGGTTTTGGAGTCGAGCGGTGACCTAGGGTTTTCGTAAAATCGGCGATCGCAATTAAATTTGGAAGTTACGATTGAAAATGTCAGCGAAGAAAATTCGGGCTCGAAATTTGAGGGTTTGAGCACAAAAGCGAAACCCATTTCGATGGCGGGAAAGGATTTAACGGGATCCGGATTGAAAAACGATGCGAAATAAAATTCGAAAACGTCCGATTCGATTTTTCAAACTTTGCACCGAGAGAATATGCGAGAAAATAATTTATTTTTGCCCAAAATTTTACTCAAATCATCCCAAAATATTTTTCCAAATTTTCCAAAATTTTTCCTAATTTTTCCCTATTTTTCTTTTTTTTTCTTTTTCTTTTTCTCTGCGCACTGTTCCATGCCCGCCAAGTGTTCGACCGGTGCCGAGAGGAGACAGAGCGGCGGCAGAGAGGGACAAAGCGGCGCAGCGGGACTTACGGCGACGGCGGCTCGGGGAGGAGCAAGGGGGCACGGGGCGAGCTTGCGCACGGCGGCGACGGCTAAACGGCGGCGGCCTTTGGCGGTGGTGCTCGGGAACGGCGAATACACGGCGGCGTGCGGTGAAATGTGGCGCGGGCGCGGCCCTTTTATAGGCGTGGCGTGGCGCGGGCGCGAGAGGAGAGGGGGACGGCTCGGGCGTGCGCGGCGCGGCGCGACACGCGGCGCAGCTCGGGGCCGGGTACGGCGGGCGAAACGCGGCGGCGGGGCGCACGGCGCGGCGGGGTCCGGAGCGGCGTGCGCGCGCGAGGTAGGGGCCGGAGCGTGGCTTCGGCCGCGTGGCGGCGAGGCGCGCGGCGCGCGGGGTGGCGTGGACGGGCGGGCGCAGGCGGCGCGGCGCGTGGCGCGCGCGTGCGCGGCGCCGCGGCCGGGTGACGCGCGCGCGCGCGCGCCGGCGGCGGCGTCGAGCAGCTTGTGACCAATGAACAGTGCGACTTTTTAATTTCCCGATTTTCTATTTTCTTTTCCCATTTTCTATTTTCTTTCCTTCTAAAAATTCCAAAATAAATCCTAATATTCTAAAAATAATTTTTAACTTTATATTTTAAACTTTTTCTTGACTTTTATTTTTCCACAATTATTTTTCATACTTATTTAAATTCTTTTTCCTAATTTTCATAATTCACCCATTTTTAATAAAATAAAATTCCCAAATTTCGAGTACGCCTCCCGAGAATTTTATTATTTATTTTGTGTTTTAATTTATCTTCTCCCAACCAAAATTTTTATTTTATATTACTCGAAATGCGTTTTCACAAATCCGCACTTTTCCCCGAATTCTTTTTAAAACCCCGATGCGACTTTCGCACCATCATTTTGTCAACTCCGAAAACTCCAAATACGCCGAAAAGGGAATTGACCACGACTAAATTTATGCAACCGAGTGGCAAATAAGAAACAACAAACCCGAGAAGAAGCAAACAACCAAGGTTTTTGAAAGTTCCGATTTTTACGTTCCGATTTCGGTTCTCCGATTTTCGGGATGTTACAAACCTACCCCCTAACAATAAATCTCGTCCCGAGATTTCTTACCGGTGCTGAGTAGGTGTGGATATTCTGTCCTCGGGAACTCTTCGCTCTCCCAGTAGCCTCTTCTTCGTGTGATTGCTCCATTGTACCTTGTACATGCGCCATGATTTGGTCCGTGTCTTCTTTTCTGCCTCGTCTAGTATCTTGATTGGATGCTCGGGTAAGTAAGATCACTGTGGACGTGGATGGATTCTAAAGGAGCTTGCTCTTCCGGTACCCGCAAACATTTCTTCACTGCGATACGTGGAATACTGGGTGGACATCGGAGAGATTCTCGGGCAGTTCCAATTGGTAAGCCACTTCTCCTCTCCTAGCGCTTATCAAGAATGGGCCCACGTATCGTGGTGCGAGTTTCCCCTTGACTTTGAATCTCTGAGTTCCCCGTAGTGGTGAGACTTTCTTTAAATTCCAATTCTCTTCGACGGGTGTCCGCGTAGCTCTTTTGTCGTGATTGAGCAGCTTGTAGTCGGTCCCGGATCGGGCGAACCTTTTCCTCCGCCTCCTTGATTATGTCAGGCCCGAATACGGCTCGTTCACCGGTCTCTGACCACATTAATGGGGTTCGACATCGGCGACCAAATAAAGCTTCGTTTGGCGACATCTTCAAACGGCTTGGTAGCTATTGTTGTAGGAGAACTCGGCGTACGGCAAACATTTCTCCCAATCCTTGGTGAAATCCAACGCACGAGCTCTCGGCATGTCTTCTAACACTTGATTCGTCCTCTCGCCCGCGTCGCGGGTGGTAAGCGGTACTAAAGGCAAGATGACTCGCGAGTGCCTCGTGGACCTTGCTCCAAAAATGAGATGTGAATTGGGTACCACGATCCGATATAATCCTTTTTGGTACACCGTGGAGACACACAATCCTACTCATATATAATTCCGCTAGCTTGGCACTTGTTGTAGTTAGTTTTCACGGGAATAAATCGCGATCTTGGTGAGCCGATCTACTATTACCCAAATGGAATCGTAACCGTGCAGTCTTGGGTAGTCCTACTATGAAATCCATGCCTATCTCGTCCCATTTCCATTCGGAATCTTGAGTGGCTGCAGCAAGCCAGTGGGCGTTGATGTTCGGCTTTCACCCTTTGGCACACATCGCACACGGCTACGTATTCGGCTACATCCCTCTTCATATTAGGCCACCGGTATTCTCCTTTCAAATCCTGGTACATTTTCGTGCTTCCGGGATGTAACGAATATGCCGATTCGTGGGCTTCCTTTAAGATCAATCCCCTCAAACCGCCTCGTTCGGCACACGATTCTTTTCTTTTACCACAAGATTCCCTTGTCATCTACTGAAAACTCCCGAGCGCGTCCAAGCCATGCGTTCCTTAATTTCCTGGGTTTCCTCATTCCCTCTTTGGGCTTCCTCTATTTGAGTTCTCGGGGGCCGGATTTCCAAGTGAGTTCACTTCTCCGTGAGGAATCGGGTGCGGATTGAGTTTAGCCATTTCTTCTTGAAGTTCGCTGGCCATATCTCCCAATCCCATGTGGTTGCATTGGGCTTTGCGACTCGCGCATCGGCCACTACATTTGCCTTGCCGGGATGATAGTGGATTCCTAGATCGTAATCCTTGATCAACTCCAGCCATCGCCTCTGTCGTAGGTTAAGATCAGGCTGAGTAAAGAAATATTTTAAGCTCTTGTGATCGGTATACACATCACAGTGGTTCCCGATCAGATAGTGTCTCCAGATCTTCAATGCGTGTACAACCGCGGCTAATTCCAGGTCATGTGTGGGGTAATTCTCTTCGTGGGGTCGTAACTGCCGAGAGGCATACGCTACGACCTTCCCATCCTGCATTAACACTCCTCCCAATCCTTGCCGGGATGCATCACAGTACATCACGAAGTCCTTCCGGTTGTCGGGTAAGGTCAAGATTGGGGCGGTGGTTAACTTTTCTTTTAATTGGTCGAAGGCTTTTTGGCACTTTTCATTCCATTCAAACTTCTTTTCCTTCTTCGAAGTTGAGTCATAGGTCGGGCTACGGTGGAAAATCCTTCGATAAACCGTCGGTAATAACCGGCCAAGCCCAAGAAACTCCGAACTTCCGTTCGACTTGGGTGCCTTCCATTCCATAACGGCTTCGACCTTGGCGGGGTCTCGCTACTCCCGGCTGAAACCACGTGGCGAGAAAAGCGACTTCCTTGAGCCGAACTCGCATTTGCTGAACTTGGCATACAGCCGTGCTCTCGTAGCTTTTCCAGTACTAGTCGTAGATGCTCCGCGTGTTCCTCATCGTTCTTGGAGTAGATAAGTATATCGTCGATGAACACCACTACGAATTTGTCCAGGTACTCCATGAATACCTTGTTCATCGGGTTCATAAAGTACGCAGGGCATTGGTCAATCCAAAGGACATCACTGTGAACTCGTATAAGCCGTATCGTGTAGAGAATGCCGTCTTAGGAATATCTCCGGCTCTAATCTTCAACCGATGATATCCGACCGTAGATCAATCTTGGAGAACACCGCGCACCCTTAAGTTGATCGAATAGGTCATCGATTCGAGGTAGCGGGTACTTGTTCTTGATAGAGACTTCGTTCAGCGATCGGTAGTCCACACACATTCTCATGTTTCCATCCTTCTTTTTGACGAAGAGTCTTGGAGCTCCCGGGAGAAGAGCGGGCGAACGAATCCCTTCTCTTGTAGTTCCTTTATTTGCTTCTTGAGTTCCTCCAACTCGTTGGGGGCATTCGATAATGCCTCTTGGATATGGGGCGGTACCGGGCATCGATCGATGATAAACTCTATGTCGCGATCCGGGGCATTCCGGGCAATTCCTCGGAAACACGTCCGGGTATTCTTGTACTACGGCATTCCACCTAGAGGTAGCATGGTGAACACTCCCGCAGCTTGTTCACATAGCTTTGGGTTTTGATCCATAGTTATGCTCATCGGTGATCCCCACGGGGTGGATACCGTGACTTCTCTTCGACTGCGAGTCTATAATTCCATTATTTTTGGTCAACCAATCCATTCCGAGTATGACATCTATGGTTTGGGGTGATAACACCATAAGGTTTGAGAGAAACACCACGTCTCTAATCCGTATGGGCACATTAATGCGGGCATGGGGTACGGTTATGTCTCCCCGGTGAGTGTACCAACATAGGCCTCTTAAGTGCTACTTGGTGTAGGTGGTGTTGTTTGCTTACTTGGGAAGATATGAATGAATGCGAGGCTCCAGAATCGAATAAAACTTTAATTGGTGTAGAGTTGATAGAGAACATACCCATCAATACGCTCCGGTCCTCCCTGCTTCTTCGCCCGCACATGATTCACTGGCCACGTCGAAACCCGGTGGCGGCCTCGTTGGGTAGCGGGGTCCAGGACCTCGTCCGCCGCAGGGTGGGGTTCCTCGGACGGGTGTTGCATTGGCGCCGGTGCGCACAAGGGTGTTGCGTGGTTTTGGACAGCTATTGGAGTAATGCCCTAATTCTCCGCAGTTGAAACAGCTCACATTCCTTCTTCCTGGAGCGGCTAGGGTTGGTGTGGGTGTACGAAGCTGTGGAGTAGCTGACCTGTTGACCTGGTCGGAAGCGAGAGAACGTCCAGTCACCGGGACGTTTGGCTTCCATCCAGACGGGGTGGCTCCCTTGGGGCGTTGTGGCGTTCCCTGAAATGGGCGAGCCATAGCGAGCCTCCTCTTGCGGTTATTGTCTACCACCTTTTGGTCATGCTCAAGTCGGACGACCTTGTTGATGAGGCTTTGGAAACTGGTGTGATCTTGCCCGATCATTGGTCCCCTCAGTTCGTCATTTAGTCCCTCAATGAATTTGTCTATCTTTTCTTCTTCGTCTGCCAGGTCACTGGTGGCGTAACGGGCAAGCTGGGTAAATTTGTTCAGATACTCCTGTACCGAGGTGTTCCCTTGACGCAGTCTGCGGAACTCGTTCTTCTTCATCCTCATCACTGCAGCTGGCACGAAATTCTCACGGAACGCAGCCGTGAATTCCTCCCATGTTGGCTCGCCGGCGTCTTCAGCTCGTGTCTCCTTGTAGGTGTCCCACCAGTCACTCGCGGGACCCTCCAACTGGTTAGTAGCGAAGACAACTCTATCAGCTTCTCGGACTCTGACGAGGGTTAGCTTCTTTTCTATCACTCTTAGCCAATCTTCGGCGTCCATAGGTTCTTCGGCCGTGGAAAAAGTGGGCGGCTTAGCTCTCATGAATTCCCCCAGACTCGATCCTCCTCGACCTCCTTGATTATTGGCAATCGCTTGGAGTAGTTGTGTCTGCATAGCCATGACCTCCGCCGGGGTGGAGGGTTGGGTTCCGGCGGGTTTTTGTTGGTTGCCGCGGCTCGCGACGATGTGCCATCGAAGAAGAGAGATGAGTTAAGAGAGCGGTCTAGTTTAGGTTATGGTTCACGGGAAATTTTTCTTCAAGTTCCTTCGAATGATCTTCACTCAACGGCAAGGTGAAACAATAATAAGCATACGAATTAAGACATCGCAAGGCGATGCCCGGGTTCATCATATTACATAAGGGGTACATGGACTGTACACACACAGTCCTCCATGCCAGGATGGCAATAATAATTATATCGTTCAACTAGATCAACTAATTAAGGGTAAATAGGAAGTGCTGCCGGGCCGGGAAGGTCCTTCCGCCTAGTCATCCAACCATCCGCAAGAGCCAGGCGCCGGAAGTGGGTGGTCTGCCGCTGAAGCAAACCGAAGTCCCCACGGCTCGGAGGTGGTGGCCTCGGAGTCACGCCGAATCTTCCGACTCGGTGGCCGCGTACTCTTGCGAGCAGTCTGGCGGGTGAGGGGGCCTCCCGTGTGAGTCAAGCGACGAGGGGGAACTTCCTCCTCCATTGAGTCGGTGTCGCTAGACTCCCATTTGATCTCCATGGGCTCCGCCTCGGACTCCGTGTCGGTGTAGATCTGGATGGGGTTACCCTCTCCTGATCCCGGCTCGGATGGTACTGGTATGGAGCTCGGGGTAGGTCCCACGGATGTAGCAGCAGTGGGGTCGACCAGGTATGGTGCAGGCTCTGTGCTCAACATGAAAGCTTGCTCCATCATAGCTTGAAAAGTATCAAAGCTTGCTGGAGTCATGTGGTAATAGTGGTCGGGCACAGGGGCAGGATGTGATGGTACAGCTCGGTGGAAGTACTGCAGCCGTAGACAGACGAGTGCGCACTGCTCCTCTAGCCGGTTGATCTCGCGCTTGCTTTTCCCGAGCCGCTCTTCCAGCTCCACGAGCCTCCCCTCGGGCCATGTAGCGGTCCGAGAGTTGCTCATACGAGCACCATTGGCTGCGGTGTGTGCAGCATGCTTATCTGGTCTCCACACCTTGGTGGCTGTCGACCGATCATTGAGGCATGATCGCTGATCGTTAATCTCGAGCGGGGCCTCCTCGTAACGTCGTCTCGTCTCCGCCCAACGCGATAAACGCGTGACCATCGGGTTGTAGCAGCA
Organism: Oryza australiensis; assembly: GCA_019925245.2. Taxonomy (NCBI): domain Eukaryota; kingdom Viridiplantae; phylum Streptophyta; class Magnoliopsida; order Poales; family Poaceae; genus Oryza; species Oryza australiensis. The sequence goes on along the minus strand of JAIFGZ020000326.1, from coordinate 2,044,887 downwards.
GGGGGTAGCCTCCACGGTGCGGACCGGTTGCCCTCTTCGCGGTAAGGATGATGCACGAACTCGTCATTGTGAGTTCGGCACGGTGTTCCGCATTAAGGCGAATGAAGGCCTCGCGAGCCGCATCCCGAATAGCCGCTTCGCTAGGTCCCGGTGGTAGCGAGTGTGGAAGCGTAGGATGTCTCACTCCCCATGCGGGCTTCTATGGATACGGCGCCTCCCAGGCTGGATACATCTCGGAGCCATGTCTCTTGGTGTGATAAGTGGGCGGTTCCGGTATCTCAAGCACCATAGTAGAGACTGAAGTTGTACCACGAACCCCTCGTCTCGCGGGATAGTGACTTCCCGGTTCCGTCGTGGTTTGACATCGCTTTTGCAGGCAACTTAGGGTTAGCGAGAGGGAGCTTATCATAATCATTTGGTAAAAAGAAATACGGATGTAGAAAAGATATATTTGCATTTTCGGAAATAATAGTTTAAAATTGATCCTACCGTAGGGATATTTCCCTTTAGCCATCTAGTTAGGGGTAGGGCGCCATTTGGTCTTAGCCTACGGTCGCATGGCTCGATACCAGCTCTGTGGACCCCGATTTTGAGTCGGGAATCTTTCGTGTTCATAGTACCATTTCCTGGATCAAGTAGTTGGTACCCACGAATGCGATCTTGGATAATCAAGTGCACATGCACGAATAGTCTTACAATACCATTATTACATAAATAGGCCCGAAGGCATTGTTCATCCCACAGGACCTTATGGTCCCAATACAACATAAAAACAGAGTTTAGATAAGACAATGGAAAGAGGCAGCGGCTTGTCCATTGCCACGAGCAACGACCGGGACTAAGGTCTAATATGCGCCGTCGGTTCCTCGCCCTCCGGGTAGTACGCGTAGGGGTCTTCGGCTCTTCATTTCCATCACGAGGTTTGTGCGTATAGCAAGGGTGAGTACCAACCGTACTCGGCAAGTCAACACGAATTGATGCATATGATAGGGTTATTCAAAGAACACGGCTAGAGTTATTTTTGCGTAAAGCCGGTTTCACAATTCTTTTCACAAGCCTACCGACTAGCCAAATCAAGTTTTAATTTCATAGTTCATTAATCCGGCGACGGTTCGTCTACCATCCATCGTGATTCCAAGGATGGCTTCCCGTCTCCGGTTCGTCATGATTTTCTGGGAGTCCACCCCTTCTCGCATTCTCGAGAAGTTGATCCACCAAATGAAACCATCATGCAAACCCATCCCAAGTATTTTGAAGTTCAAAGTCTAGCCAAGCGAAAGTCTTGTCACGATGCTCAATATCCGCGAGCACGGCTATTCGAATAGATTGATTCATTCACACTTGCAGTGGATGTACACTTTACCCGTACTCCGCGACGCCCAACAAATGAGCCTACGTCTCAACACATGAGACGGTCACGGCAAAGCCTTTCGATAACCTCACTTTGGCGTACCCGCTCCATGAACTTATGCCCTCATGCACTCTAGCCGTCCTTTTCTAGCAGGGAGAGGAGTTCAGCGCACCCGGGTAAGGGAAGACATTTCCAATCTTTAAGTTTAATTAACAGTAGTTTAATTTCACCATTTATAACAAAGGCCGCAGCCTCACCCTCATCCCATAACCACATCATAGAGAACCATCTATGCAAGGATACCGCCTCCGCTCGGCTATCTAGTCGGCTAGGTCTATACCCATTCGAGAAGTACGGTTGTACCGGCTCGTTTCCGGCTATCTCATGGCTCGGTCCTTAATTGACCAGGGTCGGCACTTGCCTTTTCCGGAATCCACCCAAATCATCCGGCCGCCCGAGTCTAAAACATTTGTATAGTACTTTCAATTTCCACCAAACTTAGTTCATCATGGCTATGTGGCGCTCATGTCTCCACATGCCGAATCTCAACTACCTTCCCTAAGGTAGTTGCCCAAGCACAAAGCTTTTTCATAAAGTCATGAGTATGCATGGTCTAAGTTTAGCAGGGCTAAGGTTTACCGAAGTTATGCTTCGGTTATTTGTATCACATCGCGAGTTACAAGGAGTAATTCTAAAGGTAAACAATAGCAAGGTATGGCATAACAAGCATAGGTAACTCGGTAAAGCATGCATGTTTAGAGTTTAAAATAACATCATTTCGCAAAGGGGATCAATATGTTCAAAGGGTGTGAAGACTTGCCTTGCTCGCACACTTGAGAGGTGGGGTCTTCGAGGTGTTGATGCCGGTCTCTTCAGCTCTACCCGTACGTGCGAAGATCAATTGAATTCGGTTAGAATTCAACGAAACACCGGGAGATCAAAAGAACCACAAAAGTCACGAATACAACCCCAAAAAGTTTTGCCGAAAATTCTACTCGAGTTAGGACAAGGGTTACGAGGAAAATCCGGGTTTTTGGAGTCGAGCCGGTGACCTAGGGTTTTCGTAAAATCGGCGATCGCAATTAAATTTGGAAGTTACGCTTGAAAATGTCAGCGAAGAAAATTCGGGCTCGAAATTTGAGGGTTTGAGCACAAAAGCGAAACCCATTTCGATGGCGGGAAAGGATTTAACGGATCCGGATTGAAAAACGATGCGAAATAAAATTCCGAAAAACGTCCGATTCCGATTTTTCAAACTTTGCACTGAGAGAATATGCGAGAAAATAATTTATTTTTGCCCAAAATTTTACTCAAATCATCCCAAAATATTTTTCCAAATTTTCCAAAATTTTTCCTAATTTTTCCCTATTTTTCTTTTTTTTTTTTTTCTTTTTCTCTCGCGATCTTCCATGCCCGCCAAGTGTTCGACCGGTGCCGGAGGAGAACAGAGGCGGCGGCGAGAGAGGGACAAAGCGGCGCAGCGGGACTTACCGGCGACGGCGGCTCGGGGAGGAGCAAGGGGGCACGGGGCGAGCTTGCGCACGGCGGCGACGGCTAAACGGCGGCGGCCTTTGGCGGTGGTGCTCGGGAACGGCGAATACACGGCGGCGGTGCGGTGAAATGTGGCGCGGGCGCGGCCCTTTTATAGGCGTGGCGTGGCGCGGGCGCGAGAGAGAGGGGGGACGGCTCGGGCGTGCGCGCGCGGCGCGACCGCGCGCAGCTCGGGGGCCGGTACGGCGGGCGAACGCGGCGGCGAGGGCGCACGGCGCGGGCGGGGTCCGGAGCGGCGTGCGCGCGCGGGTAGGGGCCGGAGCGTGGCTCGGCCGCGTGGCGGCGGCGCGCGGCGCGCGGGTGGCCGGCACGGGCGGGCGCAGCGCGCGCGGCGCGCGGCGCGCGCGCGCGTGGCGCGCCGCGCGGCCGGGCACGTGCGGCGTCGAGCAGCTTGTGACCAATGAACAGTGCGACTTTTTAATTTCCCGATTTTCTATTTTCTTTTCCCATTTTCTATTTTCTTTCCTTCTAAAAATTCCAAAATAAATCCTAATATTCTAAAAATAATTTTTAACTTTATATTTTAAACTTTTTCTTGACTTTTATTTTTCCACAATTATTTTTCATACTTATTTAAATTCTTGTTCCTAATTTTCATAATTCACCCATTTTTAATAAAATAAAATTCCCAAATTTCGGGTACGCCTCCCGAGAATTTTATTATTTATTTTGTGTTTTAATTTATCTTCTCCCAACCAAAATTTTTATTTTATATTACTCGAAATGCGTTTTCACAAATCCGCACTTTTCCCGAATTCTTTTAAAACCCCGATGCGACTTTCGCACCATCATTTTGTCAACTCCGAAAACTCCAAATACGCCGAAAAGGGAATTGACCACGACTAAATTTATGCAACGAGTGGCAAATAAGAAACAACAAACCCGAGAAGAAGCAAACAACCAAGGTTTTTGAAAGTTCCGATTTTACGTTCCGATTTCGGTTCTCCGATTTTCAGGATGTTACACGTGGCCTGGCCTGCCACCACAAAGCGATCTCTTACCGTTCGTCCTACACCAAATCCGAACGTGGAGGAATGCAAAGGACGGACATGGGTGTCACCACCGCGCCTACCTCTCACCCATGGAAGTGGTCATAACCAATGTCGTGAAATAATCTAAGCACCATACTTACATTACCATAAATACCTCTACCTTCCAAGAGCAAGATAAAGGCAAACCTACATCCTAATTGCTCATTGGACCGTGTCCGTGGCAATAGAGTTACTCGCCTAAACATAACAAGACTATGAATTAAACTAATAATGGAACTCTTATCTACTAAGACATAAGAAGTACCACACTCATATGAACTAGAAGATAATATCTTTATTAAGCTCAAAGTCATACAAAGTAAGAAGAGTACCAAAAACATACCCGAATTCGAAGGCGACTCGGGACCGAAAAGAACTCTAAACTATTTCCTAACTCCACTAGCCTATATGACTAATATAGAACTTATAGGATCTTCTTCTTGTAGTGTGTCTTGAACCGAAGTGAGCTCTGCCTTTTATAGCCTCCCAATGATGGTTGTATGACGGTTTCCTACCGCCATACCCACCTTACCGACTTGGGGAACCAATGGGAAAGTGCCACGTCAAATGTTGGTGGAATGGGCTGCAAGGGTGGTTCGGCCGAACCCCCACAACCGCCTTTCTCCTGAGGCTACCATGCGGGCCCTTAAGGCGGTTCCCAGTGGTTTGGTCCCATCCTAAGTCGGTTTCATCCGACTTATGGGCCCTCCGATCCGTGGGAATCCGATGTGGTGATCGCTGATTGGTTTGAGTTGTGTTTCTTCGCCACGCGAGCTCGACTTTGCTTTGATTAAGTGATAAATGTTCCTGCAAGCATCTAAAGTCCAAGGACATATGGAACTTTATTAATTCTAAACCTAAATGCTAGTAGCGGACACTATTTCCCTTTTATTTCCAAGGTCTGTAACGGTCAGAATCGTGACTTAACGACCATCAACACCGTTGCATTGGACAATCTTACACGCCTAAACTACTCTCAGCAAGCAAATAGGTAGCTTCTCTGAATCATCACTAAGTCTAATTCATACTACTTCGGCCTACCATATGCAAGATTGGACAATATCCAACTTAATAGGCCAAGGTCACCCCATAAATGACACATATGGATGTACAGTAAACAGTAGATGATGACATAGAGTTCAGTCCTTAATTCGACTCAGGCAAACACTCCCCTATCTGTGTGCAACTACCATCATATGCACAGCACTTGTCGTCCAAGTCTAAAATAAGTTTTTGTCATTTTTAGTTCACAAATAACCATAATTTACATTTCTATCGAGAAGTAAAAAAATGCCCAAAATCTCATTTATAGAGTGATCACAATTATTAATTTCAAATTTCTAAGCATGGCTAAGCAAAAGGCATTTATATAATCATGTATGTACATAAATGAGCACTTAGAAAGTACACAAACTGTTCTATGGTTATAAACTATAGGGAAATTAATATTCAAGGTGGTAAATGCAGCAAATAGGTCATAGCTATTGTCTACCACATTTTAAATACCGATAGTTTTAAATACACATGCAAATTTAGGAGGAGGGGAGGGCTTGCCTTGATCAAGATCGATATTCAGATAACCAATATAACCAAAATCCCCATCGATATCGAATTCGTCCACTATATAGAAATAATGGTAAACGAATAAACACCAAAATATGTAAAAAAATCTAAAATGCTCAAAAATGAATTATTTCTGTACAGTTGTTAGGTTCTATCTAAACATTATTTATGTTGAAGGAATTTTCATTTTATCATTTTTTACTTTCTGAGTTATGAATTCTATAAATGAATTCTATAAATTCTATACTAGACATAGGCTAATTATGCTCTATTAAATTTTAGATGCAGCTTATAATCAATTTTTGGTAAGTTTTAGGTTACAGCAGTAAAGAGTATGTTTTCTTGAGTTTAACAAGATTTATTTCATATTTTTAGAGCTAGAATGAATTTATTATGAATTTTGAGTTATAAGTCATTTCTAGTATATCCTGCTATATAAAATTTTAGGAGCATTTATATTATAATATGTGTCAAATTTTAATTTGCAGAAACTAGTATCATTAAATAATGAATCAAATAAATCTGGAATCACTTCATTTGGAGTTAGAACCAGTTTGTTATGAATTTTAGAATATCTCATATTAATTATGATCAATTACAATTACTAAAAAGTGGATGTATTTTATATACTAATTATTACAGATTTTAATTCACCTAAATAAATCTCATAATTTTGTGATTCTAACAAAACTTTGTCCAACTCATTTGGAGCTAAAATTAATTTTCTTCAAATTTTACAATTTGGAGCATGCTTTTATGTTAACTATTTCATATATGATATTTTAGGGATATTCCATGTTCTGTAAGTCTATCTTTTTATTTTACAACATTAAAGAGCATAATTGTGTGAGTCTACTGGAATTTGGTTCATCCAATTTGGATTTAAAATGAGTTTTCTATGAATTTCTAAAGTTTCATAATTTTCAGTTGGTTGGATAATGTTTTAGTTATTTTCTTTTATATTTCCAAATTTTGAATATATGGGGTCCACTAGTCAGTTAATGACCAATATGCAAAAAGGCCCTTGAGGTTTCCAAAAAAAGAATCTGCAGTCCCCACATGTGTTGAATGCAAATACCACATGCCATAGAGAATATTTTTACTAATAGATCCTTAAAGTTTTGAACTTATTTCTAAGTATGGCCCTTAGCGCCTAATGAAGTGGGACCTACACACTAGCGAAGCAAGCTTTCTAGGCAGCGGAGGCGGGCAACGGCGACCCGCGAGGTTGTCACTAACGCCGGCGGTGATTGACGATGAGTTTCATGATGAGGCCAAAACAAAAATGGTAGAGCGTCTCCTTGCGAACCTAGCGGTGGTTAACTTGGTGCCAATGGTGGTCTGAATCGATGATGACGGCGACGCAAGCGGTGGCCGTGGTCGGGGTATTGGTGCATGGTGGAGCTAGAGCCCAACTTTGCCAAAAAGGATGCATGCATGCGGTTCTATAGGGGTCACGGGTGCTCACTCGATGTCTGCGTGGCCCGATGAAGCTTGGATGATGGTGGCGACCGAGGAACGGCTCAGCGGCAGCTTCGGACTCCGGCGAATGGGGATGACTCGATCCAGCCATCGAGTTGCCTTGCATGCATGCGCACGGGGTTAGATAGGTTCTAGGATGCTCTGTGCGTGAGGAATCGGACTGCGACTCACCAGAGTGGACAAATTTGGTGACTGCGATGGTAGGCCGGTGTTAAGGAAGAAGTCACCGATCTCTATCCTTGGTGCACCGATCCAAGGGGCATCTTGAAGAGGACATTGGAACGAAGTTGATGGCAAAGGGGCTCGGCCTTACATGGTCCATGATGGCCGACGCGACGATGGAGATGCGGCAGCGACGCTCGGTGCGTGCTCCTGAGCCACGATGGCGAGGTCCACGTTCCCGGTGAACCACTGCACAACAGAGGGCGAGGTTAGTGGGGATGGAACCGGTGTTGTGAGGAGGTAATGAAACAAGGAAGAGGTAGAAAATGGCGATGGCTTGATGGTGACGGCGGGGTTGTTCTCCTCGGTGGCCGATGATGGATTTGAGGAGGACGGAGATGCAGAGGGCGCTGTACCATGGTTTGTTCGGCATTGGGAAGGAGAGGAAGGCCACACGTCGGCCACGCCTACTGTCTTGGACTTTCTCTGGTGTGTTTTTTTCTCTAGGTTGAGTAGAGAAGGAGGAAGGTGAACAGAGTGAGGGCAAGTCAGATAGGCTGTCAAGTGGGTTCAGGGTGTGATATGCTAGGCTGGGGTGTGGAGGATGGGTAAGAACTAGGTGAACACTGATTTTAGTTGATTTTTCAAGAATTTCTGAATTATTGATTTCCCTCTTTCTTTTTAATTCTTTGTTTAAGTTGTAGGGCTGATAAACTATGGTGGATATTTGTGGTGGTAAACAAAATGATCTAGTTTCCACTTTTTAAGTTTCACTCAAAATTTCATTATATTTTATTCTCGAAAATTAAAGAAAATAGGCTAGGCTGAAATTGGTTTGAATTTTTCGGAGGTCAAAACTAATGAAATAAATTCTAGACAAATTATATTAATTCATGATAAATAAACTAGTATTTTGAATAAATTATGTTAAATATACACTTTTATTTGATTTGATGCATATTTTAATGATGCCGGTTAGGGTTTTGAATTAATTTGAGTTTGATTGCTTTGGTTAATTGAGGGACTAATATAAAGATAAAATTATGCAAAACTTCCAGTGAGTTGGAAAGGTTGAGTGACATTTGCATGAATTTTTCCATGACTTTATCTTGCACTAATTATTTTTTAGAAATTTGCAAAGCTTAATATTATACGTATGTTTCTAGTATGAAAATGCAATTAAGTGATTTAAAAATTATATTTAAGTTATATGATCTGAGAGGATATTATTGGGCTTGATTTCCATATCACCATACACAATCTCATAAGTTGTGTGTGTGTATGTGTGTGTTATGTTAAGTGTAACTTGTAATGACAATTAGAGAAAATATAATATGTGTGAGTTAATGTGTTTATTAAATTTAGTGTTCTTGACATATGTCCAGATGAGTTTGTCAAAATCTATGTACTTTCGACATATGTTATGTTGTAATATTTAAGTTGTATAAATTTTAGGGAATGATTTTTGATATTTGGCATTAGGTCCTTAACTTTAATTATTACTTCTTAGTTTTTAATAAATACTCATGAGACCTATTATGAAGTGTAGGTAAAATCCGAAAACCCACAAAATGACTCAATTCACGCCAAAACAATCATGCAAAGCAAGCCCACCTAATATTTTTTATTTTAGAACAACAATGAAAAAGTTTTAAATTTTACCCATTAAACGCGGATGCTCCAGCTAGTTTAATATATAGGTTTCATGTTTGAAAATATTTTGTCATTACCTTAGAAACATATTTTAATTATTTTATTGATGTCAAATTTCGAACTATGACTTGAAAGAAACGAATGATTGAAAATGAGTTATGACCTCTTTGTTATTTTCCTCTAAAATCACTATGAGATTGTTTATTTCATAGGAATTTCAATGAAAAGGATTTGATTCAATCATTTGTTTCTAGAAAATTTTCACATAGAATTAGAATCCTTCAAATTTCCTATGTCAATTCTCCATTCAGAGCGGGTCGGTTCCTTTGAAACTAGGAGCCTGATTGACAAGTGTGTGAATTGTTTCGAAGGTTCATGCGAAAAACCTTCATGATCTTGCACCATTTGAGGTATCATTTGAGGTATCTGATGGCTCGTATTGGTTGATAGTTTTACTGGGCGGTCTTTTCTTTTATGATGTGGAGCCATAGCTTTCCAGAAGAGGTCTGCTTCTTTTACTACTTTAGAAGATTCATTCAATCCCAAGGAGCCCTTAGAGTTTTATGTTCACAAATAGAAAAAAGATTATTACCCCTACATATATAAATTATGATCTCCTGACTTCTAAGGCATAGAGAGTTACCAAAATTTTATATTAGAAAATGTGGATACTTATAGGAAAATTTCATAGTAATCGCTGCAGTGGGAGAAGGCACGAATCAGGCACTATATTTCTTGGAAAGACTTGTTAGGGAGATTTTCCCAAAAATGCGTAGATTAAGATTAAGCAAGGGACAAGTTGCGTCTGGCCTGGAAATTTAGCCCTCAGTTCTATTTTTGCTATTTTTTCCAGCTTAATTTGTGCGGCAAAAATCTATAAAGTATTTGCCGCTTAATTTGCCTCTATATACGTTGCATCTCACAATGCAAAGCCCGGCACAGGTGCTATTAATTAACGAGTTCGATCTGATCTAGACATCTGGTCTAGATAGCTAGGAGACTGCATAATCTAGATGTGTATATACGTCGTCTTGCTACAGTGTGTCAACTACTCTAGACTGGTAGTAGTATTTATCCAAGGAGTATCACAAGGAAATCTACGAGACTGTGACTGCATGAACGCTGCATATATATAGATTAAGGAATAATGGCAGTCACCTGCACGCCACTTTAATCCATCCAAAAAAACCCAAACGAAAATATGTGCCGGCATAAAACTCCAATCGACATGCTATGGTAACATGGGGGACATTTCTTGGGAGAGCGCTGCCTATCAATTTTCTCATTGCAAATATAATATTGTTCCAAACAATGAAACAAAAACGAGAAGAAAGAAACAAAAGTTCAGGATGTGACAATCCATCGGCGACAGCAGTCACGTAGTCAAACTGGCAACGTGCCAACATGACGATAAATTAGGCAAAGCGGGTAGGATCAAACAAGATCAAACAAACCTATCAAAGAGAGGTGAATAGTTGAGAAAACTAAAACCTAAAAACTTTTAGCGAAAATAAAAGTTACCCTCGAATCAACGGAGTTCTCGACGTAGTCCTGTCGCCGTCGGTCAAACCGCTCTCCTATTGTCGGTCAGACCGTCATTACTGCGCCAACCAGACCGCCGAAACACCTGTGATCAGACCGCTTTCCCACCGGTCAGACCATCGCCTAGCCTGCGGTTAGATCGTCGAGATCCAGATACACTGGTAGATGACAAACTCGAAGATGTAGATTAGGACTTTCGACTTTATTGCATGAACTAGTGTTTACAAAGTGTAACAACAGCACTACTCACCAAAATCTTGAACTAAACTCGAAACCCTAACTTTCTCTCAACTTATGTCTCTCTAAAATTGATACCAAGAGGCCACACCCTCCTTCTCTATTTATACCAAAAAACCACCTACTCAAAGTAGGTATAAAACTCCTATTCTCAATAGGACTCAAGAACTCCTATCTCCAGTAGGACTCAAGAACTCCTATTCTCATACGCAAACGATTTCTCTCGTATACCATATGTATTCTCCATCTTCCACGTGCATTATCCTTTAGCCTTTTAATATCCCGTGTGATCTCTTGATCTCTGGATGTCCACTTCTCCTAAGTTGACTTCAATCAATCACTGGCAATACTATCTCGAGGCCTCAAGCGATATCTGCACATGAACAACAAAGAAACTCCATATCCAAGTACAAGTTCACACCAACTTGACTCACATCAGCACACAATAGTATCACATATGAATAGAAATTATCGACAAGTCATTGTAGACCCCCATTTTTGAGGACGGGAATCATTCGTGTTCATAGTACCATTTTTCTGGATCGAGTAGTTTGGTACCCACGAAATACAGTACTGAATTATCAGGTGTAAATGCACAAATAGTCTTACACCAAAGTATTACAACAATAGGCCCGAAGGCAGTATCATTACATGCAGGATCTATAGGTCCGGATACAACCAAAATTAGAGATTAGACAAGATAGTAGATGGAAGGCAGCGGCATGTCGGATGCCACAGGCAACAATCGGGGACTAAGACCTATTGCGCTCCAATGTCTTCATTCCTCCCGGTACTAAGCACAGGGGTCCTCCAGTTCTTTGTTTCCTTCATCTGAAGGTTTGTGCGTATAGCAAGGGTGAGTACCCAACGTACTCAGCAAGCCAACACGGAATGATGCACATGATAGGGTCATTCAAAGGATGGTTGTGGTTCTTTTGCATAAAGCCAATTTTCGTAAATCATTTCACAAACCTAATGTCTAGCGAGGTCAAGTTTTATTACCATAGTTCATTAAGTTGGCGACGGTTCTGTCCACCATCCATTGTGATTCCAAGGATATCTTCCCACCACCGGATCGTCATGGTTTTCTGGGGAGTCTACCCTTCTTGTAGTTCGAGAAGGTTGTCCACCAGTAAATAAAAATAATCATGCAAACTCATCCCATCATTTTAAAATTTATGAGTCTAGCCAGGCGAAAGTCTTATCACGATGCTCTATATCCGCGAGCACGGCTATTCGAATAGATTGATTCATTCACACTGCAGTGGATGTACACTTTACCCGTACTCCGCAACTGCCCATTGAATGAGCCTACATCCCTTTATATGGGACGGTCACGGCAAAGCCTTTCGATAACCTCACTTTGGCACTACCCGCTCCATGAACTTAAATCCTCTTGCACTCTAGCCGTCCTTTCCTAGCAGTGTGAGGAGTTCTGGCGCTCCCGGGGTAAGGAAAACATTATTCTTCAAGTTATAATTAATTTTGATTTTCAATCATCCATTCTCAGTCTCATCTTATACATAAGAACCACTATGCAAGGGTACCTCCTCCGCTCGGTTATTTACTCCGCTAGGTCTATACCCATTCGAGAAGTACGGTTGTACTGGCTCGTTTCCCGGCTATCTCATGGCTCGGTACTTAATTGACCAGGGTCGGCACTTGCCTCTTCTGAAATCCACCCAAATCATTCAGCCGCCCCAGTCTAAAACATTAGTTTTGTACTTTCATTTTTCCATCAAACTATTTTCATCATGCCCAAGCATATAGCTCTTTTGTGAAAATATGAGTATGCAAGATTCTAGTATAAGCATGGCTAAGCATTTTACCGAAGAAAGTCTCCGGTTATGTTACATCGAGGTTTACAAAGATTATAACTAAAGGTAATTAATATCAAGGCATGCTATATCAAGCATAGGTGTTTTGTGTATAGCATGCATGTTTGAAGTTTAAATCAACATCATTTCGCAAAACAGGATCAATATGTTCAAAGGAGTGATGACTTGCCTTGCTCGCACACTTGTTGAATGGGGTCTTTCGCGTAGTCAGTGCTTGCTTCTTCGGACGCTATCCGTACGTGCGAAAGGAGAGGTTGAATCCAATTTAGAATCCAACAAATACCAGATAAAATCCAAATAAATCGCAAAAAGCAGTTCCTAGGGACGATTATAAACTAGGAAAAACTCGAAGCTGGGTTGGCAAGAATGGATTTAATTTATCTCGGTGAATTATTCGAATGGTTTAAATGAAATTGGATTTTTAGTTTGAAATAACCTTGGATAGCTAGATTTCCGATGTTTAGATTTTAAATGAACTATTCTAATGTTGAACTATATTATTAAAAACAACATTGGTTAGATAATAACATTTTATAAAAAAATTATTTGTGAACTCCTATTAATTTAAAAGTTAGATAATAATTTTGTATTGATTTATAAATTATTTCCCAAGGTAACTTATTTTTAGAAAAAGAACAATCTTCTCTTTACCCTTTAAATAACTAATTTTAGAAACCAAATTTTATTATATCACTTTAGTCCTAAGCTATTTCAAAAATAAATTTATTTTCCTACTTTGTTTTCCCTTTTTACCATTTTTCTTATTTTCCTTTTTCTTTTACTTTCTTCTTTTCTTCTTCTGTTTTCTCTCTTGCGCTGGCAAAAGAAAAGAAGAAAAGAAAAGAAAGAAAAAATGGCGCGGGGAGGGATTCGAACACGCGACCTCTCTCTCTCTCTCTCTCCCTTCTTACGCTGCGCCACGCGGCCTATCTCTCCTCTCTTTCTTTCTTTTCGTTTTATTTGCTCCTCTCAGCTAGCGATGGGATGGTGAGGGCGACGCGCGGCGCGGCGATGGCGATGCACGGCGCGCGCGCGCAGGGGCGGCGCGGGTGCGAGGATGCGGCAGCGGGACGGGACGGCGCGTGGGGTGGGAGGTGACGCGCGCGCGCGCGCGCGGGCACGAGGGTGCGGCAATGGAGACGCGCGCGGCGCGCGGACGCGAGGCCGACGCGACACGCGCGCGGCGCCGCTCGCGCGCGAGGGGACCGGGCCGAACACCTCGAGTGCAATGAATAGTGCATTTTTATTTTTCCAATTTTTCTTTTTCTTTTTCTTTTTTTATCCATCAATTCCTTTTGTATTTCACATATAAACTAAATAGGATTTTTGGCCCAATTGTAATTTAATTATATTTCAAGTTTTTTCCCACTTTATTATATACATATATATTATTTTTAATTATCTATTTATGATTATTGTTTTTATACTGTTTGTTCTTATATATAACTTAGTAAATTTTTGTATTATACCCAAAAACTTAATATCCTCTATCCAAAAGTAAATTTTTTATTAAATCTTAACTCTTCCCTAATTCTTTATTTTTTTATAATTTTATTTCTGATATTTGCAATTTCCTTTCTTTTAGGATTCTAAAACCCTATTGACTTTTCATTTCAAATTAAATATTCACTTATTTAACTCGGCATCGAAGATTTGTAAATAAGAGGCAAATAAATTCAACAAGATGCAATCAATCAAAAGATTTTTGTGAGTTCCGATTTTTATGTTTCGATTTTAAAACTTCGGATTTTCAGGGTGTTACAAACCTACCCCCTAACAATAAATCTCGTCCCGAGATTTGGGTCGGGTCGCGATAGGGAGTCGGTCGGTATAAACATATGGGATGGATCCATTAGGACTTCTCCTAAGCAGGATGACGAATAGGTTGATTGCTTGGGTGACGCAGGAATCTATCACTGAGTTTCTATGGGTGCTCCACTTCGATTCTTTGTTTCTGATTACATGATATTGTCAGCTCCTTAATCCTTGGGGCATCCTTCAAGCGTACAAGATCTAGCATGTCTCTAATTTCCTTAAGTTGTATAATAGACTTGCTGTTCCGAAACTTTAGAGACCTTTGGCTCGTAGATGGGTGGTATTCCTGACATGATTGGGGTCTAGAGATTCCAGTAGGTGGCAAGAGGCTATCTAGAGAAGGTTTGATTTTACCTAGCCTCAATATAGTGTCCAATCTGAGGGACCAGGGTTATGTCACTCTACCCCCCCTAACAATACTGTTCCATGCCCGCCAAGTGTTCGACCGGTGCGAGGAGAACGAGGCGGCGGCAGAGGGGACAAAGCGGCGCAGCGGGACTTACTCGCGACTGCGGCTCGGGAGGAGCAAGGGGGCACGGGATCGAGCTTGCGCACGGCGGCGACGGCTAAACGGCGGCGGCCTTTGGCGGTGGTGCTCGGGAACGGCGAATACACGGAGGCGGTGCGGTGAAATGTGGCGCGGCGCGGCCCTTTTATAGGCGTGGCGCGGCGCGGCGCGAGAGGAGAGGGGACGGCTCGGGCGTGCGCGGCGCGGCGCGACACGCGGCGCAGCTCGGGGGCCGGGTACGGCGGGCGAAACGCGGCGGCGGGCGCACGGCGCGGCGGGGTCCGGAGCGGCGTGCGCGCGCGAGGTAGGGGCCGGAGCGTGGCTTCCGGCCGCGTGGCGCGCGCGCGCGACGCGCGGGTGGCCGTACGGGCGGGCGCAGGCGCGCGCGGCGTGGCGCGCGCGCGCTGCGGGCGCGCGAGCGGCCGGCGCGCGCGCGCCGGGGCGGCACGGCGTCGAGCGCTTGTGACCAATGAACAAGTGCGACTTTTTAATTTCCCGATTTTCTATTTTCTTTTCCCATTTTCTATTTTCTTTCCTTCTAAAAATTCCAAAATAAATCCTAATATTCTAAAATAATTTTTAACTTTATATTTTAAACTTTTTCTTGACTTTTATTTTTCCACAATTATTTTTCATACTTATTTAAATTCTTTTTCCTAATTTTCATAATTCACCCATTTTTAATAAAATAAAATTCCCAAATTTCTGTACGCTCCCGAGAATTTTATTATTTATTTTGTGTTTTAATTTATCTTCTCCCAACCAAAATTTTTATTTTATATTACTCGAAATGCGTTTTCACAAATCCGCACTTTTCCCGAATTCTTTTTAAAACCCCGATGCGACTTTCGCACCATCATTTTGTCAACTCCGAAAACTCCAAATACGCCGAAAAGGGAATTGACCACGACTAAATTTATGCAACGAGCTGGCAAATAAGAAACAACAAACCCGAGAAGAAGCAAACAACCAAGGTTTTTGAAAGTTCCGATTTTTACGTTCCGATTTCGGTTCTCCGATTTTCGGGATGTTACAAACCTACCCCCTAACAATAAATCTCGTCCCGAGATTTCTTACCGTGCTTGAGTAGGTGTGGATATTCTGTCCTCGGGAACTCTTCGCTCTCCCGGTAGCCTCTTCTTCGTGTGATTGCTCCATTGTACCTTGTACATGCGCCATGATTTGGTCCGTGTCTTCTTTTCTCGCCTCGTCTAGTATCTTGATTGGATGCTCCGGGTAAGTAAGATCACGTGGACGTGGATGGCTTCTAAAGGAGCTTGCTCTTCTGGTACCCGCAAACATTTCTTCAGCTGCGATACGTGGAATACTGGGTGGACATCGGAGAGATTCTCGGGCAGTTCCAATTGGTAAGCCACTTCTCCTCTCCTAGCGCTTATCAAGAATGGGCCCACGTATCGTGGTGCGAGTTTCCCCTTGACTTTGAATCTCTGAGTTCCCCGTAGTGGTGAGACTTTTAGATACACGTAGTCACCTTCTTTAAATTCCAATTCTCTTCGACGGGTGTCCGCGTAGCTCTTTTGTCGTGATTGAGCAGCTTGTAGTCGGTCCCGGATCAGGCGAACCTTTTCCTCCGCCTCCTTGATTATGTCAGGCCCGAATACAGCTCGTTCACCGGTCTCTGACCACATTAATGGGGTTCGACATCGGCGACCAAATAAAGCTTCGTTTGGCGACATCTTCAAACTGGCTTGGTAGCTATTGTTGTAGGAGAACTCGGCGTACGGCAAACATTTCTCCCAATCCTTGGTGAAATCCAACGCACAGGCTCTCAGCATGTCTTCTAACACTTGATTCGTCCTCTCAGTCTGCCCGTCAGTCTGCGGGTGGTAAGCGGTACTAAAGGCAAGGTGACTGCCGAGTGCCTCGTGGACCTTGCTCCAAAAATGAGATGTGAATTGGGTACCACGATCCGATATAATCCTTTTTGGTACACCGTGGAGACACACAATCCTACTCATATATAATTCCGCTAGCTTGGCACTTTGTTGTAGTTAGTTTTCACAGAATAAATCGCAGTCTTGGTGAGCCGATCTACTATTACCCAAATGGAATCGTAACCATCGCAGTCTTGGGTAGTCCTACTATGAAATCCATGCCTATCTCGTCCCATTTCCATTCGGAATCTTGAGTGGCTGCAGCAAGCCACTGGGCGTTGATGTTCGGCTTTCACCCTTTGGCACACATCGCACACGGCTACGTATTCGGCTACATCCCTCTTCATATTAGGCCACCGTATTCTCCTTTCAAATCCTGGTACATTTTCGTGCTTCCGGATGTAACGAATATGCCGATTCGTGGGCTTCCTTTAAGATCAATCCCCTCAAACCGCCTCATTCGGCACACGATTCTTTTCTTTTACCATAAGATTCCCTTGTCATCTACGAAAACTCCCGAGCGCGTCCAGCCATGCGTTCCTTAATTTCCCGGGTTTCCTCATTCCCTCTTTGGGCTTCCTCTATTTGAGTTCTCGGGAGGGCCGGATTTCCAGTGAGTTCACTTCTCCGTGAGGAATCGGTGTGCATTGAGTTTAGCCATTTCTTCTTGAAGTTCGCGGCCATATCTCCCAATCCCATGTGGTTGCATTGGGCTTTGCGACTCAGCGCATCGGCCACTACATTTGCCTTGCCGGGATGATAGTGGATTCCTAGATCGTAATCCTTGATCAACTCCAGCCATCGCCTCGTCGTAGGTTAAGATCAGCGAGTAAAGAAATATTTTAAGCTCTTGTGATCGGTATACACATCACGGTGGTTCCCGATCGATAGTGTCTCCAGATCTTCAATGCGTGTACAACCGCGGCTAATTCCAGGTCATGTGTGGGGTAATTCTCTTCGTGGGGTCGTAACTGCCGAGAGGCATACGCTACAACCTTCCCATCCTGCATTAACACTCCTCCCAATCCTTGCCGGGATGCATCACAGTACATCACGAAGTCCTTCCGGTTGTCGGGTAAGGTCAAGATTGGGGCGGTGGTTAACTTTTCTTTTAATTGGTCGAAGGCTTTTGGCACTTTTCATTCCATTCAAACTTCTTTTCCTTCTTCAGAAGTTGAGTCATAGGTCGGGCTACGGTGGAAAATCCTTCGATAAACCGTCGGTAATAACCGGCCAAGCCCAAGAAACTCCGAACTTCCGTTACTGACTTGGGTGCCTTCCATTCCATAACGGCTTCGACCTTGGCGGGGTCTACGCTACTCCCGCTGAAACCACGTGGCCGAGAAAAGCGACTTCCTTGAGCCGAACTCGCATTTGCTGAACTTGGCATACACCGGTGCTCTCGTAGCTTTTCCAAGACGTCGTAGATGCTCCGCGTGTTCCTCATCGTTCTTGGAGTAGATAAGTATATCGTCGATGAACACCACTACGAATTTGTCCAGTACTCCATGAATACCTTGTTCATCGGTTCATAAAGTACGCAGGGCATTGGTCAATCCAAAGGACATCACTGTGAACTCGTATAAGCCGTATCGTGTAGAGAATGCCGTCTTAGGAATATCTCCGGCTCTAATCTTCAACTGATGATATCCTGACCGTAGATCAATCTTGGAGAACACCTGCGCACCCTTAAGTTGATCGAATAGGTCATCGATTCGAGGTAGCGGGTACTTGTTCTTGATAGTGACTTCGTTCAGCGATCGGTAGTCCACACACATTCTCATGCTTCCATCCTTCTTTTTGACGAAGAGTACTGGAGCTCCCCAGGGAGAAGAGCTGGGGCGAACGAATCCCTTCTCTTGTAGTTCCTTTATTTGCTTCTTGAGTTCCTCCAACTCGTTGGCTGGCATTCGATAAGGCCTCTTGGATATGGGGGCGGTACCAGGCATCAGATCGATGATAAACTCTATGTCGCGATCCGGGGGCATTCCGGGCAATTCCTCGGGAAACACGTCCGGGTATTCTTGTACTACTGGCATTCCACCTAGAGGTAGTATGGTGAACACTCCCGCAGCTTGTTCACATAGCTTTGGGTTTTGATCCATAGTTATGCTCATCGGTGATCCCCACGGGGTGGATACCGTGACTTCTCTTCGATCAAGTCTATAATTCCATTATTTTTGGTCAACCAATCCATTCCGAGTATGACATCTATGGTTTGGGGTGATAACACCATAAGGTTTGAGAGAAACACCACGTCTCTAATCCGTATGGGCACATTAATGCAGGCATGGGGTACGGTTATGTCTCCCAGTGAGTGTACCAACATAGGCCTCTTAAGTGCTACTTGGTGTAGGTGGTGTTGTTTGCTTACTTGGGAAGATATGAATGAATGCGAGGCTCCGAATCGAATAAAACTTTAATTGGTGTAGAGTTGATAGAGAACATACCCATCAATACGCTCCGGTCCTCCCGTGCTTCTTCCGCCCGCACATGATTCACTGGCCACGTCGAAACCCGGTGGCGCCTCGTTGGGTAGCGGGGTCCTGAAGCGGACCTCGTCCCCGCGCAGGTGGGGTTCCTCGGACGGGTGTTGCATTGGCGCCGTGCGCACAAGGGTGTTGCGTGGTTTTGGACAGCTATTGGAGTAATGCCCTAATTCTCCGCAGCTTGAAACGACTCACATTCCTTCTTCCCGGAGCGGCTAGGGTTGGTGTGGGTGTACGAAGCCGTGGAGTAGCCGACTGTTGACTGGTCGGAAGCGAGAGAACGTCCGCACCGGACGTTTGGCTTCCATCCGGCGGGTGGCTCCCTTGGGGCGTTGTGGCGTTCCCGAAATGGGCGAGCCATAGCGAGCCTCCTCTTGCGGTTATTGTCTACCACCTTTTGGTCATGCTCAAGTCGGACGACCTTGTTGATGAGGCTTTGGAAACCGGTGTGATCTTGCCCGATCATTGGTCCCCTCGGTTCGTCATTTAGTCCCTCAATGAATTTGTCTATCTTTTCTTCTTCGTCCGCAGTCACCGGTGGCGTAACGGCAAGCGGGTAAATTTGTTCGGATACTCCGTACCGAGGTGTTCCCTTGACGCCTGCGGAACTCGTTCTTCTTCATCCTCATCACGCAGCAGGCACGAAATTCTCACGGAACGCAGCCGTGAATTCCTCCCATGTTGGCTCGCCGGCGTCTTCAGCTCGTGTCTCCTTGTAGGTGTCCCACCAGTCACTCGCGGGACCCTCCAACTGGTTAGTAGCGAAGACAACTCTATCAGCTTCTCGGACTCTGACGAGGGTTAGCTTCTTTTCTATCACTCTTAGCCAATCTTCGGCGTCCATAGGTTCTTCGGCCGTGGAAAAAGTGGGCGGCTTAGCTCTCATGAATTCCCCCAGACTCGATCCTCCTCGACCTCCTTGATTATTGGCAATCGCTTGGAGTAGTTGTGTCTCGCATAGCCATGACCTCCGCCAGGTGGAGGTTGGGTTCGGCGGGTTTTCGTTGGTTGCCGCGGCTCTGCGACGATGTGCCATCCGAAGAAGAGAGATGAGTTAAGAGAGCGGTCTAGTTTAGGTTATGGTTCACAGGAAATTTTTCTTCAAGTTCCTTCGAATGATCTTCACTCAACAGGCAAGGTGAAACAATAATAAGCATACGAATTAAGACATCGCAAGGCGATGCCCAGGTTCATCATATTACATAAGGGGGTACATGGACTGTACACACACAGTCCTCCATGCCAGGATAGCAATAATAATTATATCGTTCAACTAGATCAACTAATTAAGGGTAAATAGGAAGTGCTGCCGGGTCGGGAAGGTCCTTCCGCCTAGTCATCCAACCACCCGCAAGAGCCAGGCGCCGGAAGTGGGTGGTCTGCCGCTGAAGCAAACCGAAGTCCCCACGGCTCGGAGGTGGTGGCCTCGGAGTCACGCCGAATCTTCCGACTCGGTGGCCGCGTACTCTTGCGAGCAGTCTGGCGGGTGAGGGGGCCTCCCGTGTGAGTCAAGCGACGAGGGGGAACTTCCTCCTCCATTGAGTCGGTGTCGCTAGACTCCCATTTGATCTCCATGGGCTCCGCCTCGGACTCCGTGTCGGTGTAGATCTGGATGGGGTTACCCTCTCCTGATCCCGGCTCGGATGGTACTGGTATGGAGCTCGGGGTAGGTCCCATGGATGTAGCAGCAGTGGGGTCGACCAGGTATGGTGCAGGCTCTGTGCTCAACATGAAAGCTTGCTCCACCATAGCTTGAAAAGTATCAAAGCTTGCTGGAGTCATGTGGTAATAGTGGTCGGGCACGGGGCAGTGTGATGGTACGAGCTCGGTGGAAGTACTGCAGCGTAGACGGGACGAGTGCGCATTGTTCCTCTAGCCGGTTGATCTGCTGCTTGCTTTTCCGAGCTGCTCTTCCAGCTCCACGAGCCTCCCTCGGGCCATGTAGCGGTCCGAGAGTTGCTCATCTTGAGCACCATTGGCCTGCAGCTGTGTCTGCAGCATGCTTATCTGGTCTCCACAGCCTTGGTGGCTGTCGACCAGATCATTGAGGCGTGACTGCTGATCGTTGATCTCGAGCAGGGCCTCCTCGTAACAGTCGTCTGCTGTCTCCGCCCAACGCGATAAACGCGTGACCATCGGGTTGTAGCAGCAGGGGGTAGCCTCCACGGTGCAGACTGGGTTGCCCTCTTCGCGGTAAGGATGATGCACGAACTCTGTCATTGTGAGTTCGGCACGGTGTTCCGCATTAAGGCGAAGGAAGGCCTCGCGAGCTGCATCCTGAATAGCTGCTTCTGCTAGGTCCCGGTGGTAGCGAGTGTGGAAGCAGTAGGATGTCTCACTCCCCATGCGGGCTTCTATGGATACGGCTGCCTCCCAGGCTGGATACATCTCGGAGCCATGTCTCTTGGTGTGATAAGTGGGCGGTTCCGGGTATCTCAAGCACCATAGTAGAGGCGAAGTTGTACCACGAACCCCTCGTCTCGCGGGATAGTGACTTCCCAGGTTCCGTCGTGGTTTGACATCCGCTTTTGCAGCAACTTAGGGTTAGCGAGAGGGAGCTTATCATAATCATTTGGTAAAAAGAAATACAGATGTAGAAAAGATATATTTGCATTTTCGGAAATAATAGTTTAAAATTGATCCTACTGTAGGGATATTTCCCTTTAGCCATCTAGTTAGGGGTAGGGCGCCATTTGGTCTTAGCCTACGGTCGCATGGCTCGATACCAGCTCTGTGGACCCCGATTTTGAGTCGGGAATCTTTCGTGTTCATAGTACCATTTCCTGGATCAAGTAGTTGGTACCCACGAATGCAGATCTTGGATAATCAAGTGCACATGCACGAATAGTCTTACAATACCATTATTACATAAATAGGCCCGAAGGCATTGTTCATCCCACGGACCTTATGGTCCCAATACAACATAAAAACAGAGTTTAGATAAGACAGCGGAAAGAGGCAGCGGCTTGTCCATTGCCACAGGCAACGACCGGGACTAAGGTCTAATATGCGCCGTCAGTTCCCTCGCCCTCCGGGTAGTACGCGTAGGGGTCTTCGGCTCTTCATTTCCATCACGGAGGTTTGTGCGTATAGCAAGGGTGAGTACCAACCGTACTCGGCAAGTCAACACGAATTGATGCATATGATAGGGTTATTCAAAGAACACGGCTAGAGTTATTTTTGCGTAAAGCCAGTTTTCACAATTCTTTTCACAAGCCTACCGACTAGCCAAATCAAGTTTTAATTTCATAGTTCATTAATCCGGCGACGGTTCTGTCTACCATCCATCGTGATTCCAAGGATGGCTTCCCGTCTCCGGTTCGTCATGATTTTCGGGAGTCCACCCTTCTCGCATTCTCGAGAAGTTGATCCACCACAAATGAAACCATCATGCAAACCCATCCCAGTATTTTGAAGTTCAAAGTCTAGCCAAGCGAAAGTCTTGTCACGATGCTCAATATCCGCGAGCACGGCTATTCGAATAGATTGATTCATTCACACTTGCAGTGGATGTACACTTTACCCGTACTCCGCGACAGCCCAACAAATGAGCCTACGTCTCAACACATGAGACGGTCACGGCAAAGCCTTTCGATAACCTCACTTTGGCGTACCCGCTCCATGAACTTATGCCCTCATGCACTCTAGCCGTCCTTTTCTAGCGGTGAGAGGAGTTACGCGCACCGGGGTAAGGGAAGACATTTCCAATCTTTAAGTTTAATTAACGGTAGTTTAATTTCACCATTTATAACAAAGGCCGCAGCCTCACCCTCATCCCATAACCACATCATAGAGAACCATCTATGCAAGGATACGCGCTCCGCTCGGCTATCTAGTCGCTAGGTCTATACCCATTCGAGAAGTACGGTTGTACGGCTCGTTTCCGGCTATCTCATGGCTCGGTCCTTAATTGACCAGTGGTCGGCACTTGCCTTTTCCGGAATCCACCCAAATCATCCGCCCCCGATCTAAAACATTTGTATAGTACTTTCAATTTCCACCAAACTTAGTTCATCATGGCTATGTGGCGCTCATGTCTCCACATGCCGAATCTCAACTACCTTCCCTAAGGTAGTTGCCCAAGCACAAAGCTTTTTCATAAAGTCATGAGTATGCATGGTCTAAGTTTAGCGGGCTAAGCGGTTTACGAAGTTATGCTTCGGTTATTTGTATCACATCGCGAGTTACAAGGAGTAATTCTAAAGGTAAACAATAGCAAGGTATGGCATAACAAGCATAGGTAACTCGGTAAAGCATGCATGTTTAGAGTTTAAAATAACATCATTTCGCAAAGGGGATCAATATGTTCAAAGGGTGTGAAGACTTGCCTTGCTCGCACACTTGAGAGGTGGGGTCTTCAGAGGTGTTGATGCCGGTCTCTTCAGGCTCTACCCGTACGTGCGAAGATCAATTGAATTCGGTTAGAATTCAACGAAACACCGGAGATCGAAAAGAACCACAAAAGTCACGAAAACAACCCCAAAAAGTTTTGCCGAAAATTCTACTCGAGTTAGGACAAGGGTTACGAGGAAAATCCGGGTTTTGGAGTCGAGCCGGTGACCTAGGGTTTTCGTAAAATCGGCGATCGCAATTAAATTTGGAAGTTACGCTTGAAAATGTCGGCGAAGAAAATTCGGGCTCGAAATTTGAGGGTTTGAGCACAAAAGCGAAACCCATTTCGATGGCGGGAAAGGATTTAACGGGATCCGGATTGAAAAACGATGCGAAATAAAATTCCGAAAACGTCCGATTCCGATTTTTCAAACTTTGCACCGAGAGAATATGCGAGAAAATAATTTATTTTTGCCCAAAATTTTACTCAAATCATCCCAAAATATTTTTCCAAATTTTCCAAAATTTTTCCTAATTTTTCCCTATTTTTCTTTTTTTTTTTCTTTTCTTTTCTCTCGCGCTGTTCCATGCCCGCCAAGTGTTCGACCGGTGCCGGAGGAGAACAGAGGCGGCGGCAGAGAGGGACAAAGCGGCGCAGCGGGACTTACCGGCGACGGCGGCTCGGGGAGGAGCAAGGGGGCACGGGGTGAGCTTGCGCACGGCGGCGACGGCTAAACGGCGGCGGCCTTTGGCGGTGGTGCTCGGGAACGCGAATACACGGCGGCGGCGGTGAAATGTGGCGCGGCGCGGCCTTTTATAGGCGTGGCGCGGCGCGGCGCGAGAGGAGAGGGGACGGCTCGGGCGTGCGCGCGCGGCGCGACACGCGGCGCAGCTCGGGGGCCGGGTACGGCGGGCGAAACGCGGCGGCGAGGCGCACGGCGCGGGCGGGTCCGGAGCGGCGTGCGCGCGCGAGGTAGGGGCCGGAGCGTGGCCTCGGCCGCGTGGCGGCGGCGCGCGGCGCGCGGGGGTGGCCGTACGGGCGGGCGCGGCGGCGCGGCGCGTGGCGCGCGCGTGCGCGGCGCGCGGCCGGGGCGACGGCGTCGAGCGGCTTGTGACCAATGAACAGTGCGACTTTTTAATTTCCCGATTTTCTATTTTCTTTTCCCATTTTCTATTTTCTTTCCTTCTAAAAATTCCAAAATAAATCCTAATATTCTAAAAATAATTTTTAACTTTATATTTTAAACTTTTTCTTGACTTTTATTTTTCCACAATTATTTTTCATACTTATTTAAATTCTTGTTCCTAATTTTCATAATTCACCCATTTTTAATAAAATAAAATTCCCAAATTTCGTACGCCTCCCGAGAATTTTATTATTTATTTTGTGTTTTAATTTATCTTCTCCCAACCAAAATTTTTATTTTATATTACTCGAAATGCGTTTTCACAAATCCGCACTTTTCCCCGAATTCTTTTTAAAACCCTGATGCGACTTTCGCACCATCATTTTGTCAACTCCGAAAACTCCAAATACGCCGAAAAGGGAATTGACCACGACTAAATTTATGCAACTGAGCTGGCAAATAAGAAACAACAAACCCGAGAAGAAGCAAACAACCAAGGTTTTTGAAAGTTCCGATTTTTACGTTCCGATTTCGGTTCTCCGATTTTCAGGATGTTACACAGTGGCCTGGCCTGCCACCACAAAGCGATCTCTTACCGTTCGTCCTACACCAAATCCGAACGTGGAGGAATGCAAAGGACGGACATGGGTGTCACCACCTGCTGCCTACCTCTCACCCATGGAAGTGGTCATAACCAATGTCTGTGAAATAATCTAAGCACCATACTTACATTACCATAAATACCTCTACCTTCCAAGAGCAAGATAAAGGCAAACCTACATCCTAATTGCTCATTGGACCGTGTCCGTGGCAATAGAGTTACTCGCCTAAACATAACAAGACTATGAATTAAACTAATAATGGAACTCTTATCTACTAAGACATAAGAAGTACCACACTCATATGAACTAGAAGATAATATCTTTATTAAGCTCAAAGTCATACAAAGTAAGAAGAGTACCAAAAACATACCCGAATTCTGAAGGTGACTCGGGAACTGAAAAGAACTCTAAACTATTTCCTAACTCCACTAGCCTATATGACTAATATAGAACTTATAGGATCTTCTTCTTGTAGTGTGTCTTGAACCGAAGTGAGCTCTGCCTTTTATAGCCTCCCAATGATGGTTGTATGACGGTTTCCTACCGCCATACCCACCTTACCGACTTGGGGAACCAATGGGAAAGTGCCACGTCAAATGTTGGTGGAATGGGCTGCAAGGGTGGTTCGGCCGAACCCCCACAACCGCCTTTCTCCTGAGGCTACCATGCGGGCCCTTAAGGCGGTTCCCAGTGGTTTGGTCCCATCCTAAGTCGGTTTCATCCGACTTATGGGCCCTCCGATCCGTGGGAATCCGATGTGGTGATCGCTGATTGGTTTGAGTTGTGTTTCTTCGCCACGCGAGCTCGACTTTGCTTTGATTAAGTGATAAATGTTCTGCAAGCATCTAAAGTCCAAGGACATATGGAACTTTATTAATTCTAAACCTAAATGCTAGTAGCGGACACTATTTCCCTTTTATTTCCAAGGTCATAACGGTCGAATCGTGACTTAACGACCATCAACACCGTTGCATTGGACAATCTTACACGCCTAAACTACTCTCGGCAAGCAAATAGGTAGCTTCTCGAATCATCACTAAGTCTAATTCATACTACTTCGGCCTACCATATGCAAGATTGGACAATATCCAACTTAATAGGCCAAGGTCACCCCATAAATGACACATATGGATGTACAGTAAACAGTAGATGATGACATAGAGTTCAGTCCTTAATTCGACTCAGGCAAACACTCCCCTATCTGTGTGCAACTACCATCATATGCACAGCACTTGTCGTCCAAGTCTAAAATAAGTTTTTGTCATTTTTAGTTCACAAATAACCATAATTTACATTTCTATCGAGAAGTAAAAAAATGCCCAAAATCTCATTTATAGAGTGATCACAATTATTAATTTCAAATTTCTAAGCATGGCTAAGCAAAAGGCATTTATATAATCATGTATGTACATAAATGAGCACTTAGAAAGTACACAAACTGTTCTATGGTTATAAACTATAGGGAAATTAATATTCAAGGTGGTAAATGCAGCAAATAGGTCATAGCTATTGTCTACCACATTTTAAATACCGATAGTTTTAAATACACATGCAAATTTAGGAGGAGGGGAGGGCTTGCCTTGATCAAGATCGATATTCAGATAACCAATATAACCAAAATCCCCATCGATATCGAATTCGTCCACTATATAGAAATAATGGTAAACGAATAAACACCAAAATATGTAAAAAAAATCTAAAATGCTCAAAAATGAATTATTTCTGTACAGTTGTTAGGTTCTATCTAAACATTATTTATGTTGAAGGAATTTTCATTTTATCATTTTTTACTTTCTGAGTTATGAATTCTATAAATGAATTCTATAAATTCTATACTAGACATAGGCTAATTATGCTCTATTAAATTTTAGATGCAGCTTATAATCAATTTTTGGTAAGTTTTAGGTTACAGCAGTAAAGAGTATGTTTTCTTGAGTTTAACAAGATTTATTTCATATTTTTAGAGCTAGAATGAATTTATTATGAATTTTGAGTTATAAGTCATTTCTAGTATATCCTGCTATATAAAATTTTAGGAGCATTTATATTATAATATGTGTCAAATTTTAATTTGCAGAAACTAGTATCATTAAATAATGAATCAAATAAATCTGGAATCACTTCATTTGGAGTTAGAACCAGTTTGTTATGAATTTTAGAATATCTCATATTAATTATGATCAATTACAATTACTAAAAAGTGGATGTATTTTATATACTAATTATTACAGATTTTAATTCACCTAAATAAATCTCATAATTTTGTGATTCTAACAAAACTTTGTCCAACTCATTTGGAGCTAAAATTAATTTTCTTCAAATTTTACAATTTGGAGCATGCTTTTATGTTAACTATTTCATATATGATATTTTAGGGATATTCCATGTTCTGTAAGTCTATCTTTTTATTTTACAACATTAAAGAGCATAATTGTGTGAGTCTACTGGAATTTGGTTCATCCAATTTGGATTTAAAATGAGTTTTCTATGAATTTCTAAAGTTTCATAATTTTCAGTTGGTTGGATAATGTTTTAGTTATTTTCTTTTATATTTCCAAATTTTGAATATATGGGGTCCACTAGTCAGTTAATGACCAATATGCAAAAAGGCCCTTGAGGTTTCCAAAAAAAGAATCTGCAGTCCCCACATGTGTTGAATGCAAATACCACATGCCATAGAGAATATTTTTACTAATAGATCCTTAAAGTTTTGAACTTATTTCTAAGTATGGCCCTTAGCGCCTAATGAAGTGGGACCTACACACTAGCGAAGCAGCAGCTTTCTAGGCAGCAGAGGCAGGGCAACGGCGACCCAGCGAGGTTGTCACTAACGCCGGCGGTGATTGACGATGAGTTTCATGATGAGGCCAAAACAAAAATGGTAGAGCGTCTCCTTGCGAACCTAGCGGTGGTTAACTTGGTGCCAATGGTGGTCTGAATCGATGATGACGGCGACGCAAGCGGTGGCCGTGGTCGGGGTATTGGTGCATGGTGGAGCTAGAGCCCAACTTTGCCAAAAAGGATGCATGCATGCGGTTCTATAGGGGTCACGGGTGCTCACTCGATGTCCTGCGTGGCCCGATGAAGCTTGGATGATGGTGGCGACCGAGGAACGGCTCAGCGGCAGCTTCGGACTCTGGCGAATGGGGATGACTCGATCCAGCCATCGAGTTGCCTTGCATGCATGCGCACGGGGTTAGATAGGTTCTAGGATGCTCTGTGCGTGAGGAATCGGACTGCGACTCACCAGAGTGGACAAATTTGGTGACTGCGACGGTAGGCCGGTGTTAAGGAAGAAGTCACCGATCTCTATCCTTGGTGCACCGATCCAAGGGGCATCTTGAAGAGGACATTGGAACGAAGTTGATGGCAAAGGGGCTCGGCCTTACATGGTCCATGATGGCCGACGCGACGATGGAGATGCGGCAGCGACGCTCGGTGCGTGCTCCTGAGCCACGATGGCGAGGTCCACGTTCCCGGTGAACCACTGCACAACAGAGGGCGAGGTTAGTGGGGATGGAACCGGTGTTGTGAGGAGGTAATGAAACAAGGAAGAGGTAGAAAATGGCGATGGCTTGATGGTGACGGCGGGGTTGTTCTCCTCGGTGGCCGATGATGGATTTGAGGAGGACGGAGATGCAGAGGGCGCTGTACCATGGTTTGTTCGGCATTGGGAAGGAGAGGAAGGCCACACGTCGGCCACGCCTACTGTCTTGGACTTTCTCTGGTGTGTTTTTTTCTCTAGGTTGAGTAGAGAAGGAGGAAGGTGAACAGAGTGAGGGCAAGTCAGATAGGCTGTCAAGTGGGTTCAGGGTGTGATATGCTAGGCTGGGGTGTGGAGGATGGGTAAGAACTAGGTGAACACTGATTTTAGTTGATTTTTCAAGAATTTCTGAATTATTGATTTCCCTCTTTCTTTTTAATTCTTTGTTTAAGTTGTAGGGCTGATAAACTCGGCATCGAAGATTTGTAAATAAGAGGCAAATAAGAGGCATCTACGGAGCCTAGCGGTGCTACTGGTGGTGATGGCTTGGCCGGAAAAGCTATGGAGCGTGCTAGCACCGTGCGGGGTAGCGGCGGTCCGAACGGACGCCCACGGCGGGGCTCACCGGCGACAGGCTCCGGTGGCGGATTGGCACGGGTAGGTTACGGAAAAGTTGGAGAGGGTTGTAGAGATCGTGTTCTCACCTTCGGGTTGCGCGGAAATCGGCCGGCGGCAAGGAATTCCGGATCGGCGACCTCGGCGGCTCAACGGCGATCTCTACCGGCGAACTTCGGTGTTTCAAAAATTGAAGCAATGTGGTGGGTAACTTTTGGGGAAAACAGGGGGAATAGCACGAGTGAATGATGGAGAAGATTTGGTGTGTAGCAAGCTTGGTCTGGGGAGGCCTCTATATAGACGGTCGAGGGGGGGAAGGACGACGCGACGACGACCATGGCGTGGCGTCAGCGGCATGATGCGCGTGCGTGGCCGACGAAACGCGCGGTGTTACACAATGTTGCCGAGGGTGGTTGGGGATGGGATGGCGGCCGCGGACTTCGGCGTGCGCGTGACGGGACGCGTGCGCAGCGCGGCGAGAGATGGCACGGGGCGCGAGGGGCGCGGCGCGACGATGGGATGGTGAGGGCGACGTCGGCGGCGCGTGCAGAGGCGCGCGGCGCGCGAGGATGCGGCGGGCGACGGGACGGTGCGCGGGCGAGGTGACGCGCGCGCGCGCGCCGCGAGGCGTGGGATGACGACCGCGCGGCGCGCGGACGCGAGGCGACGCGACGCGCGCGCGGCGTGGCGCGCGAGGGACCGGGGCCGAACACCTCGAGTGCAATGAATAGTGCATTTTTTATTTTTTTGATTTTTCTTTTTCTCTTTTTTATCCATCAATTCCTTTTGTATTTCAGATATAAATTAATTAGGATTTTTGGCCCAATTTTAATTTAATTAGATTTCAAGTTTTTGCCCACTTTATTATATACATATATATTATTTTTAATTATCTATTTATTATTATTGTTTTTATACTTTTTGTTCTTATAATTTTTGTATTATACCCAAAAACTTAATATCCTCTATTCAAAAGTAAATTTTTATTAAATCTTAACTCTTGCCTAGGTCTTTATTTTTTTATAATTTTATTTCTGATATTTGCAATTTCCTTTCTTTTTGATTCTAAAATCCTATCGACTTTTCATTTCAAATTAAATATTTACTTATTTAACTTAGCATCGAAGATTTGTAAATAAGAGGCAAATAAATTCAACAAGATGCAATCAATCAAAAGATTTTTGTGAGTTCGATTTTTATGTTTCGATTTTTAAAACTTCAAATTTTCAGGGTGTTACAGTCATATCCATAAAGAAATATAGAAATCCAATGAAAACAACCCGAAACTAACTCTTACTCGGAGTCGGCCGGTCTGACCGTCGGGTAACCCGGTCAGACCGCCCGAACACCTCCGGTTTGACCGGCGGCATTCACCCGGTCTGACTGGCCACACATGCCGACCTGTATTGTACATCAACCGAAAATACTATTTATCCTATTTTCATAAAATACTTACCTTTGATAATTATTCATCACATAGATTAAATCATGGTTCTACAAAGCGGTTCAACATGCTATTTGTATCGTGGTATATGTCCATGGCATAGTTCTCAAAAAAGATATATGCATATATGGCATCTCCCAGGGTGTAATGTAGTTCACATCCACATGTATTGAAGAGCTAGGTATACTGTTGTATCAGCGGTATCTGCCAGCATAACATACTTCTAACTATACTTGATTTTCTGTTGTTGTTGTTGTGATCCTATATATAGTTATGGCATTAGTGGCCGGGCTGTCCGATAGTACAACCACCCACAAAGGCCGGACGGTCTAAACAAGACGACCGGACAGTAAACACTACTGAAGAAACTTATATTAGTCCCGGTTCGTAATCGTCAGTAGTCTCGGTTATCAAACCGGGATTATGAATCCGGAACTAGAGATAAGCGATCTCTAGTCCCGGTTAAATAATCGGGACTAAAGATGCATCTTTAGTCCCGATTGAAGCCACCAACCGGGACTAAAGATGGCGGCGCCACGTGGCTGACTCTATTAAATAGGGCCAAATTAAATTCATTAAATATAGGTTTCAAATAATAATTTTAAAATTAAATCAAATATAGATAATCCTAGATATTAATATTCTTCTCTAGATATTGTTCCTCTTTTGCCCCTCGGTTTTCTTCATTTTCATCTGCTGTTGAGCAAGACAGGAAAAATTTTACTTTTTCTTTTTATTTTTTTATATTTTTTATGGACTTAAGAGCACACGAGAGGTAATCACATAAAATTTGATCGTAAACAAGCAAAAGACGTGGCATGTGGAAAATTCGAAAGACACGCTCAAAATCGGAAAAAGCTTCCGGGCTCGAAAAGGCAATCTTCGAGGCTTTTTGGGAAAAATAAAATCACCGAATGCGACGAAGCAGTGAATGAATGCACCCAAGAAATTTTTCTCATCGATTTTCATATATGGAACGTCTCGATCGGAGTCCATATGTAAAAGTTATGGCTGTTTTAAAAACCGATTCCGAGTTAGAGGACGAAATGGGAACAATATGCATAAAACTTGTTAAACGCGCATAAACTAGACGTGACGGCCAGGTTAAATGTTCTTATCAATATTGTACATCCCTCCGATTCGTATATTATCACCAAAATAATTTTACAAAAGATTTTGTATAGTGAGAATCATTAGTTAATAACAATACGATGATATGTAATAACAAAATTAAAGCTTTCTTTTATCTTCAATCACCCACCTCCACACAACACCATACTTTTTGAAATTACAGATCCCCTTAAATTAATTTTTGACCATTTGAATCATGCAGCAAAATTTATATATTTTTATTAGGTTCAGTTAAAAAATAAACACATTCACTTTTGTCTCGTTTGGTGTTACCAACCGGGACAAAAAAATAGCATCTCTAGTCCCAGTTGGTAACGGTGTCAGAGGATGTCAGAACCTGTCAGAGTGTCAGGCATCTTTAGTCCCGGTTGGTAGCACCAACCGGGACTAAAGATAGCATCTCTAGTCCCGGTTGGTGTTACCAACCGGGACTAATGGTGTCCGGCGCTCTGATAGGCTCTGACAACATTTGAACCGGGACTAGAGATGATCTTTAGTCCTGGTTCGTGACACGAACCGGGACTAATGTTCCTAGAAATCCGTAGAATTTTTAAACCGGGACTAGCGATCATCTCTAGTCCCGGGTGCAACTCAAACAGGGACTACTGTGGTTTTTGTCATTTTAACTAATGATGGTTTCATCAGTAGTGAAAGGTTTGGATTATCTGGACTGTACGGTCGTTCAATCAGCACGAACTATCCATCTTGTTATCTAGACCGTAATTTTTCACACTACGCGAGTAGTACTGTTGGTTAGTATGATAAATGTTATCATCTCTATCCGAAGTTTTAAAGTTTGACACAGTTATTAAAAAACTAGACATAATTAAATAGAGATAGGATGATTGATTGAAAAATAGAAATACGTGAAGAAATTAAATGAATGATAGAGGATTGTGATTGGTTAGGAAAAAATATTGGTGAAAATTTTTTTATATTTTGAGACAAATTCTGAATTAGAAATTGTTATATTTTGAGATAAAGAGGGTAATGTTGTTAGGTAGAATAGTTGACTGGTGCTGAGCAACACCGTTGCCATCCCTACTGTCAGATTAAAAAATCACGTCGATGCTATATATATACTTTGTGTGTCTATATTGAACCTAGATACATTCTATATGCAGAATGCATCAAGATTAACCGACCTATCCACCCAATTAATCAGACGAGCCACCTCGCATGCAAATTCACCAGCTAATTCGTCGCGACCGACAATAAAGCACCGAATTCCATTAAAACTCTGAAGTTAAGTGTACTTGGACGAGAGTAGTAATAGGATGGGTGACCTCCTGGGAAGTTATTGTGTTATATTGTATTTGACAGAGTTGCAACTGGTGTTTATATTAGGTTGCAACCAACAAGTGTGTTGCAACTGGTCAACCACCAAAGCTACACGCTAGTTATAACTGGTGTTTAGATTATGTTGTAACCTCTAAACATAAGTTGTAACTATATAAAGTTGCAACCAGCTATGGATGGTGATATTGGTGTATCCCAATTGGTGTAACAAACTGGAGTTGCAATTGATGTTTACATGAAGTTGCAACTAGAGTTGTAACCAGTTGTAACTGGACAATCGATGATATTGGTGTGTTGTAACTGGTGTAACAAACTGGAGCTAGAGTTGCAACTGGTGTTTAGATCAAGTTGCAACTGGATGGTCGGTGATATTGGTGTGTCGCAACTGGTGTAACGAACCGGAGTTGTAGCTGACCAACTGGCTTTCTAAAAATAGCAAACAAGAGTTGCAATTTGTGCGTAAATGAAATTAGAGTTTTAATGGGATCCGCTGCCTTAGTGAGATCTGATGCTTTTTGTCTAGTTAAGCGCGCCCGCGAGGATATGGTTTGGACGCCCGAAGGATCTGTTGTGCGCGTGTGCCTCCTGTGCAATGCAGGGCTAAAATGCACCAGCCCCATATATATATGTATGTACATATATAATGTCTATATATTGAAGAATAAAAAGATCTCTAGGTTAACTTTTTTAAGGGAAAAGTCCATTTACACCCCTCAAACTTAATCCTCTCATCTATGATGGTCTCTCATATGTCTGGGTTTTTTGGATCGTCACAACAAAGTCATTCTCAAACGGGCCTAAAAAGAGACCGTCAAAGATATACTCGCACAGACATGTGCATAAAACTTGAGCCCGTCATGGATGATACCTATAGATGACGGGTTTAAATCATGGCTCGACAAAGATAACCTATGATATCTTTGTCGGGCCTCAACAGAAGCCCGTCACCGATGACACTCATCGGTGACGGCACCAACCTGAGGCCCGATTGAGATAACAATTAGACCCATCATCGATGAGTGTTATCGGTGACGGGCTTTTACTTAGGCCCGATTGAGTTAATGTCGTCTCTATCGAACTTAAACTTAAGCCCGTCATAGATATGCTTCGAAATCATTTAACCTAGCCCGAGCGCCAATTTAGATCTACACATGAGCACGAAAATTTTCTAAGTCCTCACATTGCAAACCCTAGCGTCGCCTCTGTCTCTCGGAGCCCATCGCTGTCGTCCGTTGCGCCCTCCTGAGCCCGGCGCCATCGTTCTCCTTCACCGCCACCAAGCGCCACCATCCCCGAGCCCGGCCACCAATCCCGCCGTCCCTGAGCCCAGCCACCGAGCGCCACCGTGCTCTAAGTAAGTCCATCTCCCTCATGTATTGTCGTGCTCCCTCATGTATACATCTAAGATGAATTCCATGTCATGTATTTAATCTGAGATGAATGTCATGCCATGTATTGGTTGTATATTAGTCACTGTTAATGGGACATGTATAGATCTGAGATAATGTTACTTTTGTTTTGGTTGTATAATGGGACATGTATATATTCTTCTCCATTTAAAAAATAAATTGTATATATGAATGGATGTGTGACATGTGAATGTTATATGTGATTTTTGAATTTGGTTTCCTATAAATAATTGTATATATGAATGGGGTACTAGGAATGAGAATATGAACCCGTTTGGTAGGGCTCCTGATTCTATGATTCTCTGATTCTAGATTCTGATTCTTCTGAATCAGATTCTGGAGAGAATCAAAATTAATATAATAAAGTAATAATTAGAACAATATTTTAGATGATTTTCAGGTGATTCTTGGGAGAAACTGATTTCAGGTGATTCTGGGGAGAGACTGTTTTTTACGTGATTATTACTCCTTATGTAAAACTGTTAAATCACTTGTGGTGATTCTTCTCAGAATCAGTTGCAAAATAACCCATTTGACAGAGATTCTACTGATTATGTTGAGAATCAGAAAGAAGAATCCCTACCAAATGGGGCCTATATATCTCTGTTTCTCTAATTTTTTAGTAGGCATGGCTAGCAAAGGCCTGAGGCTAGCCAAAAAAACAGAATTTATTTTTTATTTGGAAAACACTCATCGGTGATGGGCTTAAACTTAAGCCCGTCACAGATGACACCATCTGCGACGGGCTTAAGTTAAAGCCTGTCACCAATGTTAGTCATCCATGACGGATATTAATTGGGGCCCGTTGAAGATTATTTCATCGGTGACGGACCCTTGATTGACTGGGTTTTTGGGTTAAACCTATCGGTGACGGGTTTTAGTTTAAGCCCGACAAAGGTAAGGACATCGGTGACGGGCTTTTGCCTAATAGAGATAACTTTTCACATCACTGACCTTTGCACCGTGATGGATGCTATACCCGATAGGTTGTCGCTCGATTAAGATGAGGGTTTCTGTTTTTATATGACTTCAAAATCGGGGATCTCACGCCCTTTAATTTTCAATATCATTCACCTTACACCCTTGACTAAACTTTGTCCCTTTTTTCCCTACGTGGCAGTACAAATAGTAAAAAAAAAGTGGGACTCGTTTCTCAGTACCTCTTTCTTCTCCCCCGCTCTCTTGTCTCTCCCAATTCAACCAACCATCGCCATTGCCGTTGGTAGGCTCCTAAGGGGCGTCGCTACTGGTCGGCCTCCTCCACCGAGGCTCACCGTCGTTTGGTGCCACGCCTTGTCTCAAGCTCCTCACCTTCACCGGGCCATCTCTGGCTACCCATGCTTCATCGCCGCCACAAGCCTCGTGCTCTACCGCCGGCACTATCCTCATTGAGTTCGGGACGGTACAACTATAGGCTGAGCTTGGGGAGCTAAAACTATAGGCCAAGCTCGCTAAGGTCGTCGCTGCTCTCCTCGTGTGCGTGGCTCCGGCGAGCTCCGCCACCCCATCAGATTCCTCTGCCCGTGGTACTGGTGGGTGAGGCACGATCTCTTGGAACATGCGGCAGCATCTGACCTCACAGCTGCATCGAAGCTCCGATCCATGCTTGGATTCGAGGAGCGCTAGCTCCTAAATGGAGGCACCCGTGACAGACGGGAGAGAGATGGGAGAGTTGTCCTGACACGTGGGGTCCACTATTTTTTATACCTGCCATCGTATGTGGCATTGTAATATACCAAAACTAGGCTACAAACCGTCTAGAGGTGTAATGTGTATAGTATTGAAAGTTTAGAGGTGTACAATAAGTGGTTTTAAAGTTTAAGAGTGTATTTTAGAAAAGACATAAAGTAAAGGCAGGTAATCATAGAAACCACATGTTGCAGGAGTTATACACTCATACTGAAGTGTACTCATACTGAAGTGTAGTTCAAAATATCGTGCGAGTTTTTATGAATGGAATATAAAAACTGAAAAATATATAAGGGAAACAATTCACAAATATTAGCAAAACTAACTGTTGTACTAGTTTCCAACATTACAACTAGTTTTTAAACATATTTGAAAGTACTAGTTTCCAACATAACAACTAGTTTTTAAACATATTTCAAATTTTTTAGACGAGTGGCTATGATACAGTTGCACTATCAAGGAAGAGTTTAATAGAGGGTTTTGGGCCACGATAGAAAAAGCCCAATCCCAAGGGCGTAGTATGACATGCCTGGTGCTTCACAAGCAAAGCTACTTTAAAGGAAAAAAAGTACATTTTGTCTCCCTCAAATATGGGCTTTGTTTTTGGTTGAACGCCGTGAGTAAAAATTGACTCATAGTTGAGAAAGGCAATATGAACCTTATATCTACTTTAATTTTAATTTTAGAGGGAAAAGTCTATTTGACTCTCTTAAATATAGGTTGAATCTACAGTATATCCTCAACCACAAAACTAGTTATAATAGCTTCTCCAACTATTAAAACCAAGATAAAATCACTCCTAAGACAGTATTAAAGGTGATGGTTTTCACTGACGGGGCGTTTATTGACATAGTGTTCGTCTAATTATAAACAAGAAAATAAAAAATAAAAAATACAGTAGGGCTCATGTGAAGCCCACATATCAATGATTAAACCACCATCTCTCCTCTCTTTTTAGGAATGAGGACCATAGCGCCCTCACCGCACCATGGTCGAGGAAGGGGACCCACCTTGCGCATCGCCGACGTGTTTGGCGACTTGGCTCGCCTAGCCTCTGCGGTGCTGCGAGAAAGCAGGTTGGGCATCTCGTACCCCTGGCAGCACCATCTCGTATGGCCACGGCTCATGGTGTGCTCATGATGAAGGGCCAGCTTGGGGGTCGTCGTAGCGTTGCAGAGACGCGACCATAGATATGTCCCGCAGGCGAGCTTCCTCAGCGAGAAGGGGCAGCAGAGGCCAAGGTCGAGGGAGAGGAATTAGCGCCCGTCGTCGAGGATCTTGATTTGGTGACCTCATCTCATCCATAGTTGCATCTCGAAGAACGACGAGCGTCATGGACCTCTGCAGTGTCTCAGCTCGCCCGGGAAAAGTGTAATACCTTGAAAATCTTGAAATAAAAATCTAGAAACTAAAATTTGAAGCCAACAAGTGTTTTCCAAAACTTGCATCATGCCATATCTTCCTGGAGTTCACATTTCTATTTTAACAGTGACAATTGAAATTTATTTAATTTACGAATCAATTATGATATTTAAAACCCTCAAATCAAATTCCAAGGAAAATGGAAATCCTAATCCAAATCTGAAATCCCTCCCTGGGCTCTCCCTCTCCTTCCTCTTTTTCTTTCCTGCCAGCCTAGCCCAAACCCCATACCTTAGCAGGCCGGCCCCAGCCTAGCTCGCCCCGTGCCCTAAAAGTCTATTCTTCCTCCCCCTCTTTCTTCCCCGCACACACTCGCAGGTTGTAACATCTTGAAAATCGAAGACATAAAAATCGAGATTAAAAAAATCAGGACTTACAAAAGCTTTTGAATTATTGCATCTGTCTTAATTGTTTGTCTCTTAATTGCAAGTTTTATTGCGTGATAAATGATGGAACATGAAAGTCGGAAAAATCAAAAAGTGTTGGAAACCCTAAAGGAGAAGGAAATTACAAAAATAAATGTTAGAAATAAAAATTATAAACATATAATTGGGAAAAGTTAGGTTAGAGAAAAATTTACTTTTGACCAAGATTTTATTTTGGGAAAATATAAAAATTAGTAAACTATAAATAAAAGGAAAATTATAAAAAATAAAGTTGGGTGAAACTAAAATTTAAAATTTAGTTAAATTTATATTTGGGTCAAATTATATTTTCAATCTTATTGGTGAAAGGCAAAAAAAGAATTAAAAAAATAAAAAAATTGGAAAAATGAAAAAGTACACTATTCATCTTGCCGGTGTTCGACGCCGGTCGCGCTCGTACCGCGCGCACGTCGCTGCGACGCCACGCGTCGTGCGCACGTTCCCGACCCTCGCCCGCGCCCTTCCCGCACCATACTGCGCCGTCGCGTCGGTCGCATTGTGCCCACGTCGTGCCGCCATCAGCCACGTTGCGCCCACGCCGCGCCTTGCCCCCGCGCCGCCTCGCCGTCGCGTCACCGCGCCGTGCCAATGCCGCCGTACGTGCCCACGCCGCACCGAGCGCCCACGCCCGCCCCCTTTTCTCTCCCCTCTCGCCACCCCTATAAAAGGAAAAGGAGCCGAGCTCCTCCCGCACCTCGCCGCCCCTCTCCTTCCTCGTTTCCACTCCCTCTTTCCCCTCTCCTCCTCGTGCCGACGCCGCCTTGCGCCGTGACGCCGTGAGCTCGTCGCCGCACCGCAGCCGAGGCCACCGCCGCGCCAAGCCGCCGCCGCCGTCCTCGCACCACCGTCGCCGTCGTTGGGTAAGACGCCCTTTCCCTTCCCCTTGCATCCTTGCCCCTGCGCCGGCTTGGCCGAGCCGAAGAAGAGAGAGGAGAGGAAACAGAGCAGAAGAGGAAGAAGAAAGGAAGGGAAAGAAAAAAGAATAAGAAAAGAGAAAAACAAAAAAGAAAAGGAGAAGAAAAGAAAGAAAAAGAAAAAGAAAAAGGGAAAATAGAAAAAAATGTTTTTGGAAAATATTCAGGAGATTTTGGGATGAAATAATAGTTTTTCTAAAATAAAATTTTGGGGTTTTCCTAAAATAAAATATTAAATAATATTAAGGGTAATTGTCACATAATTACTTTAGAAATTAATTATAGTTTAATTTGTTAATAAATACTAATTTTATTCTATTAATTTCTTGCTAAAGTTTAAACTTCAAAATTATTCAAAGTCGTGTCAAGCTTTAGGGTTTATTATTTGTCGGATTCGATTATTTACCTCTAGGGTTTGTCGGCCAGATGAATTTGGCGATAAAATTTTGAGTCAACCATTCTTTTCCCTGTATTATATTTTATTTTCGAATCATCGACCATAGTATTTTTGAAATTTAAAATGAATAAAATGAAATTAGTCATCTCATTATTAATTAAATCGGTGAATCGTAAAACTTCAAATTACTATAACTCGCTCGTCTTAACTCGGATTTCGTCAAAACTCGAACCTAAATTCATCCAAAGTCGTAAACTAGTTTCAAGAGCCGCTTGTGTGATTTATTTGGCTTTTGGTGATTTTAATTTGAATTCTAATTGAATTCAATTCGGTTTCTCGCACGTATGTATAGAGCCCGAAGGAGGAGTTGACTGCACCAAAAATCCTGGTCAACAAGGGTGCGAGCAAGGCAAGTCATCACTACCCTTGAACATGTTGAACCTATTTGCGTAATGATGTTGACTTAAAAATTCAAATGTGCATGCTATACACAAAAATAATACCTATGCTTCATATGCCATGCCTTGATATTGTTTACCTTTAGATATATTCTTCGTAACCCTCGATATGGTGTAACTGAAGGAAAACTTCGGTAAATGCTTAGCCATGCTTATATTAGAACCATGCATATTCATGCTTTTACAAAGAGCTATATGCTTGGGCAACTACCTTTGGGAAAGGTAGTTGAGATATGGCACGTGGAGACATGAGCGCCACGTTGCCTTGAACATGATGAAATGAGTTTTGATAAAAACCAAAATACAAAACCCATGTTTTCGACTGGGGCGGCTGGACGATTTGGGTGGATTCCAGCAAAGGCAAGTACCATCCCTGATCAGCTAAGGACCGAGCCATGAGACTTATAACATGGAACGAGCCAGTATAACTGTACTTCTCGAATGGGTATAGACCTAGCAGAGTAGATAACCGAGCGGAGGCAGTATCCCTGCATAGTGGTTCTTATGTGTGGATTGTGGATGAGGGCCTACCGGCGGGGGATTACCAACGGTAGAGTGCCCAGATTGTGATGAGGCTAAAAGCCTTTATGTGGAGGATAAATTGAAATTAAATATAATTTAAATGTGAGTGAGTTTCCCTTACCCCGGGTGCGCCAGTACTCCTCGCACTGCTAGAAAAGGACGACTAGAGTGCAAGAGTGCTAAAGTTCATGGAGCGGGTACTGCCAAAGTGAGGTTATTGAAAGATTTTCCATGACCGTCTTATGTGTTAGGACGTAGGGTCATTTGTTGGGCAGTCACAGAGTACGGGTAAAGTGTACATCCACTGCAGTGTGAGTAAAACAATCTTTTCAAATAGCTGTGCTTGCGGATACGGAGCAGTGTGACAAGTTTCTCTCTTGGTTAGACTCTAAATTTTAAAATGGTGGGATGGTATGCATAATAATTTTATGATTTGGTGGATCAACTTCTCGAAAGACGAGAAGGGGTAGACTCCCTAGAAAAATCATGACGATCCGGTGGCGGGAAGCTATCCTTGGGATCACAATGGATGGTGGACAGAACCGTCGCCGACTTAATGAACCATGGAATTAAAACTTGACTTGGCTTGATGTTAGGTTTGTATAAAGAATTACAAAACTAGCTTTGTGCAAATGAACCACAGCCATCCTTTGAGAATCCACTATCATATGCATCTTTGCTGTGTTGGCTTGCTGAGTACGGTTGGTACTCACCCTTGGTATACGCACAAACCTTCAGATGGAGGAAATGAAGACATGGAAGACCCGTACACCTACTAGCAGGAGGGTGAGGAAGGCGAAGGCGCCTGATAGGTCTTAGACTCTAGTCGTTGCCTGTGGCAATGGCATGTCGCTGCCTTCTGTCTGCTGCCTTATCCTAATTCTGCTTTTGGTTGTATCTGGACCGTGTGGTCCCCATTATTAGACTACTGCCTTCGAGCTTATATTGTAATACTTTTGGTGTAAGACTATTTGTGCATATGCACCTGATAATTCAGTACTGTATTTCGTGAGTACCAAACTACTCGATCCAGGAAAATAGTACTATGAACACGAATGATTCTCGCTCTGAAAACGGGGGTCCATAGAGCTGGTATCAGAGCAGTGCGACTGTAGGATAAGACCAAATGGTGCCCCACCCCCTGTAGAGCTGGTTAAAGGGAACCATCCCTACTTGGGATTATTTCAAGTACAAACTATGTCTACAAAACAAAATGTGTTTTCCCTTATACTCTTGTCCCCCATTTCTATACTAAAATTGTTTTGATGTTACCCCTCTCTAACTCTAAGTTATTTCAAAAGCAGATGACAAGCCATGATCAGATCGGAGCTTGGGGTCTTGAGATCCCTCTGGAGGAAGGATATGTTGTGCAACTTAGGCAGCTGTTTCGATGCTTGAGGTACCTGGATACACCCACTTATCGGAGCAGGAGACATGGTACCGAGAACCACCCTGAGTGGGAAGCCGCCGTATTGATTGAGGCCCGTGTTGGTAGTGAACCACCATACTGCTTCCAGACCCGCTACCGGCGAGACTTTATGGAGGCCGCACTTCAGGATGCTACTTGTGAAGCGTTCTTATGCCTTAATGCCATCCATCGGGCAGAGCTGACGGTGAGCGAGTTTGTGCACCACCCATATTGGGAGGAGGGCAACTCTGTTTGCACCGTGGAGGCCACACCCTGCTGTTACAACCCGATGGTAACTCGGCTGTCCCGATGGGTTGAAGCTGCGGATGATTGCTGCGAGGAA
This sequence comes from Oryza australiensis, assembly GCA_019925245.2. Classification (NCBI taxonomy): domain Eukaryota; kingdom Viridiplantae; phylum Streptophyta; class Magnoliopsida; order Poales; family Poaceae; genus Oryza; species Oryza australiensis. The sequence goes on along the minus strand of JAIFGZ020000326.1, from coordinate 2,002,749 downwards.
GTGCTGCTGGAAATTGATGAGCAGCAAAGGCGCATGAGTGACCTTGAAGAAGAGCACCGCAACTATGGCAGCCAAATTAGCTCACTGAAGACTCAGCTCCAGTTCAACAGCGCGTAGTACGATCAGCTCTCAGTTCGATATGTCGCTCGAGGTGAAGCCTTGGTCACCCTGGAGGAGCAACTCAGGAAGAGCCAAAGGTAGGTCAGCCAGTTGAAGGAGCAACTTCGCGCTGTCCCGATCACCACTGAGGGCGCTTCTACCTCTGCTACACCACCACCACCCCCTGCACCAGTGCTCGACTACTACTTCTTGACTCCTCCGTGCTTAGCTACTTTCCACGCCTTGCTGGAGCAAGCTAACATGCTGAGCACCGAATCCGAACCATATTTGGTGGACCCTACCATGACCCAGCCAGCTGCTGCACAGTTAGATCCCCCACAGGTTACCAAGGTTGTTCCATCCGAGCCTGGTTCCGGAGCGGAGAACCCCATTCAGATTGGCACTGACTCGGAGAATGAGTCGAAACCCATGGAGGTCGAGTGGGAGCCTAGTATCACTGATCCATCGGAGGATGAGGCCCCTACCCGCCGCATTACATTTGCAGGAGGACCTATCACCCACAAGACAGCCCGCAAGAGTACCCGACCACCAGGCAGGAAGCTCAGGCATGACTCCGAGGCAACTACCTCCGAGTCATGGGAACTTCAGTTTGCACCTGCTGGGGACTACCCGTTGCCTGCACCCAGATCCTGCGGTTGGTTGGATGATTAGATGGGATATCTGCAGTGGTTCTGGTCTTGCTTTGGATGGTGTTGAGACAGCAATGGCCACACCCTAGTTATGATGAGATGTAGAACGATGTTAGTAGTTGTATTGTGTTGTATGGGACTGTGTATGTGCAGTCCAATGTATCTCTTATGATGTATCAATTATGAACTTTTGAGATGTTTTATAGTATATCTTAAATGAGTTTATTCCACCAAGCTTGCTTCACGAAAGATCACTTTAAACAACTTGAAGTAAAATCACTTAGAATCGTGACCTTAGTAGGCCAAGTCTCTTACCTTATCCACATCTTACAGATGGCACATCAACGTAGAGCAGCGGTGACCAACGAGAACCCACCGGAGCCTGACCCCTCCACCCTGACAGAGGTTATGGCATTGCAAACTCAGTTGCTACAAGCCATCGCTAACAACCAAGGGAATCACAAAATTTCAAGTTTAGGAGAGTTTATGAGAGCCAAGCCGCCTACCTTCTCCACGGCAGAAGAACCCATGGACGCCGAAGACTGCCTACGTGTGATAAAGAAGAAACTGACCCTTGTGCGAGTGCGGGAAGCCGACAGGGTTATCTTCACCACAAACCAGTTGGAAGGACCCGCTAGCGATTGGTGGGACACATACAAGGAAACCCGAGCGGAAGATGCTGGAGAACCAACTTGGGAAGAATTTATGACAGCCTTCCGTGAAAACTTCGTGCCTGCCGCTGTCATTAGGTTGAAAAAGAATGAATTCCGGAGATTGCGTCAGGGCAACACCACGGTACAGGAATACCTCAACAAGTTTACCCAGCTTGCCCGTTACGCAACCAGCGACTTGGCGGACAAAGAAGAGAAGATAGATAAATTCATTGAAGGGTTGAACAACGAGTTGCGAGGACCAATGATTGGTCAGGACCATGCTAACTTCCAAAGTTTGATCAACAAGGTCGTAAGATTGGAACATGACCAAAACACGGTTGAAAATAACCGGAAAAGGAGACTCGTGATGGCTCGCCCACTCCAAGGGACATCTTAGCGTCCTAAATGAGCAACACCATCAGGATGGAAGCCAACCATCGTGGCGACCAATCATCCCTCTGCACCTGGCAACATCAACAGGTCAGCTGCCACACCATTTCGCACCCTGACACCTACCCTGGCAGCTCCAGGAAACAAGAATGTGAATTGCTTCAACTGTGGAGAGTTCGGACACTATGCCAACATCTGCCCCAAGCCTCGCAACACCGCAACCGTGCCGGCGCCAACTCTACGGCTGTACGAAGAACTGGCGACTGGGCGCAACTTATTCATAACACCGCAACCCAAGTAGGCTGCTACTGGATTTCGTCGTGGACAAGTGAATCATGTGCGCGGTGAGGAAGCACACGAAGATCAAGGTGTGCTGAGGGTATGTTCTCTATCCACTCTGCACCGGTTAAAGTTTTGTTTGATTCCAGAGTGTCGCATTCGTTTATATCATCCCGCATTAGCAAAGAACACAACCTGCACCGGGTAGATCTTAAGAGACCCATGATAGTGCATTCACCCGGGGGAGACATAACCATACCCCATGCATGCATCAATGTGCCCATCCGGATCAGAGACGTGGTATTCCTTTCAAACCTTATGGTGTTGCCAACCCAAACCCTGGATGTCATCCTAGTAATGGATTGGTTAACTACGAACCATGGAGTGCTAGACTGCGGCCGAAGAGAAGTCACTGTATCCACCCCATGGGAATCGCCAATGACCATAATCATGGATCAAGACCCTATGCTTTGTGAACGAGCTACGGGGATATTCACCATGCTACCCATGGTCGGAATGCCATAGTGCAGGATTACCCGGATGTGTTTCCTGAAGAATTGCCTGGAATGCCCCCAGACCACGATGTAGAGTTCATCATTAACCTAATGCCTGACACGACCCCCATATCTAAGAGACCTTACCGAATGCCTGTCAACAAGTTGGAAGAGCTCAAGAAGCAAATCAGGGAATTACAAGAAAAGGGATTTGTACGCCCTAGTTCTTCACCCTGGGGAGCCCCAGTGTTGTTCATCAAAAAGAAAGACAGAAGCATGAGGATGTGCATAGATTACAGATCATTGAATGAAGTAACCATCAAGAATAAATACCAATTACCTCGGATCGACGACTTGTTCGATCAACTCAAAAGTGCCCGAGTGTTCTCAAAGATCAATCTTCGGTCTGGATATCATCAGCTAAAGATTAGGACTGAAGATATTCCTAAGACTACGTTCTCTATCTGCTACGGCTTGTATGAGTTCACGGTGATGTCCTTTGGATTAACCAATGCCCCAACATATTTCATGAACCTCATGAACAAAGTATTCGTAGAATACTTGAACAAGTTCGTAGTAGTGTTCATCGACGACATCCTTATCTACTCCAAGGATGAAGAGGAGCATGCGGAACACCTACGCTTGGTGCTGGAGAAGTTACGAGAGCACCAACTATATGCGAAGTTCAGTAAATGTGAACTCTGGCTAAAGGAGGTCACTTTTCTTGGAAGACATATAATCTCAGCCGGAGGTGTAACAGTAGACTCTGCCAAGGTCGAAGCTGTCACCGAGTGGAAAGCACCCCAGTCAGTAACCGAGGTCAGAAGTTTCTTAGGATTGGCCGGATATTATAGGCGATTTATTGAAGGATTTTCCACGATAGCCCGGCCCATGACCCAATTTTTGAAAAAGGAAAAGAAGTTTGCATGGACGGAATAGTGTCAAAAAGCCTTTGACCTACTCAAAGAAAAGTTAACCAACGCTCCGATCTTAGTCCTACCAGACAACCGGAAAGACTTTGTCATATACTGTGACGCGTCTCGGCAAGGACTGGGAGGAGTGTTGATGCATGATAAAAAAGTTGTGGCTTATGCCTCAAGGCAATTGCGGCCACACGAGGGAAATTACCCCACCCACGATTTGGAATTGGCCGCAGTTGTGCATGCGTTAAAGATATGGAGGCATTACCTAATCGGAAACAACTGTGACATATAAACGGACCATAAGAGCTTGAAATACTTCTTTACCCAGCCTGACCTCAACCTACACCAGAGAAGGTGGCTAGAACTAATCAAGGATTATGACTTAGGAATCCACTACCACCCTGGCAAGGCCAATGTTGTAGCCGACGCTTTGAGCCGCAAGGCCCAATGCAACCATTTAAGGCTAGAAGGCATGGCCGACAAGCTTCAAGAAGAAATGGCTCGGCTTAACTTGTAGCTAGTTCCTCATGGACAACTAAATTTGCTAGAGATACAACCTCTCCTGCGGACTCAGATTAAGGAAGCCCAGAAGGATAATGAGGAAATCCAGCTAATCAAAGAGTGCATGGACAAAGGGCTAGCAAAGGAATTTTTGGCAGACGGCAACGGAACCTTGTGGTATCGAAAAAGGATATACGTGCCGGAGAAAGGCGGTTTAAGGAGACTAATTCTAAAGGAAGCTCATGAGTCAGCATATTCTCTACACCCGAGCATCACCAAAATGTATCAGGACTTGAAAGAGGAATATTGGTGGCCCAACATGAAGAGTGATATGGCAGAGTATGTGGCCACATGCGATGTGTGCCAACGAGTCAAGGCTGAGCATCACAGACCAACAGGACTGTTATAGCCACTCAAGATCCCTGAATGGAAATGTGATGAAATAGGCATGGACTTTATTGTCGGATTACCCAAAACTACCGCAGGATATGATTCCATTTGGGCGATCGTGGACCGACTCACCAAAACTGCCCGATTTATCCCTTTCAAGACCCAGTATAGCAGTGCTAAGTCGGCAGAGCTATACATGTCCAGGATAGTGTGCCTTCACGGAGTACCAAAAAGGATCGTATCGGATCGTGGTACCCAATTCACATCTCACTTCTAGGAAAAGGTTCACGAAGCACTTGGAAGTCACCTCGCCTTCTGTACCGCTTACCATCCTCAGACTGATGGACAAACCGAAAGGATGAACCAAGTCCTTGAGGATATGTTGAGAGCATGTGCGCTGGATTTTACCAAGGACTGGGAGAAATGCCTGCCCTATGCGGAATTCTCCTATAACAATAGCTACCAAGGCAGCCTGAAAATGTCACCAAATTAAGCCTTGTTTGGACGGCGATGCCATACCCCGTTAATGTGGTCAGAAACCGGTGAGCGAGCCGTGTTTGGACCAGACATCATAAAGGAGGCGGAAGAAAATTTTCGTCTGATTAGAGACGGGCTTAAGGTAGCCCAGTCTCGACAAAAGAGCTATGCGGACACTCGCCAGAGGGATTTGGAATTCAACGTAGGCGATTACGTATACCTAAAGGTTTCACCATTACGAGGAACCAAGAGGTTCAAGGTTAAAGGAAAACTGGCACCGAGATATGTTGGACCATTCCTGATAAGCGCCAGAAGAGGAGAAGTGGCCAACCAACTAGACCTACCGGAAAATCTCACCAATGTACACCCCGTATTCCACGTGTTGCAATTGAAGAAATGTCTGCGAGTGCCAGAAGAACAAGCCCCCTCGAAAGATATCCTTATCAACGACGATCTTACATACCCGGAACACCCAATGAACATCTTGGACGAGGCAGAAAAGAGAACATGAACCAAGACATGGCGTATGTACAAGGTACAATGGAGCAACCACACCGAAGAAGAAGCTACATGGGAAAGTGAAGACTTTTTAGCGACCGAGTACCCACACCTACTTATGGACCGGTAAGAAATCTCGGAGACGACATTTATTGTTAGGGGTAGGTTTGTAACACCCTAAAAATCGGAGACATAAAAATCGAGATTTAAAAACCGGGACTTACAAAAGCTTTTGAATTATTGCATCTGTCATAATTGTTTGCCTCTTAATTGCAAGTTTTATTGCGTGTTATAAATGATGGAACATCTATTTGAAAGACGAAAAATCAAAAGGTGTTGGAAACCCTAAAAGAAAAGAAAATTACAAAAATAAATGTTAGAAATAAAAATTATAAACATATAATTGAGAAAAGTTAGGTTGGAGAAAAATTTACTTTTGACCAAGATTTTATTTTTGGGAAGATACAAAAATTATTAAACTATAAATAAAAGGAAATTACAAAAATAAAGTTGGGTGAAACTAAAATTTAAAATTTTGTTAAATTTATGTTTGGGTCAAATTATATTTTCAATCTTATTGGTGAAAAGCAAAAAAATAATTAAAAAATAAAAAAATTAGGAAAATGAAAAAGTACACTATTCATCCGTCGCGTCGGTCGCATTGTGCCCGCGCCACGCCACCGTCAGCCACACCGCGCCCACACCGCACCGTGCGCCCGCTGTGGCCTTGTCGTCGCGTCACCACGTCGTGCCCACGCCGTCGTACCGCGGATGCACCCGCCGCACTATGGCCGCGCCACGCACGCTCATGCCGCCGCGTCATCCACACTGTCACGCCCCATGCCGCTGTACCGTGCCCACGCCGCATCAAGCGCCCGCGCTCGGCCCCCATTTTCTCTCCCCTCTTCGACCACCCCTATAAAAGGGAAAGGGAGCCGAGCTCCTCCCGCACCTCACCGCCCCACTCCTTCCCCGTTTCCACTCCCTCTTTCCCCTCTCCCTCCTCGTGCTGATGCTGCCTTGCGTCACGACACCGCGAGCTCGCCGCCGCCACGCCAAGCCACTCGCCGCCGTCCTCGCGCCACTGTCGCCGTCGTCGGGTAAGTCACCCCTTCCCCTTCCTCCTTGCACCCTTTGCCCCTGCGCCGGTTTGGCCGAGCCTAAGAAGAGAGAGGAGAGGAAACGGAGCAGAGGAGGAAGAAGAAAGGAAGGGGGAAAGAAAAAAAGAAAAAAAGAAAAAAAGAAAAAAAGAAAAAGAGAAGGAAAGAAAGAAAAAGAAAAAAAATAGGGAAAATAGAAAAATGTTTTTTGGAAAATATTCAAGAGATTTTGGGATGAAATAATAGTTTTGTAAAATAAAATTTTAGGGTTTTCCTAAAATAAAATATTGAATAATATTAAGGGTAATTGTCACATAATTAATTTAGAAATTAATTATAGTTTAATTTGTTAATAAATACTAATTTCATTCTATGAATTTCTTGCTAAATTTAAACTTCAAAATTATTCAAAATCGCGTCAAGCTTTAGGGTTTATTATTTGTCGGATTCGATTATTTACCTCTAGGGTTTGTCGGCCCAATGAATTTGGCGATAAAATTTTGAGTTGACCATTATTTTCCTTGTAATATATTTTCGAATCATCGACCATAGTATTTTTACAATTTAACATGAATAAAATGAACTTAGTCATCTCATATTAATTAAATCGGTTAATCGCAAAACTTCAAATTACTATAACTCGCTCGTCTTAACTCGGATTTCGTCGAAACTCGAACCTAAATTCATCCTAAGTCGTAGACTAGTTTCAAGAGCCGCTTGTGTGATTTATTTGGCTTTAGGTGATTTTTATTTGAATTCTAATTGAATTCAACTCAGTTTCTCACACGTATGTATAGAGCTCGAAGGAGCAGTTGACTGCACCAAAAATCCCGGTCAACAAGGGTGCGAGCAAGGCAAGTCATCACTACCCTTGAACATGTTGAACCTATTTACGAAATGATGTTGACTTAAAAATTCAAATGTGCATGTTATACGCAAAAAGAATACCTATGCTTGATATGCCATGCCTTGATATTGTTTACCTTTAGATATATTCATCGTAACGCTCGATATGTATAACAGAAGGAAAACTTCGGTAAATGCTTAGCAATGCTTATATTAGAACCAAGCATATTCATGACTTTACAAAGAGCTATATGCTTGGGCAACTACCTTTGGGAAAGTTAGTTGAGATACGACACGTGGAGACATGAGTGCCACGTTGCCTTGAACATGATGAAATGAGTTTTGATGAAAACCAAAATACAAAACCCATGTTTTCGACTGGGGCGGCTGGACAATTTGGGTGGATTCCAGCAAAGGCAAGTACCGTCCCTGGTCAGCTAAGGACCGAGCCATGAGACTTATAACATGGAACGAGTCAGTACAACCGTACTTCTTGAATGGGTATAGACCTAGCGGAGTAGATAGCCGAGCGGAGGCAGTATCCCTACATAGTGGTTCTTATCTGTGGATTGTGGATGACGGCCTACCTGTAGGGGATTACCAATGGTAGAGCGCCCAGATTGTGATGAGGCTAAAAGCCTGTATGTGGAGGATAAATTGAAATTAAATATAACTTAAATGTGAGTGAGTTTCCCTTACCCCGGGAGCGCCAGAACTCCTCGCACTGCTAGGAAAGGACGGCTAGAGTGCAAGTGGGCTAAAGTTCATGGAGCGGGAACTGCCAAAGTGAGGTTATTTAAAAGCTTTGCCGTGACCATCTCATGTCTTGGGACGTAGGCTCATTTGTTGGGCAGTCACGGAGTACGGGTAAAGTGTATATCCACTGCAATGTGAGTAAATCAATCTATTCGAATAGCCATGCTCGCGGATATGAAGCAGCGTGACAGGTTTCTCTCTTGGCTAGACTCTAAATTTAAAATGGTGGGGTGGTATGCATAATGATTTTATGAGCTGGTGGATCAACTTCTCAAAAGACGAGAAGGGGTAGACTCCCCAGAAAAATCACGACGATCCGGTGGCGGGAAGCTATCTTTGGGATCACAATGGATAGTGGACAGAACCGTCGCCGACTTAATGAACCATGGAAATAAAACTTGACTTGGCTAGATGTTAGGTTTGTAAAAAGAATTAGAAAACTGGCTTTGTGCAAATGAACCACAGCCAATCCTTCGAGAATCCCCTATCATATGCATCTTTGCTGTGTTGGCTTGCTGAATACGGTTGGTACTCACCCTTGGTATACGCACAAACCTTTAGATGGAGGAAATGAAGGCATTGGAAGACCCGTACGCCTACTACCAGGAGGGTGAGGAAGACGAAGGCGCCTGATAGGTCTTAGACTCCAGGCGTTACCTGTGGAAATGGCATGCCGTTGCCTTCTGTCTGCTGCCTTATCCTAATTCTGCTTTTGGTTGTATCCGGACCGTGTGGTCCCCATTATTAGACTACTGCCTTCGGGCTTATATTGTAATACTTTTGGTGTAAGACTATTCGTGCATATGCACCTGATAATTCAGTACTGTATTTCATGAGTACCAAACTACTCGATCCAAGAAAATGGTACTATGAACACAAATGATTCCCGTTCTGAAAATGGGGGTCCACACAGGCTTACCCCCTCGCGCGCGCTCTCTAAATTGGCGTTTGGCAGGGCCCACTCATCAGCTACGGGCAACGTCGCAAGCGTCCGCAAGAGCCCGCCGTGCATGACTATCCCCTTCCCCACGCCACCCATCTGCCGAACGGGCCGAGCGCCGGACCGCTCCCTCTCTCCCTCGGCATGTCAGCCACCCCACACGTCGTTGACCCGCCTGTGTCGCCCCTGTGCCTACCTTTCCCCCATATCATTGACGCCGACCTCGCATCCCCATGCCATCCTTTCGTCCTTGCTACGCCACCTGTCTCTATTAGAGTTTGTGTCGAATATGTGTAAAAAGTTAGTTATAGTTTAGGACTTGAGTTTTACTAGGTGTTACGAATATAGTAAGATTCGAACACTATCCTAGGTTCTCTCTTAAATAGAGAGGCACACCGGTTGTAACCGCAAGACGACAATAGTATAGGTGTGGGTACGATTAGTCGACGGAATAGCCGGTGGAAGGTCGTGGATACTCGGATACACTGTAATATGCTGGATCGGGGAGGAGCGCCCATAATCAGTGCCCTGGGGATGTAGGCTTTGGCTGAACCTCTTTAACAAATATCGTGCCTCGGTGTCATTATCGTGTTTGGATTTTCTATGACGTTTCTTCCGTGTTTGGTTCTCGACATTCTATCGGGGTCGATTTTATAACAAGTGGTACCAGAGCATACGGGGAGATCCATGGATAGAGGTACAAGGGAGGTGCTCCTCACCTTGCTAGGTTGCACACAGTGTCTGAGATAGGACTTGGTGCAAGGTGGAGCACGGCGACGATCAACAAAATTTGATCGGTGGATTCGTACACTTCAGGCGGCAGTCTGAACCGTTCGATGGGCTGTTTTCAATAGGGAGACGACCAAACGTGCTCGGGTTTATTGCGGCAGGAGCGATTGGCAATTCAATCGATGGTGTCGGACACTTTGGGCGGGTGGCTCGAACTTTTCACTGAGCTGCGTTCAATAGGGAGACGGCTAGCCATAGCGCTTAGGTCATTTCGTGGGTGGGAAGACAACATGGTAATTTGTTGATTTTGGCTAGGGATGGGCACTTTCAACCCGAAAATAGAAAAAAGAAACCGAACCGCACCGAACCGAACCAAACCAAAGTTTGCGGTTTTTCGGTTTTCGGTTTCGGTTTCGGTTTGGGGTGTTGCGTAAACCGTATAATTCGGTTCAGCTTCGGTTTTTTACATCGGAGAACCGAACAACCCAAAAAACTGAACCGTTGAGCAGCTCTCCTCTCCTCTTCTCTTCCTAAGCCAAACCGTGCAAAAAAAAAACCGATGAGGTGAAGACTTTCTCTTCCTCTTCCTCTTCATAGAACGCGCTAGAGTGGCTTGTAGCCCCCGCGCGCGTGCCGCTGACCGAGCCGACCGTGCGTGCCGCCATTGCTGGCCCCCTCCGTCGCCGCCGCCGGCCTCTCTCCCTCCACCGCCGACGTCTCCCCTCTGTGTCGGCCGCCCCTCCGCATCGGCCTCCCCCCCACCCGCACCGGCCTCTCTCCCTCCGCGGCAGCGCTCAGCGTGCGGCGCGGATGGGGGCGGGCGGTGGCGGCGGGCACGGAGGAGGCTGGCGCCGGGCGGGGAGGAGGCTGGCGGTGGCGGCGGGCGCGGAGATGGCCGGCTACGGCGCGGGGGCAGTCGGGCACGGCGGCGGCGCTCGGGCACGGCGGCGTAGCTCCTCTGGTTCTTTCAGTTTTTTGGTAAAAACCAAAAATCAAACTAAAAAAAACCGAATCCAAAGTATGCGGTTTCCAATATTTGCAAAAACCGATCGGTTCTTCATGCGTCCCAAACCAAACTTTGCGTAGAAAAAAAACCAAATAGAATGTGCGGTTAAAACCGATTGCCCAGCGCTAATTTTGGCTCGTGACTAGATTGATGGCATTCAATCGGAAGTTGGAGCAGGTGGTTCCTAGAGGCTGTGTTGGAGGTGTTGTCGACAAGATACTACATAGTGGATTGCTACTTAGCGGCGTACAGGCAACGGGTGGCGGAACAAAGATGGTCAGATCAACATAGGGTCGGCATAGATTGGTGGCGAAAGTCGTTAACGATGTTGGTGGTCGTGTTGTGTGTGCTTGCTCTGGAGCCTGGATATCGCTGGAGTTATGTGGAGCTTGAAGTCAGGGTTATGGCGGTGTGCACGATTTTGTGTCATGGCCGAGCTGGCGGCGAAGAGAGAAGCAACATAGGTAGTAGCAGACCCGGTTTTGGGATCGTGTAGGACTCGATTTGGTGGAGGCCATGGTAAAGGAGTCGGGCATGGTTCGGTTTCAATACACATGGCACATATGAGATCGAGAAGGAGACCATGTCGGGCACGGATGGGGATTGGAACCAGACTCAATTTTTCCCCCAAATAAAAGCAGCAGAGGACCACGGGATTGCAATAACAATGCAATCAAGCAAAATAGAACCAACTCAAGTCCTGGTACACAGAGGTTCGAGCAAGTAACACATTTAGGTTGGCGTGACATATTCATCAAGGTGGGGTTTGTTATAGTTTGTATCAAATATGTGTACAAAGTCGGTTACAGTTTAGGACTTGAGTTGTACTAGGTGTTAGGAATAGAGTAAGAGTCGAACTCTATCCTAGATTCTCTCTTAAATATAGAGGCACACCGGTTGTAACCGTAAGACGACAATAACATAGGTGTGGGTACGACTAGTCGGCGGCCTAGCCAGTGGAGGGTCATGGATACACGAATACACTTTAATATGCTAGATCGGGAAGGAGCACTCGTAATTAGTGCCCCGAGGATGTAGGCTTTGGCTGAACCTCGTTAAAAAATATCATGCCTAAGTGTCATTATCATGTTTGGATTTCCTATGATGTTTCTTCCATGTTTGGTTCTCGACGTTCTATCGGGGCCGGTTGTCGTAGGTCGTCGTGACCTTTAATCATAATTGAGGAATGAAGAGAATAATTCAAGTCATTCAACAATCATAATGAAACATCCGGAGCCCCGAGAGAAGAATATTGGAGACATTGTTGGGCCTTTAGCCTACCAGTCAACTTTAGCCTGAGATGTGCCCGTCAAACCACTCAAAGGCGGCGACCAAATGTGTTACACATTCAGGAGACTTGACAAAATGGCTAAAGATCTACAAAATCTCAAATATTCTTAACTTATACTCATGTGAATCTTGTTTCCAGGATGTGAACTAGATTCACACTTTTATCTTAAGCATGGATATACATAGCAAACACAAATAAGATGAAAACGATTAAAATTTTCAACTACTTTAGAGTTACATAGGCCGACCAGCCAAATATGAATATATCAGAGAACAGCGGAAGCTTGACTACCCAATCCTCAAGCACACCGACTAGGGGTTTACTCCATTAAGTTCAAGTCCTAGAAGAAGCAATCGATTACCCGCATCACTCAAAAGACTAAGTCTAAGACCTGCAAGCAAATAGTTAATTCAATAGCAAGAGTCAGTACATTATAGGAAATAATTTACTGGCAAGCACCAAGACAATCCTAACACTCTGCATGTAGGACATATAATCAAGGAAGACATAATATGATTCCTTTTAGCATAAAGCAAGTTTTATTTGCATAAAACACTTTCAAATCAGATTTGCTTTCAAATATAATTTCAGCAATGAAAGTTCTTAGCGTATGGGCATCAAAGTAGTCATTAATCATGTATAAATATACATCTCATTGCCATCTATGGCAGCAAGGAAACCTTTCACAAAACTCAACATAATTTGAAGGTAAATTTCAGCATTTAGAAGAATAAACACAAGTCTATACTCAATACATATCCACACGCCACTCATGACTGTGAGCATGGCTAATCGATTAGTTTTTACTCTGCAAAGTTTGTACACTTTACCCACATGATACGAAATAATAATCATGCAAGAGCATGACACGCGATACAAAAGTACTCGATTTATTACACGCAATAAAGTTGTTCCAAAATTCATGATTTAGCCTTACACCAGCACAACACGTGTTCCTCCATCCTAGTCATACTGGAGATATGACATAGAACCGTTAAGTGGCGGGCCCACACCTTAAACTTAACGCTGTGGTGGCGGACACGATAGGAACCCACCCACGTAGCACAATACCATTGTGGACAGACTTAGTCACATAAACTATCACGTCGGAGAAAATATGAAGTTCCTCTAAGTTATCCGAACTCATACACTCCGGCCTACCAAAAAATGTAAGGCTAAACCATAAATAATTTACTAAGATTGGGCTATTCCATACTAGCACATGTGGTTGTACTGTATACGAAATGAACTGACATTGAGTGAAGTCCTTAGGTCGGTTTGGGTACACAACTAATCACCATATGTGCACCACTTGAGGCCCAAACCTAAAATCCATGTTTTCCACCATTTTATTTGTCAAAATCACAAGTATTCAAGTTCTGTCCAGATTATTTAAAAATAAATTTTCATGTTTGTAGTGAGCTCATAATGACGAGGAAGAGCATTCTAAGTATGGCTAAGCATTATAATACCCTAGTGACATCAAAACTTATGATATAAGGTGGTATAGTAATATTTTTCCTAAGGTTAGGAGTGAAGGATATGGACATATGTAGGGTTAAGGTGATAATGCAAGTAGTAGGAGTTTGTCTAACAAGTTTAACAAGATTTTAATTTATTAGTGTACAATCGACATGCAAGATTTGCAAACATTTTGAATAACCTCCAAAACATTGTTTCAAAGTGATCAAAGAGAGAGGGAGGTGGGACTTGCCTTGTAACTGAAAAATGTCAGCACCTAAATCACTTCTTCACTGTTTAAGCAATTATCTATATAAAGTACACGTTATGCAATTAAACACCAAAACATGCGAAAAATCCAAAATGCTCTCAAACGAATTTAGGTGAAAGAATTCTTATTTTATCTCTTTTTATTTGTGAGTTATGAATTTTAGAAGTTATGTCTATATATGGTAGTAATTACCTAGGTAGTGTTATAAAATATTTTTGCAAAGTGATTTTTATTAAGTTTGACTTCTCAGAGGTCTAGAGATGTGTTTTCTAAGACTAACACATTTGGTTTCATAATATTTTTTTGAATTATTATGAATTATTTATGTGCTTCACAAGTTATAACGTGTTCTAGGCATATAGTCTTATGTGTACATGGCTTTGGAGGTTTAGGTCCAGAACTTGTTCTATTTTTGTTTATGATGTATAAAATGAATAAATTGGTTAACCAATATAATCTTAGTTAATAATTTTAGGGCTTGGATTATTTTGCTATACATTCTATAAACTAGGGGGTGTTCTATGTTAGAAACTTTACATATCAACCTAAAGATTATTATATGAGCTATGTGTACTAAGTTTTGATAATTAGGTATGGAACTATGTTTATCTAGTCCATCAAGTGTTAGTTTGGTTTACTTAGAGCTAGAGTGTATTTATATATACATTTATACATATATAGTGCTTAGACAATACCATGTGATTAGCACCTAAGTTATCTATTTAAAGTTTAGAGCTATAACCTGTACAGAAGGTGTGGAGATTGTGGCAATCGGGTATCTACATGGCAAGCTTATCCGACTGGAGGTAGGGATAGATTGTGCCTGCTATATCTGTAAGCCGAACTTGACTTAGGTGTTACGGTTGCCGATAGAGATAAGGCAATCGGCCTATAGTCACGGTTTGGTAAGATTGAGGAAACTGACTTAGAATAAGATAGGGTTTCCGACTTGTAAACCCTTCCTCCCAAGACTATATAAGGGGGGTAAGGGGTGTCCCTTGAGGGATATCAGATTCTAGATCAGAAATTCCGATAGGAGATCAGATATCCAACATTAGATTTGAGATACGACTTCATAAGCAAGAGCTTTAGATCACGAGATCAATAAAGACACTCGACGGATCGAATCCACCGAAACAGGAGTAGGGTATTACCTCACGAGAGGGCCTGAACCTGTCTAAATCTTCTTCTTCTCCTAACCCATTGTGCTTGGCGATCTTGACTGCGACCCCAGAAAAATATATTGCCGAAACCAAGTTTCGACAGAAGGTGCCATATTTTATCTTACTATGTTGAAGCTCACTACTTGCCGGTTCTATAGAAATTTGGTTCACTCCATTTGGACTGAAGATGAATTTTCTACAAATTTTACAAATTAAAGGCTGCTCTATGTTAGTTATTTCTTACATAAATATTTTGGGGCTTCGATTATTTAGTAAGTATATCTTTTTATTTTACAATTTGGAAGTATATGTTTTGGTGATTCTATAGAACTTGAGTTTATTCAAAAAGGATCTAAGATGAATTTTATATGAACTTCTAAAGTTCAGCCTATCTAAAACTAATCATTTTTAGTGATAATAGTTTTAGAGGTATTTGGTACAAAATAAGTATACTATTTTATCTTACTTTATGGAGGAACATAAGTTGGTGGATCTGTAGAAACTGAATTTGCCTATCTTTGAGTTGTAATGAATTTCCTATGCATTTTATAACTTTGTGCATGTTTTATGTATAGTTTTTGTTTTTCCTAGATAAATTTTAGAGGTGAAATTTGTACTGCAAGTTTTTATTTCATAACATTAAAGTTCATAACTTTGTGAATCTACAACTGGAATAATCTCAAAATGAGCTATATTTGATTATACATGGATTTTTCAAGTTTAGTTGTTTAACCTGTTAAAAATTTAATGTTTTAGCTATTTCCCTTTGCATTTTCAGATTCTTATACACATGGGGTCCACCTGTCAGTGAGAGACCAATATGCAAAAAGGTCGCTGGGTTCATGGCAATACTACCCGCAGCCCTTAGCACATGTTTAAATGAAATTTCATCAAGAGTCCTCAAATTTTATAGTTTTTTACTAATAGGTCCTTGGTCCCTCCTATTAGTGTTTAGTATGTTTACCTATTGAACCTTATAATTGTTTAAATTCTCAAAACGAGGTCCCTGTCTTCTTCTCCAATCGGCATAGGCAGAGCAGAGCCATGGCTAAGTTCAAACTTGACCTCGCCGGCGACGATTGGTGGCTCGGTTGGGGTTGGGGTCAAAAGAAAAAATGAAGAGCAGGTTCTCGTGATTCCATTCCTCTATTTATCTCGGTTTGTGGACATTGGAGTAGCGCCAGTGGTGGGTCCGAGCGGTGGAAGGTCTCAGCTATGCGTGCATGTGCGCTAGAGACCGATTGGAGCTACATGGATGCATGCAGGTGAGTTCTTGGGTTAATAGGAATCTCACCGAAGCTTGACTGTGGCTTGTAGAGGCCCGACAGGGTCTTGGCGATGGACAGACTTGGTGGCAGCGGCAAGAACCTCCGAGGTGAATGGTGACGGCTCGATCTACCGTAAGAGCGGCCATGCATGCATGCATGTCCATGAGGTTGATTAGGTCCCAGGGATGGTGCATGCGTGAAAGAATCGACGAGGGGCTCACTGGCGAAGGAGAATTTGGCCATGGCGACGGTGGCTAGAGTTGAAGAGGAAGGAGGCCGATCTCCCTCCTCGGTGCGCCATTTTCCAGGATTTTTTAGGGGAAATGAAGAGGAGGTCGAGGCGAAGACGATGGCGCAGTGGCTCGGCTTGGAATGGTCCAGATCGACGGCGACAACAACGATGTCGCGACGGCGTCGCGCGAGCACGCCCTAGGGCCGGCGATGACACAACAACGTTTCCATTGATTAGCTGCATGAGAGAGGATGAAATCAAAAGGAGAAGTCTTCGCCATGGTGAGGAGAGTATGGAACGGGAAAGAGATGGTGGCGAGCGCGGCTTGACGAAAATCGGCAATGCATCCTTCCCGACGGCCGATGATGGAGTGGAAAGTGAGGAGGACAAGATGGAGCTCTCCCTCTTGGTTTCTTCGGCTCAGGGGTGAGGAGTGATGAGTGGCGATGCAGCTGGGTGAGTTTTGAGGGTGAGCGGAGTCGTCTTGTGGCACCGACACGTCGCGGCCACGCGTCGCCGGCGTCCAGAGCGTCGTTCCCTCTCTCTCACGTGTTCCCAGTTGAATGTGGGTGAGGGACGGCGTCAGGGCGAGCCAGCGTGGCTGCCAAATGGGCCCTGAGCGTGATAGGCTAGGTGGGTGAGTGAGGGATGGGTAGGAACTCAACTAAAAGTGGTTTTAGTTAAATTTTCGGAATTATTTCTCTTCTCAATTTTTGTAGTTTCATAACTTGTTGTGTGGACCTGATAAATTAGTGAAACTTTTACTGGAGGTAGATGTTTATTCCTAGATTCCATTCTCTTTGGTTGCACACAAAAATCATTTGTGAATTGTTCACAGAAATTGAACAAAGATGGCCTAATTGAAAAGTAGTTTGAATTTTTAGAAGGCCTAAACAGAGAAGAAAAATTATATTTATTCATGATAATTATCCTAGTATTTGAATAAATTATTCCCATGCACACTTGTGTGAATTTTAATGAAATTTTAAACAAGATGTCATTTTAGCCGATAAATATATTAATTAGCCTATTAGTTGACTGTTTTGTCTAATTTGTTTTGAGGCAGCAAACTTAATTATTAAATTGTACCAAAATTACAGTGAGTTAAATATTGTAAGTGGCACCTACATGAATTTTTCCATGATTTTATCTTGCACAAATTATTTTAGATAATTAGCAAGACTTATCTCTTTATATGTGTTTCATCTTCATATATGCATATAGTTATTATAAAAATTACATTTTTGGACTCTCTTAACCTGAGTTGATATTATTAAGTTTAATTTCAGTTCTTATAGCATAGATCCCTACTTATATATATATATATACACACACACACAAATGTTCACTTAGGTTTTAAGTTAGGAGGATGCTTATGAAGGTAATTAAGGTAGAATATTTCCTATATGAGGTAATTTATTTATTCACCTCCATGTTTGTGACACGTCTTCAGATGAGTGGTTAAATTAATTTAGGGAGGCTTGATATTAGCAATGTTGATATTTTTTAAGGTGTATGGTCCCTAAGTTAAGAGGAAAATTTTTGGCTCGTAAAATTGGAAAAGTTAGCTTCCAACTATTTTGGCAAGAAATTATTAAGTCCTAGCATTCGGGTATGTGACACCGGTTTTATAACAGTCTCCTCCGTAGGCTCTCATGGCATGTCAGTCTCCCTCGAGTGAGAACCTTCGTACCGCCGCATGTCGCCAGCCGCCCACTCCGCCACCACTACGCTGAGCACCCACGCCGTCACCCCCTTTGGACCATGGGCCAAGCACTGCCGCACACCCAATGGACCGCTCAGGTACGCGGAGACGGCATCGGACCACTAGGGATCCCTCTCCACCTCTCAAATCACGTGCGCCATCACTGTCCTCACCGCATCACCCCGCCATACCACCAGACGACGCCATACACGTCCTCGCCGTCCTTCTGCGACGGGGAGAAGGCAATGGCCGAGTCGTCCGCGTGTATAAAAGGGATGGACTGAGATGCCATGGCCACCCATCCATCTCCACCTTCACCCCAACGAGCAGCCTCACCTCTCCATCTCGCCATTCCACAGCTGGGCCACACCTCCCTCATCCCTACTCCCCGCCAGAGCAAGTTCCCTTTCGTGCCCATGCCGAAGCCGTCGGAACAAGGAGGAGACACTTCTCTGCACCGCGATCGATCAACGCCGACTGTCCCGCACGTTGTCGTCCCGGCTCTGTGTCGACCACCCCAACCCATACCTCGACGCCCATCGTTACGCTCTTCCTTTCGCTCGAGTTCATCGCTTCCCAGCCGTTGCACAGTGAGCATCTGTCGCCCTCTCTTCCTCTCTTTCCCTTCGACCAACACCGCTATCCGTAGCTGCCTATCTACCCATGTTCAGCCGTCGTGCCGTGCCGCCTTGGCCCTCGTGCATGCCGCCTCTAAGCTTGCCACCGCTTGTCGGAGGGCAGTGAGGTTCAGTGACCCCTCCCTGACCCACCACCAGCCTTCCGTGCCGCTGCGCCACGCCGCCCGCGCCCACGCTTGGCTACACCGAGCTTGGCGAAGCGAGGGAGAAGGGTATAAATACCCTCCCTCTCCAACTAACATGTGGGCCCCACTCGATAGTTTTTAATTAAACACAAATGAAAATAATTAGCTAATGGTATTCTTTAACCCCTAGACTGACATGTGGGACCCAGACCTTAAGAATTTCTAATTAAAATTCGGTTAATCATCTGTGTCACCTATATGTGGGCCCTAGGCCATTGATCGGTCAATTTGACCAATTCCCCTTTGACCTGGCCCCATCAGTCAGCGACTCGAGGATTTTTATTTTACAAAAATAATTGGTTTAATAATCAAAACTCTACAGCCCCACCGCCCGTGAACTAAACATCCTCAGCCAGAAAAGAACAAAATAGAGCACAATGACTTTTCACAATTATTTGATTTAATTCAAATTTGAAGCTTTAAACCAAATAACTTCTTCATTTTAAGTCCAAATCCAGTGAAACTTTCACCTAAGATTCATCTAAAATCAATATCTATCCATTGGCACTAGTTTTGTATTTTTCCCATTTTATTTGGTATT
Source organism: Oryza australiensis (assembly GCA_019925245.2). Lineage (NCBI taxonomy): Eukaryota > Viridiplantae > Streptophyta > Magnoliopsida > Poales > Poaceae > Oryza > Oryza australiensis. The sequence continues at coordinate 1,983,263 of JAIFGZ020000326.1, read as the reverse complement.
TATTCTCTTTTAGGTTAGTCGTGGGACCGTATTTTCAATTTGTCGATTCACCATTTAGGTTACGTTTGTGAGGACGAACCTTTTGACACATAAGAAGATGTTGTTGTAACTAAGCAAGGCAAGCAACCCTCATCTCCCTGCATTGAACATATTGATCCTATCACAAAATGTTTTGTTCACAACTAAAATTGCATGCTATGTTACCTATATTGTTGCGTACTCATGTCCTTGATATTGTTGCCCTGTAACTTGATGCCATACACTACTCTATGTCCATAGTCAATTATTGACAAACGCTTAGTCATGCTTAATAGATGATTCATACCTTATATTGTGATAATTAGAACGAGAGAAATCACTCTGGGTAAGGAGTAGTTACATTTATGCAAGTAGATACATGTAATGCCACTTGCGAGACACTTGTGAAATGCATTAGAAAAAACCAAGGTTAATGAATAAAACTATTTTTGGCTGGGACGACAAGAATTGAATTGGGTGGTTCCTGGTAAGGGCTAGTGTTGACCCTAGCCAAGTAAGGACCGAGTCAAGAACACAAGCAAGAAACGAACAGAGTTATGACCGCTTTTCATCTATGGGCATATACATAGTAGACTAGGTGATTCTAGTGGGGCGGGCCCCTAGTCATGGCTAGTTCTGAACATCATGCTTGTGTTGAGAATGGAGAAAGAGGATAGTGTGTGAATTAATGACATGTCAAGTAAAATGAACCATTGTTTTCTTTCCTTTCCTTTGATACCTCGGGTCTAAGACTCCCCTCGCAACTGGCGCAGCGAGATGACAGGCCGGGGGTGCATGGGGGTTCATAGTGTTTGGAGCGGTGCAGTAATGCTAGAAGATCCAAAAAGCTGGGCCTTGATTCGTCTCATGTGTTGGGACAAGACTCATGTGTTGGGCATGTCATGGACTGCGGGTAAAACGTACATCCACTATAGTGTGAATAAAACTAATCTATTCGAATAGCCGTGCTTACAGTTAATTAAGCACTGGGACTTGTACTACTCTTGACTAGACTCTTAAATATCAAATGGATTAGGATGGAATGAAGACTTGGGCAAACTCCCTTGAAAGTCAGGGAAGTAAAGTATGAGATATATGAATTGGACCACGAAGGTGAACCAAACCGAGCGGAGCTTGGTGAGGTGGACACAACCTTCATAGAATGGTTAAACTACCTAAACAATAGCGAACTATCTTTTGGTAAAAGGCTAAGTCTTAGGCTTGCGAAATAATTTGTGAAAACTTGCTTTACACAAATAACCCAATAGCCATCTTTGACACCGATGAGCATTAATCATGTTGTAGAGTACTCTATGTACTCACTGTTGTTATTTTCCCCCTTTTAGAGCTAGATGCCACAAGGACCCATGTGAGCAGATCCCAAAAGAGGAGGAACCAAAGTAGGTGCCATAGGATCTAAGTTCCTTGTCTATGCCTGTGGACTAGCACAGGGCTGTCGCTGCTTAGCTTCCACTATCTTCTCTATCTATTTTGCTAGTATATGTCAGTCCATTTGCACCCATGTAAGGCAACCTTTTGTATCCCCTATTATATTTTAAGACCTTATGACGGTATTGGCAATATATCAACATTGTTATGTTTGTACCAAGCAACTGATTTAGGGAATTGGTACGGAATACACATAAGATTTCCACTGTGTAAAACAAGGGGCCGATAGGGCTGGTATCAGAGCCACCTCGACTATAACACTTAACCACTGGCACCTTACCGAAAGAACTGTAGTATTGAGCCTTTGGGAAATATGTACTTGTGAAAACGGACAAAGTAAAAAAATTCTTAGGTCCCTTTTATTCCTCTCCCTTTAAGGTCCTTCTAAGTGTTTCCAAAATAAGATAACCTATAACCTAAAAATTTTGTGCAGATGGATCACGAAGAGCCCCGTGACACCTACTACCGTTGGATCCGCGACCAGCATTACTTTTTGGTGATCTGGTATGGAGAGGCACTACTAGAGCTAGACTTCTTTCGCGGACAGCTCCACCGCGCTGACGACATGATCCGACGACTACGAGCTAAGGTTGAGACACTCCGCTCTCACTACCTGCATTGTGGTGACCACGTCAGAGAGCTGTAGCTTTGCCTAGCATTGACCCGGCATAGGCACCGTGCCACCGTAGCTCAATCCTGTGCACGAGCTACCACACAGGCTGCTGCTCATGATGCTCCACGGACCTCGGCTCAGGCTGCTACACCACCACTTGCTCGAGTCGCTACGCCAGTTCCTGCTTCACCATCTGCTCCAACCCCGACTGCAGCGGCTGCCCGGGTGACCGCGCCACCTGTCTCACATGTTGTTGCGCTGGCAGTCACACCATGATGTGCCACACTAGCTATGCCAAACTTTGCCAATCACCCCGGGCTCCATGCCAGTCTTCGCCCTAGGTGCAGCACCGGCCGATACATCGACACCAACGCCGATGTACACGTTCCTGAGCAGCCCGTCTCGAGGCTTTGGTTTCAGCCTCACCACACCGTCCCAGAGCAGCTTCCCACCAACCTACTTTAGCTCGGGGCCTACCTTAGTTTTTGAGATTGGCTCCACTTTGGCATCTCCACCAGTGGCTACACCTGCTCTGATGTGATCTCTCCGTTCGTGTCAAGGACAGCAGCCGCAGTGTCCAGACTCATCCCTGGCTCTGCACCGGCCTCTACCAAGCCTACTTCACGAGCTACTTACGTTGCTGCTTTCAGGCCTCCAAGGACTCCACCTTTGGCTACTTGTCCAGATGCAGCACCGACGCCAGTCCTTAGCTCAACTCCAGTGTTCTCGCCGCCTTCAAGACCGCTACTCCAGTACCTCTTGGGTACAGTTGTAGGCCCTTGGCTGACCCCGGAGTCAGTACTAGGTACACCCTAGAGGACCTTCTTTGGGGGTTCCCCACAGCCCGACTGTGATGACTTCTCTAGCTTTCGGCACCACTTCAGCAGCTACAGTCGCTTCCCCCACACTTGGCACCTGTACACCAGCTTCTAGTCCAGCTCCTACCGCTTGTGCCCCAAGTGCCTCCACACTGATGGACCTTGCCACCACAATCGATAGGAGGGTGGATCCGTGGCTACCCCTGTCCATATCACCTCCGACACCACTGAGGATCCTGAGGAGGTAGAGCCCTCACGTTTTAGATGCAAACCTTGACGTCCCTGAGCAGGAGAAGTCACCGGTACGAGACATCGAGCCTGACTTTCCGGTGGTGCTTCAGGCGCCCGCTTCAACGAGCCTCGACAGTGCTTCCCATAGTCGTGGATGTGGCCGCAGACATGGCCGCCCGAGGCGCCCAATGACACCTGAGTCTTCGGAGTACATTCAGTTGTCAGACTCTTCGGACACTGGTTCTGAATTCGACACCCACCCGTAGCAGCTCTGTATGCCACTAGTAGGAGCTCGTTCCTCGACACACCCTACAGTCCAATACCCGCTACGGCACCCACCATTGGGAGTAGACAGAGGACCAGTGGATCCTTAGTAGCGGCACCGCTTGGGTAGTCTTTTGGTTAGTGGGCCCTTATCTATAGCTTTCCGCATTATGCAATGTTTGTGTTAGCAGTGTGTTGTATCACCTCAAACTGTGTGCTATGAAGAGTTGAGGCAACATCATCTTTTATGTATCGTCTATTGTGTGCCTCTCTCTAAGTGCAGTTTGCGTGCAGTAAGAGAGCCTATTTGTACTTAAGCTGGGGCTAGTGCAGCTTTTATGTGTTATGTTATCGACCATGAGAGGCCTCCAGATAGAGAACTTGTTTGCTACACATCACTTAAAACAATTAGATCTACCTTAATAACCTTACCCCCTGTACTGCTAAAGGTTTCTTCCCCGTCCCTCCTATTTCTTTCAGATGGTGAACACTCGTGCAACTAGATCTAGCATCGGACGAGCGAATGAGGCACCACCACCACTACCATCTTCACCTCCTAACCCCACCATCACACAGCTGCTAGCCACTCAAAACCAACTCATGCAAAGCCTCATAAACACCTACGCCACAAACAACCAAGCAGCCCAAGGCAGGAACTGCCCAAGGAAACCGTAACCTAGCCAACTATGGAGCATTCATCAGGACCAAGCCACATGTTTTCACGAGGCTAAAGAACCACTTGTCGCTGAAGACTGGATGTGCATGATTGAGAAGAAGATGGACCTCATTCATGCTAGGAATGAGGATAAGGTCCAATTTGCTGCAAGCCAGCTGGATGGGCCAGGTAGTGACTGGTAGGTCACCTATAAGGCATCTCGCGAGGAGGATTCGAAAGAAATTAGCCGAGAAGAATTCATAGCACCCTTCCGTGAGAACATTGTGCCTGCTGCCATCATGAAGATGAAGAGGGATGAGTTCATGAAGCTCTAACAACACAATATGAGTGTGAAGGAGTATCTGAACAAGTTCACTCATGTCATGCTCTAAAAATTGCCTAATTTTATAAATTGTTGTTTAAAGCAGTTTTCAGAAAAAAAATTAAAATGCTATAAGAGAATAACTAAAACTTCTATAACAAATATCAATATAAAATTATGCTGGATAAAATTTTTTTAAATACTTTGCTTTTCAAGTATTTTCTGAATTTTTCTTGGAATTATTTGAGTTTGGGATGTATTTTTAATAATTCAAACATCAGTTCACTGTCTGTTTAAAAAGAAAAGGTGTTAAAATTGTTTCTAGTCCTTGGGCGAAACCCGGTGAGCCGGCCGTTCTGTGCGGCCCGGTGGCGCGCCGCCTTCTCTCGGTGTGGTCGGCGACGGGGGACCCGCTTGTCAGGTCCTTCGTCTACCTCAGGCCGCTTCTCTTTCCTTTCACCGGCGCAATCCCCTTCCAATCTCGTTGATTCTTCCTGTTCCAGATCAAATCAGCAGAGGGGTTTTGTTCCTCAGATTCCCCACTATCTTTTTTCTTTTTGGAAGTTCTTCAGATTTCCTTTGGAAAGTGGAAGAACGCGAGATCGAGTCGGACTCTAACCCTAGAACTTCCCTTTCTCCGGCGAGATCGTTTTGGGCCCGATCTTGACCCCGCTGCCCCTATAAATAGTGTTCCCGACCGTGTTCTAGCGATCCCGAACCAAATCCTAGTTTGCCGAAGCTCGTAGAGCCCTAGCCGCGCATAGAGTTGAGCTTCGCCGTCACCGAGGTCTCCGGTCGCGTTGCCAGCCACCTTCGGTCGTCTCCGGAGGTCGCAGTTGCTGCCGTTAGGTTCGCGTGAAGGAGGAGAAGCCCATCCGTGATTTTGTTTCTGCCGGAGAGCGCCAGAACCCTGCCATTGTTGAAAACCCGAGAACGTCCGCCGCTTCGAGCTCGCCGCTGTCACCGTCAGTCGCCGCTCGTCGTCGCAAGGCCCTCAGGTGAGATCCCCGTGCTTCCCTGAATCCGTAGATGCCCTTAGTTTTTGCCGGCACGCTATAGAACGCCGTCGACCATCGGTTCCCGAGCTGTTCGCACCAGGTGAGCAAACGTCAGAGCCACTTAGGAGCCGCGTCAACGCCAAGTTGTCCGATGGGTGCTTGCGTGTCGTCCACGTCTCACTTGCGCGTCCGATCCTATCGGATCCGATCTGATCTGAGTCGTCCGTTTTAAATCAAAGCGATCTTAGCCGTTTGTTTCCGTGGACCCGTAAACCATCCCTGTGGACTTGGTTTACCATGGACCAAATCAGGGCTGACGCAATAATTCCGAGTTTTCTTTTAAAAAATAATTCCTTATTGCGTCATAAATCCTAAAATCCAGAAAAATAATTAAAAATTAGTTTAAACTTCAAAAATTCATAACTAATTCATCTTAGCTCTGTTTTAGGTGGTTCAAATTTCTAAATTTGTCTAAAATCAAGATATACACACTAAAAATATCCAAAAGTACTGTTTATGTATGTTTTTTTGTTGTTTTGTTGATTTTAACCTTTTGGCCTTAGTGTCCGAAGTTTTCGGAGAGGTCTTTTCTCTAGGAGTTTTTGAAGGTTTTGAAGATCAGCAAGGCAAGTCACACAGATCCTAAACAATTCCTTTGAGCATGTTGATCTCAGTTTTAAATTATCTATTTACTTCAAAGAATGCATTTATTTTTAAATGACATTGGGTGGCATAAAGTTATTCCTTTGTTATGGCCAATTTGTATTGATTACCTTATTCTTTGATACCCTCGGTTACAATTTGACTAGTTAAACTTTATATAATGGTTTAACTATATATTAGAAATAATTGCTTAGTCATGCTTAGAAACTTTAGTGTCATTTCATGTGACAAAGTTAATGATTGACTTATATCCCCTTAATGGATAGTTAATGGTAGCTCATGATGATGATCATGACTAATTAATTAATGAATTAATGGTCTACTAAAATTTGATTAATGGTGGGTTGTGAGCACATGGTTTGGTTTTCTGATGGGAGTGCTCATGGCAATTAAGGATCGGTTCACGAGCTATTGTTGTGAAGCATTAACCGTACTAACCACAAGCCAAAATGGGCAACGGCTGGATCTGTAGTGTAGCATGTTCAACAGAAGACACCATGGTGGTTTGTTTTTACTTTTTTTTAATCATGGCAGACAACTAAGTCCATAGGTGGCAGACAATTAAGTCCACATACATATGTTATGGGCACTAAGTGGTATCCCGTTGGGTAATTGGCCATTTCTTGCCGAAGATTCGATGCTTAGTGGGTGTTATTCTGTTGGATGTGTTATGCGAAGGGTCTTGTAACAATTCCTTTCCGAGGTACCATGGAGGTATTCAGGCGCATGGCAACATGTTGTGGGATTGTGTCCTTTGGGTAAATTTGTACACCTCTAATCAGAGTTAAAACTATTCGAATAGCTGTACCCATAGCGGTTATGGGTGGGCATAGCAATGATTTTCGTGATTAGTCCAACACTACTCAATAAATGATGATATATTGGCGATGATAATTTGTTAGCTCCTGTGATGGAGTTTAGATCTGTACAACATCTCCATGCTGTACAGACAGCATCTCCATGTACCTTTTTCAGATGTTATTTGTACTCATCTTTTTAGATCTTTAGTCTTAGCTTTCTTAGCCCCCAAGTCCCTTGTAACAGCCCCCTTGAGCTATAAAAGGGAGGGCAGGATGGACTGAGGGGAGGAAGAGGGCATCTGAGATCAGATCATTCTCAGCTCGTTGCTTGTTCTTGGTCAGCTTGCTCTAAGCCCCAAGAACTCTCTCTTGCAAACCTTGTTCATCATCCACCCCAAAAAAGTGTTAGTGATATGCCCTAGAGGCAACATGGAGATGTTGGATATCACGTCAATGTTTATGTATAAATGAATAAAGTGTTATTCAGTTCCATGAAATAGACATCTTGTATTGATCAATAAGTACGTGACTTATTTATGAGACTCGATATGTATGAATCTATTTCTAAACGATCCCTGATCATATGTCATATTGTTGGAACAAATATGATTCTAAGATCGGCATGTTTATTGATTGATGATCATGTCTCATAGATCATGGGTATGGAGATACCAAATCAATAAACATGGACATATGTGTTAGAGAACACATTGTTGGATAGACCCACCATGAGACACTACGGGAATTAATGTGCCATTAGTTGGTCTCGGGTAGTGTTGGTGCAAAGTCCTTAGACCTGAGATCACCATGGATTCCAACATGTGTAGTAGCCTACTTTGGGACTACCAAACGCTATTCAATGCTGGATAGTTATAAAGGTAGTTTTCGGGTTTGCTATGAAACATGGAGTGGGATGTGAGTGATCAAGATGGAATTTGCCCCTCCTTTGGAGAGATATCTCTCGGCCTCGAGGTGATGGATTATGGAAATGCATGGCCATGCTAAGTTGATTGAGGAGTCAATCAACGGACGGATAATCCAATACGGTTCGAGTGAATGGTTAAGCTATTGAAGGGATGGCACACATCTTGCCTATAGCTTAACGGTATCGTGAGGCAAAGGGATTTGTGTACACATTACAGGTTCAGAGCCGATATTATTCTTGTATACTATGGTGTCAATATGTGCTGCTAGGCGCCACTGTTGACAGGTCGGCTGAGTTAGACTCGAGCCGACGATCGGCTAAGTTAGACTATAGCCGAAACCGAGTATACCTGAACCTACAGGGTCGCACGCTTAAGGGGATAGAATAGATATTCGAGTTGGACTCGGATACGGCTCGATCGGATAGGGATCCGATCGGATAGAGTCCTATGGGCTTACGACGTATGGGCGGCCAACTCTATGAGATACGGATGAGATCCGATTCAAAATAGAGTCCTAATCGACCACTAGTCCCAGTCGGCCAACTCTATATAAAGGAGGGAGGGGTGGAGAGCTGTATAGACGTCAATTGCATCGCGTGCAACAGAAGTCGCCGAGATCAATCTCCACGGAAACCCTCCCCACTTTCGAGCCAAACCCTAGCCTTGCATCGCATGCTAGCACACGGGTGTACGGCGTTCTGTCCCCGGACGTGTGGATACCGGTAGAGGCGCTGCTACGTTGCACGCTCTTGATCGGCTGCGGTCGGGCGCATCGGAGCGAGGCGTGAGAACGCGGCCGGACGGCTCGAATCGGGCTGATTGGCGAATCGGCTCTCCGGAATCGCTCTGCTTGTTTCGGATCGGATTGCCCGATTGGCTATTCCATTGCACTCTACTCCAATCGGTAACGATCTATCGGCCCTTACTTGCAAGTGTTCCTGGTTTGCGCGGTAAAAGTTTTTGTTTTTGGCTAGCGTAGCCTCCGCGTAACCCTTCAAAAAGAACACTGGACGTAGGCCTATTATCCCTTGGGAGGGCTGAACAGTATAAATCTCGTGTCTCTTGATCTATGGCTCGTCTTAGTGACTGGAGTCGACCACCAGGTCCTTAGAGGAGGCGCATTCCTGACCACTTACTCACCTCCTTGGGCACCCCCTCGAAGGACTGCCGACCTACCCATCGACAATTGGCACCTACCGATGGAAGCTTAATCCCGAGAAATGCGTCTTTGGCGTATCGTCAAGGAAGCTCCTCGGCTTCGTCGTCTCTAGCCAAGGGATCGAGGCCAACCCCAAGAAGATCTCAGCGATCTTGAGCATGGGAAAGGACGTGCGAAGCTTATGGGTAGCATGACATTGCTCGGAAGGTTCATCTCCCGTCTTGGCGAGCGTGGAGCGCCATTCTTCAAGCTGGTCAGGGAAGACAAGGACTTTCCTTGGATGGACGATGCCGACAAAGCCTTCACCGACCTTAAACGCCTCTTGACTATGTGTTGATGAGAAATTTCTCTCACGCGCTGCCCTAGGAGATCTGCTTAACTCCAGTGCAGGTCCTTCTCGGCTGCCTGTGCGGTGCAGGGCGTGCCAGTTGGTTTGATCGTTAACCAACAAGAAAAACAAAGAGACATGCGTTAAGTGTTAGGTTAGATCCCCACCGTATCGGCGAGGGAATCCATAAGCATATATTTGCTATCCTAAAATATATTTAAGCCAAGCGACGGAATGGATCGGCTATACGAGACAAAGATCGGCCGCTTAACCCAAACACGATAAAGGATAATAAATATATGTATTGATAACCTAGCCGATACTGGAAAACTAACAATGAATCGGCTAGTACTCCGATGAATCTTATGAAAAGATATCATTCTTGAACCAGATATGCGTAGCCTGGGAAATCGGTCGTCGGCTGTTGATGTCAGGCCGATTTTGGCTTATGACGTCCGACAAGAATGGGATCTTCACATAAGAGGCAATCCTAACACAAATCTAATAATAAACATACTAAAAGAAATATATTAGGGTAGATAAGGTCGGCTGAAACCCGCGAGGGGGCGGCTTCCCCCTCGACCCCCCGCCCGCTAACCGGCTAGCGGGACCACCGTGTGCGTACCCCCTTATAGGTCGTCTCGATGCCGAATCTCTGCGATAGGTAGAAAACGTTTCTACGCCTAACTTGTTTTTGCAGAGAATGCTTTGAGATGGTATGGCCCTATTTATGTATGAGATGCATGTGATGCATGTAATATTCTTTCATATGTGCAATCCTCGTAATATTCTTTCATACGTGCAATGCTTGTAATATTCTTTCACGACCTGCGAGTCGATGTAATCTTCAATTAGAGCTTCTATAGTAGTAGCCTAGTTTGAAGATATCAAGCATTCGGCACTCGGAAGAACGGTGATGAAGATGGAGATCCTCTACACCGGCATGGAGATGGAGATCACCATGTGAAGGGGGCCATACTATTTATTGCTATTCTTCTTGCTTTCATATGTGATATGTTTGTTTGATAGGATAGCATCCCTCGCAAAATTAAGTAGTAATGATGCCCTTCCAAATGTTGCACCCGTCACCGTTATGCTCGTCAATGGTGGGTGCCAAAGCGAGTGCCATTCTCTATCATAACACGAGGGGTATATGTCGGACATATACAGCAGAGCATTTGGTTTACTTAACAAGGCTATCAAAACAGTTTTGGGCCTTGGGGCATAGGTTGGGGCCGGGCATGGAGATGCCACACCAACAACAAGAGTCACATAGAGATGTGATTAGCAAGGAGTTGCTTACCGATGTTACTAATTTTCTAGTAGTGATGCCAAAGCTCACTAGAAAATTAACTAACATGTGGATCTTGACCCAATACGTAACCTAGAGGGAAGGTGGAAAATACGTAATGGGAGTCTTATGTTAAATTGTTTAACAAAAGACATAACATAAACATTGTGCTAAACTTTGTTTTTTTTGTAGAATAAATGGCGGCTAATACTACACCTAGTACCTTTAATTTGCGATCTATTCTCGAAAAGGAAAAATTAAATGGAACAAACTTTATGGATTGGTATCGCAACTTGAGAATTGTTCTCAAGCAAGAGCGTAAGGAGTACGTTCTTGAAGTACCCTATCCCGAGGATTTGCCAACTAATGCCACCGCAACGCACGGAGGGCTTATGAGAAGCACACTAATGATGCCCTAGATATAAGCTGTCTCATGCTTGCTACAATGTCCCCCGAGCTTCGAAGCAATATGAGAGCAGCGATTCTCACACTATTATTCGGGGACTGCGTGGCATGTTTGAGAACCAAGCTCGGGCCGAGAGGTTCAACACCTCAAAGTCCTTGTTTGCGTGCGAGCTTGTTGAGGGAATCCCGTCGATCCGCATGTGATAAAGATGATTGGCTACATTGAGAGTCCGGAAAAGCTGGGTTTTCCCTTAGCCAAGAGTTGGCTGCGATGTGATTCTCCGGTCGCTCCCTCCGAGCTTCGAGCCATTCATATTAAATTATCACATGAACAATATGGATAGGACCTTGGCTGAATTGCATGGGATGCTAAAGACAGTGAGGAGAGTATCCAAAAAAGGTCATCATGTGATGATGATGCGAAGGCTAAGCGCAAACCACTGTCAAGAAACTTTGCACCAAGAGGAAGTTAACTCCCGATGAGATCGCGAGTGCCTCTAATGCAAAGAAGGGCAAGAAGGGTCGGCGGCATCGGATGCCGTTTGCTTCTACTTGCAAGGAGACAGAGCCACTTTGGAAAAGGAACGCAAGAAGTACATGGAGGATCTCAAGAAGAAGCAAAGTACGACTTACGCCGGTATTAATGTTATAGACATTAATCTTGCTACTTCACCTCACGACTCTTGGGTATTTGATACGGATCGTAGCTCATATTTGCAAATCGTTGCGGGAATGAAAAGAAGTAGAGGATTGAGAAGGGGCGAGGTGAACTGCGCGTCGGCAATGGAGCAAGCGTTGCTACGCTTCTTGTCGGCACGGTACCACTTCATCTACCTTCGGGATTAGTTTTGGAATTAAATAATTGTTATTGTGTTCCAACACTATGTCAAAACGTTATTTCCGCTTCATGTTTGCAAGCGGAAGGATATGATTTTAGATCAATGAACAATGGTTGTTCAATATATCTCGAGATATGTTCTATTTTCATGCTCCATTGGTGAATGGATTATACGTTTTGAATCTTGAAGCATCTCCCATCTATAACATTAATACGAAAGGCAACTCTCTAATGATATAAACCCCACGTTTATCCGGCATTGTCGCTTAGGCCATATAAATAAGAAACGCATGGAGAAGCTCCATAAGGATGGATTGCTTCACTCTTTTGATTTTGAATCATTTGAGACATGTGAGTCTTGTTTACTTGGTAAGATGACAAAGGCACCTTTCACGGGACACGGTGAGAGAGCAAGTGACTTATTGGCACTCGTACATACCGATGTATGTGGACCAATGAGCTCAACGGCTAGAGGTGGTTATCGTACTTCATTACCTTTACCGATGACTTTAGTAGATATGGCTATATCTACTTAATGAGGCATAAGTCCGAATCCTTTGAAAAGTTCAAAGAATTCCAGAATGAAGTACTGAGAATCATTTAGGGAAAACAATCAAGTTTCTACGATCGATCGTGGAGGGAATACTTGAGCCAAGAGTTTGGTAATCATCGAAAGATTGTGGAATTGTTCCACGCTGACTCCGCTAGGAACTCCAAAATGGAACGGAGTGTCCGAACGGAGAAATCGCACCTTGTTGGACATGGTGCGGTCGATGATGAGCCAAAGTGATCTTCCGTTATCCTTCGGGGATATGCTCTTGAAACAATGCGCTCACACTAAATAGAGTTCCATCTAAGTCGATTGAAAAGACACCATATGAGATATGGACAGGGCAATCCCCTAGTTTGTCTTTTCTCAAAATTTGGGGATGTGAGGCTTATGTAAAACGTTTACGTCGACAAGCTCACACCCAAATCGACAAGTGCTTCTTTGTGGGATATCCTAAGGAAACTAAGGGATATTACTTTTATAATCGGGAACAAGGCAAAGTGTTTGTCGCCCGACACGGTGTCTTCTTGGAGAAAGAGTTTCTTTCAAGAAGGGTTAGTGGGAGCAGGGTGCATCTTGAAGAAGTTCAAGAAACACCGAAAAACGTTTCGGCGACCACGGAACCACAACAGGGAGGAACAAAGTGTTGCGCCACCGATTGTAGATACACCACCCCACGGAGGTCCGAAAGATCACGTCGTGCGCCCGACAGTACACAGCGGAACAACGTGATATATTGTTGTTGGACAATGATGAACCTAAGACCTATGAGGAAGCGATGGTGGGACCCGATTCCAACAAGTGGCTTGGAGCCATGAAATCCGAAATAGAATCCATGTACGACAATCAAGTTTGGAACTTGGTTGATCCACCGATGGTGTCAAAACCATTGAGTGTAAATGGGTTTTTAAGAAAAAGGCCGATATGGATGGAAATGTTCACATCTATAAGGCGCGATTGGTGGCGAAAGGTTTTAAACAGATTCAAGGAGTTGATTATGATGAAACCTTCTCGCCGTCGCAATGCTTAAATCTATTCGGATTATCCTAGCGATTGCTGCATATTTCGATTATGAGATATGGCGAGATGGATGTCAAAACGGCTTTCCGAATGGAAACCTAAGCGAGGATGTATACATGATACAACCTCGGGGTTTTGTCGATCCAGAATCGCTGGAAAGATATGCAAGCTACGAGAAGTCCATTTATGGATTGAAGCAAGCATCTCGGAGTTGGAATATTCGTTTTGATGAAGTAATCAAAGGGTTTGGTTTCATCAAAACGAAGAAGAGGCCTGTGTTTACAAAAAGGTCGTGGGAGTGCAATTGTATTTCTAATCTTATATGTGGATGACATATTACGATTGGAAATGATATCCCTATGCTTGAATCCGTCAAGTCTTCATTGAAAAATAGTTTTTCCATGAAAGACTTAGGGGAGGCAGCATATATATTAGGCATTCGGATCTATAGAGATAGATCCAAGAGGCTAATTGGATTAAGCTAAAGTACATACATTGACAAGGTGTTGAAAAGGTTCAACATGCATGATTCCAAGAAAGGTTTCTTGCCTATGTCACATGGCATTAATCTTAGCAAGAATCGGTGTCCTCGACACATGATGATGAGCGGAATAAGATGGGTATGGTTCCATATGCTTCGGCAATTGGATCCATCATGTATGCCATGCTTTGTACACGCCCGATGTCTCGTACGCTTTGAGTGCTACGAGCGGATACCGATCGAGATCCAGTGAAGGTCACTGGATCGCCGTAAAGAATATCCTTAAGTACTTGAGAAGAACTAAGGATATGTTCCTAGTCTATGGAGGTGAGGAAGAGCTCGTTGTAAGTGGTTACACCGATGCTAGCTTCCAAACAGACAAGGATGATTATAGATCGCAATGGGTTCGTGTTCTCGCCTGAACGGAGGCGCGATCGTGGAAGAGTTCCAAGCAGGATACGTTGCTGATTCTACAACGGAGGCCGAGTACATTGCTGCTTCGGAAGCGCAAAGGAGGCTGTTTGGATCAAGAAATTCGTTTCGAGCTTGGTGTGATGACTAGTACGACTGGTCCTATGTCTCTCTATTGTGACAATAGTGGAGCCATTGCGCAAGCCAAGGAGCCGAGGTCACATCGAAGTCCAAACACATACTTCGGCGATATCATCTCATCCGCGAGATTGTGGACAGAGGTGATGTCAAGATATGCAAAGTGCACACGGATCTCAACATAGCCGATCCGCCGACAAAACCTCTCCTCGCCGAAGCATTAGGCGCACACAAGAGCAATGGGTATTAGATACTTACATGATTGACTCTAGTGCAAGTGGGAGATTGTTAGTGATATGCCCTAGAGGCAACATGGAGATGTTGGATATCACGTCAATGTTTATGTATAAATGAATAAAGTGTTATTCAGTTCCATGAAATAGACATCTTGTATTGATCAATAAGTACGTGACATATTTATGAGACTCGATATGTATGAATCTATTTCTAAACGATCCTCGATCATATGTCATATTGTTGGAACAAATATGATTCTAAGATCGGCATGTTTATTGATTGATGATTATGTCTCATAGATCATGGGTATGGAGATACCAAATCAATAAACATGGACATATGTGTTAGAGAACACATTGTTGGATAGACCCACCATGAGACACTACAGAATTAATGTGCCATTAGTTGGTCTCGGGTAGTGTTGGTACAAAGTCCTTAGACCTGAGATCACCATGGATTCCAACATGTGTAGTAGCCTACTTTGGGACTACCAAACGCTATTCGTAATGGGATAGTTATAAAGGTAGTTTTCGGGTTTGCTATGAAACATGGAGTGGGATGTGAGTGATCAAGATGGAATTTGCCCCTCCTTTGGAGAGATATCTCAGGGCCCCTCGAGGTAATGGATTATGGAAATGCATGGCCATGCTAAGTTGATTGAGGAGTCAATCAACGGATAATCCAATACGGTTCGAGTGAATGGTTAAGCTATTGAAGGGATGGCACACATCTTGTCTATAGCTTAACCGGTATCGTGAGGCAAAGGGATTTGTGTACACATTACAGGTTCGAGCCGATATTATTCTTGTATACTATGGTGTCAATATGTGCTGCTAGGCGCCACTGTTGACGGTCGGCTGAGTTAGACTCGAGCCGACGATCGGCTAAGTTAGACTATAGCCGAAACCGAGTATACCTGAACCTACGGGTCGCACGCTTAAGGGGATAGAATAGATATTCGAGTTGGACTTGGATACGGCTCGATCGGATAGGGATCCGATCGGATAGAGTCCTATGGGCTTACGACGTATGGGCGGCCAACTCTATGAGATACGGATGAGATCCGATTCAAAATAGAGTCCTAATCGGCCACTAGTCCCGCCGGCAACCTCTATATAAAGGAGGGAGGGGTGGAGAGCTGTATAGACGTCAATTGCATCGCGTGCAACAGAAGTCGCCGAGATCAATCTCCACGGAAACCCTCCCCACTTTCGAGCCAAACCCTAGCCTTGCATCGCGTGCTAGCACACGGGTGTACGGTGTTCTGTCCCCGGACGTGTGGATACGGTAGAGGCGCTGCTACGTTGCGCGCTCTTGATCGGCTGCGTCGGGCGCATCGGAGCGAGGCGTGAGAACGCGGCCGGACGGCTCGAATCGGCTGATTGGCGAATCGGGCATCTCCGGGAATCGGCTACACTGTTCGGATCGGATTGCCACGATTGGCTATTCCGCTGCACTCTACTCCAATCGGTAACGATCTATCGGCCCTTACTTGCAAGTGTTCCTGGTTTGCGCGGTAAAAGTTTTTGTTTTTCGCTAGCGTAGCCTCCGCGTAACCCTTCAAAAAGAACACTGGACGTAGGCCTATTATCCCTTGGGAGGGCTGAACAGTATAAATCTCGTGTCTCTTGATCTATGGCTCGTCTTAGTGACTGGAGTCGACCACCAGGTCCTTAGAGGAGGCGCATTCCTGACCACTTACTCACCTCCTTGGGCACCCCCTCGAAGGACTGCCGACCTACCCATCGACAATTGGCACCTACCGATGGAAGCTTAATCCCGAGAAATGCATCTTTGGCGTATCGTCTAGGAAGCTCCTCAGCTTCGTCGTCTCTAGCCAAGGGATCGAGGCCAACCCCAAGAAGATCTCAGCGATCTTGAGCATGGGAAAGGACGTGCAGAAGCTTATGGGTAGCATGACATTGCTCGGAAGGTTCATCTCCCGTCTTGGCGAGCGTGGAGCGCCATTCTTCAAGCTGGTCAGGGAAGACAAGGACTTTCCTTGGATGGACGATGCCGACAAAGCCTTCACCGACCTTAAACGCCTCTTGACTATGTGTTGATGAGAAATTTCTCTCACGCGCTGCCCTAGGAGATCTGCTTAACTCCAGTGCAGGTCCTTCTCGGCTGCCTGTGCGGTGCAGGGCATGCCAGTTGGTTTGATCTGTTAACCAACAAGAAAAACAAAGAGACATGCGTTAAGTGTTAGGTTAGATCCCCACCGTACCGGCTGAGGGAATCCATAAGCATATATTTGCTATCCTAAAATATATTTAAGCCAAGCGACTGGAATGGATCGGCTATACCGAGACAGCATCAGCCGCTTAACCCAAACACAGTAAAGGATAATAAATATATGTATTGATAACCTAGCCGATACTGGAAAACTAACAATGAATCGGCTAGTACTCCGATGAATCTTATGAAAAGATATCATTCTTGAACCAGATATGCGTAGCCTGGAAAATCGGTCGTCGGCTGTTGATGTCAGGCCGATTTTGGCTTATGACGTCCGACAAGAATGGGATCTTCACATAAGAGGCAATCCTAACACAAATCTAATAATAAACATACTAAAAGAAATATATTAGGGTAGATAAGGCCGGCTGAAACCCCGGCACTATCTCTTAAACATATAAATCTAACCGAACAGATCACTGGAAGTTCTGAAAACGACTTAATAGTTCAACGTTGATGCAGCATTAAGTATAAAAAGAACAACCTGATCTGTTGTAGCTGATTTATACTTCTCGAAACGGTGGATACCACATATAAGCCAGCCAACCTTTAGATCTAGCCTCATTGGCTGCGGGTTCTTGATAGAACTGGCCAATTGTAGGATAGATCTAAACATTGCTCTAGTTTATATGCGATATATGGTAAATAGCGCAGTATAAACCTCTGAATCTAATGTGTCATTACGATGGAAGCACTAGAATCAGCAGAACATACCACTAATGACAAGCATTTACCTGGATTTGGGGATCGAAACGATGCAGCCCGTAGCCAAATCAATTACTCGTCTGAAGAAAAAAGGTTGGCAATGCGTCGAAGGTTGTTTGATTGATTGTGATTTTCTTTTTACAGGGGATCTCGTGTCCTATTTATACCAAGATAACATTATCTATACAAACCCTGGACTCTATCTCAACTACTATTTAAAACACGACGATATCCCGGGAAGGACCCATGTCGCATTATAACAAATAGTTTAAACAAACTCCTAATTTACAGATATATTGCCATTATAGGACTTTATCCATAGATGGTAATATCTTTTAACGCACAAGCTAATAACCGAATCTTCTATTTATCTTCAAACATCTGCACCAGAAACGGTTTTATCTTCTCTAAACCTAGAATCAGCTATCGGCCGCTCCTGTCCGATTCAACCCTTAGCCGACTGGCATCGCAGCCGATTGCTTCTCAGCTGATGCGGCCTCTGTTTCTCCGTCAAAGCAGCCGATCCAATTCTACTTCACCTTTGCCAGGACTTAGGTATTCAATTACCAAATTTAGGTGTTAACACATGCCCCCAAGTCCGTGATACGAAGTGTTACGGATTTGTTGCCTGTTCAAATTCCCGCTCTTTTCTGACCTAAACCGCTTCGGCTGCCCTGAGTGCCCTTTAAATAGCCCTTCACTTCGACCGAAATGATTACGCTTTCAAAACCCACTCAAACACTTCGCAAACAAGCTTTCGCTTCCTCTCTCCTCTCCGGCGATTCACCGGCGTCCTTCATCAGATCTCAGCGCCCTTCGTGAATCAAAACCCGTCTTTGTCTCCGACGACTTCGATGGCCTCCAACACCGCCGCCGCATCGAGCACCTCCGTCGCACCGGCCGCCGCCGCCGCACCAACTGTCACTGCCGCACCAGCCATTGCCGCCGCACCGGCCGCTGCCATCGCCGAGTTCCCATAGGTACGTCCGTCAGTTCAGAACTCTTTTTCTTCAGATTTACTTTTCCAGCCATGCTTCTAGCCTTGTTGCATTCATCATGCCTTTAGCCGTTCTTGATTAGCATTTTTTCCCTTTCAAACTGTAGCATTTAGCCATTCTTGATTAGTGTCTTTTTTTTTCTTTCGAACTGTAGCACCTGTCACATCAAGTGGTCATCCCCAGTTTGACCCAAGAAAAGAGGTATTTTCTCGGCCCCATTGGCAACGCTGACCCAGCCGATATCATCATAGCCGAAACCAACAGGATCCCCTACAACACGAACAAGCCATCCCTAGCCCACTGGAACGGGACCTTCAAGTCATGGCCGACCACCGACGCAGTCTGGGTGGAATGGTATAAGAGGGTGCGATCGGCCAAGTACGCTCAGTGGGAGGAAGCCGGGATTGCCCAGTGCTTGGCCATGTCCGTCGCCAGCATGGAGAAAGATGAGCCGCTTCTATCGGCTGCAACATACTTCTGGAATGACAGCTTCAACGCCTTCATATTTTGGCAAGGGCCGATGACAATCACATTGGCCGACGTGTACATGACGACCGGGCTGGACATCCTAGCGTCGGTTAACCCCGGGAACCTGAACCGAAAGGGGCAGCACCAATTTAAAACCAAGGCCATCGGCGGGTGGAGCGGCTTTATCGCTCAGAACATGAAGGACGGATCAGTCAGCCACAGGGAGCACGCCGCGTTTCTGATGATGTGGCTTGAGAAATTCCTATTCTGTGGATCGAGCTGCGGGCCGACCGCCAACTGGCAGGTCGTGGCCGAACTCCTGGCCGATGGGGGCAGGCTTGCGCTGGGGAAATACCTCCTCAGCTACTTATATCACATACTGCATCAGGCTGCCGCAAAGATAGCCGCCAACGCTCCAGTCAACACCAGCGGCCCCTGGTGGTTTTTGCAGATCTGGCTGGTGTTGGCGACCCAAAAAATAGCTGGTCGGCTCCCTCTGACAGACGCTGTTTTCCCAAGGCTCGAGCCGATCGAAGATGAAGATGGCAACCAGATCACCACCGCCAGATGTATGAGATACGGAGAAGCAGCAGCTGCTCATGCGGGCTCAAGGCAATCGACCGACCTGCTGGCCGAATGGTTCATCGCCCTGTATGACGGGCTATCACGCGAGAACCGCGCCTGGTACTTTTACCGGGATCGATCACTGTTTGAGTTGCCGGCCGATTTCAATTGGGAAGACATCAACTCGGCCGACAACCCACGGTGCGGGGAGTTGTTCATCGCCGCCTGTCCCCTTGCATCCCGCCGACCGGGATCCACCGGGGCGATCGGTGGCCAAAAGCTATGAATTTTATTACCCGGTGTCGGCGGCGAGACAGTTTGGTCTTGGGCAACGCCCATCGGCTTCTATTATGCCGACAAGATTGAAACGAGGGAGTGGTGAGCCAAGATTTTATAATGCATCGGCTGCTGAACATAGCCGGCCCTCCCCTCGGCAGCATCAGCGAGGTGACCCTGGCGCTCAAGAAAAGCGCGGCCTACGATCAATGGTGGGCCGAAATCAAACGACACATCTTCCACCAGCGGTCATCTTACTACGTCGATCTGCTTCTGGCCGAAGAAATTCCTTCGGTAAGCTTTAAATTCCAAATGAATTTTCTCTTTTTGACATCGGCCGACGTAGCCGATTAACACTTGCCCTCTGACCTGCAGGAGACCGAGACGGAGCGCCGACGGTGAGCGACTCCGGGCTCCCCATCAAATACCGTTTAGGTGTTCTGGATGGGGGCAACCTCGCTCCGTCGGCGATCGGCTAGGGAGCGCCAAAGCTGGTGTCTTTGCTGCGTGGGCAAGTGCATGAGCCGATCGCCCACAAGAAAAGGGCCGCGCCTCCTGTACAGCCATTGGCCGCGCCTGCCCTCAAGAGGCTGAAAGAGAAGAAACCGACCGCACCAGCCGATAGCCTCCCCTCTTGGACCCAAGCGTCACGTAGTTCCTTGACGCCGTCGCTAGCGAGGAGATACCGGCGGCTGTTGGAGCGGCGGCTGAACCCGAGAGCTCCAGCCACGAATCCGTCAACGCTCCAGCTGACGTCCCGTCGGTTCCAAGTCTCCCCGCGAAAAATTGGTCGGTAAGCCCTCATCTCGTCAAATTCGGCTCTATGATGATATCACTTGCATCTAACCGAACAATTCTCCTCAGGTCAAGAAATTGGCCAGCCGCACTTCTCGTCACGTGCCATCGGTAACCGTCTCTTGCAACTCGATCTGTAGAACTTAGTCGACTTGACTGCTAACCTTTTCTTTTGCAGCCCCCATGATCTCCGTCAGCTCCCTCCCAGGCATCCAGCGAGCACGTTGTGACTGCCGCGAGCGGCGGCAACGACGCCGATGAAGAGGCCCCGACGGCTGTAGGCGGCGCACCAGCCGAGCCAGCCGCTCTGACTCCGGTGCCTACGGTAAGACGACTGAATTCTATGATCGGCTCTGCCAAATCAATACTCTCTAATCATCTTTCTCTTTGCAGAACATAGCCGACCTCCTCAATTTCGACTTGTCAGAGTTTGAGGAGTCCGGCGAGATTGGCGAGTAAGCACTGGTGACGCCGGCCGAGGACCTGAGGGCCACCCTAGCTGATATCGGCAATCAGTCGGCAGCGGTTCAATCCGCGCACGCTTCAAGGAGATCCAAGGATAGCTGCCAGAAGCTCTAGCCGATGCCATCGTGCCGGCCACCTTCTTGGAAGCCCACCAACTCAAATATGAGCGGGCACGGCAGCGGATAGCCGACCGTCGCGAGAACCAGATGCGGTCGGCCACCCTCCAGTCGACCAAGGAAGCCATTGAGAGCCAGAAGGCTGCCTTTGACCGCCTGAAAACTGAGCCGGCGGCCAAGCTCGAGAAGCTCCTCTCACGCCAAGATTAGCTGATGGCCGATCTCGTTCAAGTCACGAACGAGATCGACGTCCACAAGGAGTACATGGCCGGGCTACCAGCCGAGATCGATGCTCAACGCAAAAGTATCAAGGCGGCCATGGCACATCTCCGGGATCTGGTGAAAGGCATCTGGTCGGTGGCTGGGTCTGAGGCCGACAACGTCAGGGCCATCGAGGAAGTGGATCAGATTAGGCGGATGGCACTGTCGGCCATAGCCGATTTCTTGAAACAATGAGCTGGTAGTATTTTAACATTCTAAAATCGGCTACTGCTTCCTGTAATATACTCTCCAAACTTTTGTAATGAACTTCAATTCTGATCAACTGCTCAAACTTTTGTAATGAACTCCAATTCTGATCAACTGCTCAAACTTTTGTAATCGGCTCTGGACCTTGTGCAATATAGCTTGCTAGTTTTGTGCAACTGTGCCTATGGATGAGATCGGCCCCGGCCATATGTAATATCTTGGTATGACCGTCAATTCTGAATTGCTTATGCTAACCTCGGCCCTAGTGGCCCTGGCCAGATCACGCTTGCCGATTTCGAAATCACACCGCAACCGTCGATCTTAACACTTGAATTACGGCCTTCGATCCCAATCACTTAAAACGCTTTTATATTAATGAAGGGTTACGCGGAGGCTACGCTAGCCGAAAACAAAAACTTTTTACCGCGCAAACCAGGAACACTTGCAAGTAAGGGCCAATAGATCGTTACCGATTGGAGTATGCAGCGGAAATAGCCAATCAGGGCAATCCAATCCAGAACAGTGTAGCCGATTCCCGCAAGCCGACAGCCGATTCCCGGGGACAGCCGATTCACCAATCAGCCGATTCACCGATGCCGTAGCCGATCCGAGTCGCCGACCACGTTCTCGTTGCCGATCTGCCGCAGTCGCCTCGCTCCGATTGCAGCCGATTCGTAGCCGATCAACAGCGCGCAACATAGCAGCGCCTCTACCGGTATCCACACGTCCGGGAACAGAACGCCGAACACCCATGTGTTAGCACGCGATGCAAGGCTAGGGTTTGGCTCGAAGGTGGGGAGGGTTTCCGTGGAGATTGATCTCAGCGCAATGCAATTCAACTGATGTGTCGCAGCTCTCCACCCCTCGCTCCTTTATATAGAGTTGGCCTACTGGGACTAGTGGCAAGATGTGTGCCATCCCTTCAATAGCTTAACCATTCACTCGAACCGTATTGGATTATCTGTCTGTTGATTGACTTCTCAATCAACTTAGCATGGCCATGCATTTCCATAATCCATTACCTCGAGGGGCCTAGAGATATCTCTCCAAAGGAGGGGCAAATTCCATCTTGATCACTCACATCCCACTCCATGTTTCATAGCAAACCCGAAGACTACTTTTATAACTACCCAGTTACGGAATAGCGTTTGGTAGTCCCAAAGTAGGCTACTACACATGTTGGAATCCATGGTGATCTCAGGTCTAAGGACTTTGTACCAACACTACCTGAGACCAACTAATGGCACATTAATTCCTGTAGTGTCTCATGGTGGGTCTATCCAACAATGTGTTCTCTAACACATATATCCATGTTTATTGATTTGGTATCTCCATACCCATGATCTATGAGACATGATCATTAATCAATAAACATGCCGATCTTAGAACCATATTGGTTCTAATAATATGATATATGATCAGGGATCATTTAGAAATAGATTCATACATATAGAGTATCATAAATAAGTCACGTACTTATTGATCAATACAAGATGTCTATTTCATGGAACTGAATAACACTTTATTCAATAATACATAAACATTGACCATGATATCCAACATCTCCATGTTGCCTCTAGGGCATATCACTAACAATTAACTGCCGATTGTGAAGCTTAAAAAAATTTAGAATTTCCTCACCCAATTTTGTAATCGGCTCGTGTGTGTATATGCCCCCCAAATTTTGTTGATAGCTTCGGTGTCGACAAAATTGTGAATTTGCGCATCACTACTGTCGCTATCGGCCAATCGTTAGCCGACCATAGAAAACTTAGGAAAAATGTTGCATAAAAATGCCAAAAGGCGAGGCCTTATTGAAGCAAGACATCGGCTGTCATAAATCGGCTAAGCGACCAGAGCCGAATCATGAGTTGATCCATACGCTTGAGTAGTATATTTTCAGGTATTTTCCATTAAGAGCCCTTCCAAATACTTTTCCGTCTAATCCTTCTAGCATGTAAGCTCCTTTAGAGACGTATTTGTGGATCTTGAAAGACTCTTCCCAATTTGGCGACCACTTGCCAAATTTGTTATCCCTAGATCCAATTGACAGTATCAATTTCCAAACGAGTACGCCTTCCACGAAATATTTAGGCACCACTTTTTTATTATAATGTCTGGCTACTCATTCTTTATCCCTTGTAACTTTTTCCAAGGTCCTCATCCTGGATAAAACTAAGTCTTCTGATTCGTCCACCATCAAGTGATAATAATCGTCGACTGTGAGTTGATCCTGTAGCTTAATGCACCTTGAGCCGACTACGCTCTCCCATGGTAGCACCGCCTCGTGCCCGAAGACCAGCTTGTACGGAGGGACTTGAATTGATCCGTGGCATGCCATCCGATACGCCCGCAGTGATTCGGCTAATCGGCTGCGCCATTGTTTGGGGTACTCAGAGATCTTTCTTTTAATCAATTTAATCAAGCTTTTATTTGAGGCTTCGGCTTGCTCGTTGGCCTGTGCGTAGTACGGCGAAGAATTCAGTAGATTGATCCCCATGCCGTCGGCAAACTGAACAAACTCATCCGATACGAAGATAGATCCCTGGTCTGTTATTATCTTTGTGGGACGCCAAATCGGTAGATAATATGTTATTTGACAAACTCGATTGCATCCTTAGAATCCACTTTTTCAGAGGAACTGCCTCTACCCATTTTGTGAAATAATCTATCGCCACCATAATAAATTTATGCCCTTTACTTGAAGGTGGATTGATCTGGCTGATCATGTCGATGCCCCATCCTCTGAACGGCCAAGGCTTAATGATAGGGTTCATAGCCGACGCTGGTGCTCATTGTATGGCGCCAAATTTCTGACAATCCTGGCAACCCTTGTAATATTTGAAACAATCTTCCAGCATGGTCAGCCAGAAATATCCTGCTCGACGAAACAACCACTTCATTTTGTGGGCCGATTTGATGTGTGCCACAGATCCCTTCATGCACTTTTCCAATGGCCACTTTGGCCTGATCGATTCCCAAACACTTGAGTAGCACACCATCAATCGTCCGATAGTATAGACCTTCATCGAGCAAAACATATCTCAACGCCTTGTATCGTAATTTCCTTGTAGCCGATTGAGAGGGGTTTTTGAGATAGCTATAAACTTCAAACATCCAATCATCGGCTGTAATGGCGACAACTTCTATGTCAATTTCTTTCAACATCGGCCGATAGCCCGATGTCCCTTGAGCTAAATCATTGGCCTCTGTGTTCTGCTCTCTAGGGATATGTTTCAAAGTAACTAGCCGAAAACCGTCCATTAATTCCCGGCATTGCTGATAATAGATCATCAGCGCATCGTTTTTGCATTCGTATTCTCCTGATAATTGGCTGATGACCAACAACGAATCTCCCATTATTTCGATGGCGTCGGCTTCAACTTCCTTGAGTAGATGTAATCCTTTAAGGACAGCTTCATATTCGGCTTGGTTGTTTGTAGCAAACCCCTGGGTGAAATAATGACTAAGCCGATGCCGCAACCAGTGGTGCAAACCGAGCCGTCAAATGTCAAAGTCCAAGGCATAATTTCTATTGAGCCGATCGAATCATTTCTGTGCTCCACAATGAGATCAGCTATAGCTTGTCCTTTGACTGCCCTGGGTGCCTGATACCTCAGATCAAATTCTGTTAGTACAAAAATCCACTTCCCAATTCTTCCTTTTAACACTGGAGCCGATAGCATGTACTTAACTACATCGGCTTTGCAGATTATTGTGCACTTGTTGGACAGCAGATAATGCCTTAACTTCGTACATGAAAAATAGAGGCATAGACATAGCTTCTCCACAGATGAATACCTTGTTTCCGCGTCTAGCAACCGTCAGCTGAGATAGAAGATGGCTTTTTCTTTGCCCTCAACCTCTTGGATTAAAATGGAGCTGATTGACTTGTCATCGGCTGATAGGTACAACTTAAACGGTATTCCTTTTTGTGGAGGCATTAAAACTGGAGGGGAGCTCAGATAATCTTTGATGTTGTCTAAAGCCTTTTGCTGCTCTGCCCCCCATGTGAATGCTTTATCGGCTTTCAGCCGAAGCAGTGGTGTGAACGGCTCCATCTTTTTTGAGAGATTGGCTATGAATCGCCTGATAAAATTGATTTTGCCAATCACAGATTGGAGTTGTTTCTTGTCCTTCGGAGGCTGGATTGTCTTGATAGCATTTATGCTCCTTGGTGTAACCTCGATTCCTCTTTCGTGAACAAGAAATCCCAGGAACTGCCTAATCGATACGCCGAACACGCACTTGAGTGGATTCATCTTCAGGCCATATTTCCTCGTCCGCTCTAATACTTGTCTCAGATCGGCTATATGGCCCTCTATCTCCCTGGACTTGACAACTACGTCATCGATGTAGATCTCTACAAGTGAGCCGATCATGTCGTGAAAAATGTAGTTCATGGCCCGTTGATATGTTGCCCCAGCATTCTTCAAGCCGAACGTCATTACCACCCATTCGTACAAGCCGATTGCGTCGGGACACCGAAAAGCGGTCTTGTGGATGTCTTCGTCGATCATAAATATCTGATTATAGCCTACATTGCCGTCCATGAAACTAATAATTTTGTGGCCCGAAGCAGCATTGACAAGCACATCGGCTATCGACATTGGGTATTCGTCCTTAGGGGTGGCCTTGTTTAGATCTCTGAAATCGATACACACCCTAAGTTTACCATTTTTCTTCAACACTGGGACAATGTTTGAGACCCACTCGGCGTATTGGCAAGGCCGAATGAATCCCGCATCATATAGCCTAGTGATTTCGGCTTTGATTGCGTCATACATATCGGCCTTAAACCTCCTGGGAGGCTGTTTGAACGGCCGATAGCCTGCCTTAATCGGCAGTTGATGGACCACTATTGATCGGCTAAGGCCAGGCATCTCGAAGTAATCCCAAGCAAAATAATCTTTATATTCTTTTAACAAATCAATAAGCTGGGATCTATAATGAGGAGATAGATTTTTGCTAATATACGTTGGCCTCGGCTTGTCACCAGAGCCGATGTCGATTTCTTCTAGCTCGTTGGCCAACATGAAACCTTGCCCGAGCTTGCCATCGTCTTCGTCTGCGGTGTCCATGCCGAAGACGCTAGAGCCCTCCACCATGTCTTTTTCAAAGCAGCAGCTGCGGCTCGTCATCTCCAATCGGCTGTATTGTGGAATCGGACACATTTAGAAAATCGGCTTGCTAGATTTTCCCGGACAAACAATTGATGCCTTCGATTTCCCAAAGCGGAAAATCGGCACTGACGATGCTAACTGACCTGTCGGCTGGTACGATCTCAACCTTGTCGTTGTCCCATTGGATCAGGCTCTGATGCACTATAGAAGGAACGCAGCAATTAGCGTGCATCTAGTCCCTTCCGAGCAGCAGGCTCTAAGACCTCTTCCCGTCGATGATGAAGAACATTGTGGGCACAGTCTTATTGCCGATGGTTAGTTCGATGTTTAGGACGCCCTTGGTTTCTGATGGGTTGCCGCCAAAGTCTTTGAGCACCATGTTGGTCTTTATCAAGTCTTCGGCTCCTTTGCCTAGTTTTCTGAACGTTGCGTACGGCATGAGGTTGACTGCAGGCCCCCCATCGACTAGCATCTTGGAGATCGGCTTGCCGTTGACGAATCCTTTAACGTACAACGGCTTTAAGTGCCGATTTTTGGTCCCTCGGGTTTGTCAAAGATAGCTTGGTCCGGTGAGATTGCTAGATTCACCAAGTCGTCTTCAATGGTGTCCGCATCGGCGGAGCACCGAATTCGGCTGGTAGTATGAACACCATGTTGACCGATGCAGAAACTTTGCCTTTCCCTTTGGCTGCCCTCCTGGCCTGATCGGCTGGACTCTCCTGGGCTTGCTACTTATCGGCTGTGGCGGTTTTCTCCTGGGGGACCCATCGCCTTTTGATCTTGCCCACCCGACGGCGTTGTTCTTGGATCATTTGCCGAACTTCATTTTTCTCCCTTCGCGCTTGAGTCGCTGAATTCTTATTTTCTGCGTCTTTGTGAAGAGATCGGATGGACACCATTGGGGATTGGCCGATTCCTCGTCGTCGGCCTCTTCGTCGTCGCGGTTGTTGTCGTTGCGGTCTTCGTCAACGAAGAAGTCTTGATGGATCGGGCCAAGCCGATCATGGACGGACCGCCGCCTTTGGTTTAGCTGAACGGCTCTAGGGATGAACCGGGATTGGCTTGCAGCCGATGAGCTCCTGTGTCTGTCGTCGCGGTGATCGTTGCACGCTGGGCAATCGTCCAGTGTCGGCAGCCTCATGCTAGATTCCCAGCAGTACCTAAAAAATCACAATGCCAATGTGGATCGGTACTGTTGCGGCTTGCTTCATGCCGGTGGTTCTGGGTTTGCAGCTCACGCCGACGGGGTGCTTCATCACGAGCTGCTTCCCGCTGAGACCGGTGTTGAGGACGGTGTCGGCTGTCTTCATAGATTGGCCGTCGGTTAGCCGACCTGATGACGGGACGCACCATGTTGATTGGCGCGGCGTGATGTTCAGTCGGCTCGCCTTCATCGTTGGCCCCGATTGATGTGTTGACTAAGCCATGCGCCATTCTGTTCTGTCGATCAGCTTGCCTGGGTCCGGCTTGGACTGTGTTGACTGGGAAAGGGTTACCGTCCACCTTCATCAGCTGACTTGAATCGGAAAATTTCAATTTCCCGGCCTCAATTGCCGACTGGATTTGCTGCCTGAAAACTTTGCAATCATTGGTGGCATGGGATGTCGAGTTGTGCCACTTGCAATATTTCTTTTTTAGTTCTTCGGCCAATGGGATCATGTGATTTTCAGGGAGCTGAATCTGTTTCTCCTTGAGCTATGTTCTTGATTCGATGATGACCTGAGTTATGTTCTTGACGGCCTTCCTAGTGTCTTGGAATCGCTGCTCGTGGGCTGTCACCTTCTGCGCCAAGTGGGCTAGGCTATCAAAGTCCTGTGTAGAGAATCGCTCTCGGATCGGCGTGATCAAGCCGTGAAAGGCCAAATCGGCCAACTGGGCATCCGACAGCACCAGGCTGTAGCATCGGTTCCTCATTTCTCTGAAACGTTGGATATATTCTTGAACCGATTCGTTGTGTTTTTGCCTAATGCTGGTAAGGTCCGACAACTTCATCTCATGGTTGCCGGAGTAAAAGTAGCTGTGAAATTGCTTTTCGAGATCGAGCCAGCTCTGAATTGAGTTGTAGGGCAATGAAGAGAACCAAGTAAAAGCCGATCCTGAAAGAGACAGAGGGAACAATCGGACTCTCAAGGCGTCTGTAGCCGATGCTTCGCCGCACTGTGCCAAGAATCGGCTAACGTGCTCATAGGTTGATACGTTATCTTGCCCTGAGAACTTCAAGAAATCTGAGATCTTGTATCGGTTGGGCAATGGGATCCGCTCGAAATGTTCTAGATAGGGATATTGATACATGTTCCCTGAGTCCTTTGGCTTGAGGCCGAATTGATCGCGCATGACATCTGCAATCAGATCGGCCCAAGTCCGATTGTCTTGCTGTATCGGCTCGTATGGGTCATATGGCACAGGTGCTTTCCAATACAGTGGTGGTGGCGTCTGAGGCCTGTACTGATGGTCTTGGCGGCCTCCTTGATACTGGTAGTGATGATCAACGGGAGGCGGTCGATGTGCCGGTGGTGGCGTTGGTGGTCCCGGGAACAGCTTTCGGCCACCGGCGTTGTATCGTCTATCCAGGTCAATCTAGGCAATCGGCTCTGACTGCCGATTGTCGTTGAACATGTTAGCAAATTGATCCTGGGACAGCAGTTGCTGTCGGTTCAGCACGGTAATCGCTGGCCTTGTAGCCGGTTTAGTTGGATTCGGCTGGGCGAGGACCCCTCCTGGCGGCCCTAGTTGTGTTGGTAGTGGGATCGGCTTATTTTGGGTGACCAACGTCCTGTACCCAGGAAACTGGCCGTCTGTGAAGTATGTCGGCCCCCGTTGCAGCTGGTCGGCTATTTTGGCGTCGACCACGGTAGCGATCATGTTGTTAAGAGTGTTGACCAGGATGCTACTTTGGTTGACCAGCGCGTGGTGAACGGCCGAATCAATTCGATCTTGCAGGGTATGCAGGGCCGAATCGTCTTGTTCCTGAATTGGCTCCTCCATCTTCTGTTTGCCTTTTGACCCACCAGAGGAGGATGCCTTGAGCTCTTCCATGCTGAATTTATATTTTTGGTGCACGGCCCCGGATCTTGTTTGGGTGAAAGATTGCAAATAGTTGGCCTGGAGCTCTTCCACCATCTTCTTATAATTAGCTTGCTGTTCAGCCGATAACTGCTCCATCTTCACAGGCACGATGTTGTCCTGAGAAACATTGGGGCTCTTGGAGTCAACCATCTTATCGGCTAAGTCGATGCGTCCTAGTCGAGCCAATAGAGAAAGTCCCACTGGGCGTGCCAAGAAGTGTGTTGATGAGAAATTTTTCTCACGCGCTGGCTCGGGAGATCCGCTTAACTCCGGGCAGGGTCCTTCTCGCCCGCCCGTGTGGTGCGCGTGCGCTGGTTTGATCTGTTAAACAACAAGAAAAACAAAGAGACATGCGTTAAGTGTTAGGTTAGATCCCCACCGTATCGGCTGAGGGAATCCATGAGCATATATTTGCTATCCTAAAATATATTTAAGCCAAGCGACTGGAATGGATCGGCTATACCGAGACAACATCAGCCGCTTAACCCAAACACAGTAAAGGATAATAAATATATGTATTGATAACCTAGCCGATACTGGAATGCTAACAATGAATCGGTTAGTACTCTGATGAATCTTATGAAAAGATATCATTCTTGAACCAGATATGCGTAGCCTGGGAAATCGGCCGTCGGCTGTTGATGGCAGGCCGATTTCGGCTTATGACGTCCGACAAGAATGAGATCTTAACATAAGAGGCAATCCTAACACAAATCTAATAATAAACATACTAAAAGAAATATATTAGGGCAGATAAGGCCGGCTGAAACCCCGGCACTGTCTCTTAAACATATAAATCTAACCGAACAGATCACTGGAAGTTCTAAAAACGACTTAATAGTTCAACATTGATGCAACATTAAGTATAAAAAGAACAACCTAATCTGTTATAGCTGATTTATACTTCTTGAAACGGTGGATACCGCATATAAGCCAACCAACCATTAGATCTAGCCTCATTGGCTGCGGGTTCTTGATAGAACTGGCCAATGGCAGGATAGATCTAAACTTCGCTCTAGTTTATATGCGATATATGGTAAATAGCACAGTATAAACCCCTGAATATAATGTGTCATTCAGATGAAAGCACTAGAATCAGCAGAACATACCACTAATGACAAGCATTTACCTGGAATTGGGGATCGAAACGATGCAGCCCGTAGCCAAATCAATTACTCGTCTGAAAAAAAAGGTTGGCGATGCGTCGAAGGTTGTTTGATTGATTGTGATTTTCTTTTTATAGGGGATCTCGGGTCCTATTTATACCCAAGATAACATTATCTGTACAAACCCTGGACTCTATCTCAACTACTATTTAAAACACGATGATATCCTGGGAAGGACTCACGTCGCATTATAACGAACAGTTTAAACAAACTCCTAATTTACAGATATAATTGCCGTTACAGGACTCTATCCATAGATGGCGATATCTTTTAACGCACAAGCTAATAACCGAATCTTCTATTTATCTTCAAACATCTGCACCAGAAACAATTTTATCTTCTCTAAACCTAGAATCGGCTATCGGCCGCTCCTGTCCGATTCAACCCGTAGCCGACTGGCATCGCAGCCGATTGCTTCTCAGCCGATGCGGCCTCTGTTTCTCCGTCAAACCAGTCGATCTGATTCTGCTTCACCTTTGCCAGGACTTAGGGATTCAATTTCCAAATTTAGGTGTTAACACTATGCCACCGATACTCACCGCGTCGAACTCTAAGGAACACTATGCCACCGGAACATCGAACTCAGCCGATGCCGCAACCACATCAGTCGTCAGCACGGTGCTGGTTGTTGAGCGCCGAGAGGAAGGCCATGCCTATCCGGTCCAAAGGCCAGTCTACTACGTGTCCGAGGTCCTTGGACCCTCTAAGGCGCGGTACCCCCAGGTACAGAAGCTGTCGTACGTCGTCCTTATCACCACCCAAAAACTAAGGCATTATTTCCAAGCCCACAAGGTGGTGGTAGTGACTGGTTGTCGCCTCGGGGATGTCATTTGGAACCACGAGGCAACCGGTCGAATAGTCAAGTGGGCCTTGGAGATGGGTGAATTCTCCATCGACTACAAGCCACGCAACGCCATCAAATCCCAAGTCCTCACCGACTTCGTGGCCGAGTGGACGGAAATCTAGCTCCCGCCGACCTCCGAGATCCGGCCGACTTGGACCATGTATTTTGACGGCTCCCTCAGCATCGACGGCGCTAGAGTCGGCGTACTTTTGATCTCCTCAAAGGGTGAGCATATCAAATACGTCCTCCAGTTGCTCTTTAAAGTGTCGAATGACGCCGCCGAATATGAGGCTTTACTCCATGGTATCCGAATCGCCAAATCCATCAATGTCGAGCGCCTCATGGAGTATGGTGATTCAAAGCTGGTGATTAGCCATGTCAACAAGGACTGGACCTGTTCGAGCGAAAAAATGGACGCATATTGTGCCGACGTTCGGAAGCTCAAGGGCAAGTTTAGCGGCCTCGAGTTCCAACACATCCTCCGCGATGCCAATACAACAGCCGACCAACTGGCCAAGTTTGGGTCATCTCGTGCGATTGTTCTGTAGGGGGTTTTCGTTCACGAGCTACACAAGCCATCGATCAAGGACTCAGAGTCGAGTGAGCCGACTCCTCCTTCGCCGGTCGGCTCAGTGCTGGCCATCTCCGACGCCACGAATGACTGGCGTCGGGAGCTCATTAACTACATCACCACCAAGGCTCTACCACCCAACAAGGCCGTGGTCGAGCGCATCGCCCGACATAGTAAGCAATACATCATGGTCGACTTCGACTTGTACAAACGCACAGCCTCGACCTGAGTACTCCTGCTGTGTGTCCTCTCGGACAGTGGGGTTCAGATCCTTGATGAAATTCATTCAGGTATCTGCGGCAACCACGCGGGCGCTGGTCGGCAAGGCTTTCTATTCGGGTTTCTATTGGCCGACTGCCAATGAGGACGCCAAGAGCTAGTGCGACGCTGCCCGGGATGCCAGTTCTTCACCAAACAACATCATCTTCTAGCCCAGGCTCTCCAAAAGATCCCGCCGTAATTGCCATTTGCGTGCTAGGGGCTTGACATGGTCGGCCTGTTCGCGAAGGCAATGTAGGGCTATGATTGTTTCTTTGTCGCAATCGACAAGTTCACGAAATGGACCGAGGTGATGCCCTTCAAGGCCTACACCGCAAAGAAAGCGGCTGAATTCATTGAGGGCATTACTTACCATTTTGGCATCCCGAGGGAGATTATCACCGACCTTGGCACATAGTTTACCGGGAATGACTTTTGGGAGTTCTGTGAGGATAGGTGCATCGAGGTCAAGTATGCCTCGGTTGCGCACCCTCGGGCAAACGGGCAATGCGAATGTGCCAATGGCATGATTTTGCAGGTTCTGAAGGCTCGAATCTTCGACCCACTCCAGAAGTACGGGGGATGATGGTTGCGCAAGCTCCGAGCCGTGCTCTAGGGGCTCCGCAATCAGTCGAGCCGAGCCAAGGGTCGGACCCCGTTCTTCCTGGTTTACGGCTCGGAGGCAATCCTACCGATCGACATGCTCCATGAATCCTTGAGGATTCGCCTCTATGACGAAGGCATGGCAGAACAGATGGGGGCCAAGGTCATTGACAGCCTCGAGGAAGCACGGATGGCCGCAGCAATCTAGATGGACTGATACTAGCAGACCCTTCGCCGATACCATGATAGGAACGTCTGTGGGAGGTCCTTTAAGGTCGGCGACTATTGACGCCAAATCCGTACCGCTGCTGGCGTGCCAAAAGATGTGTTGACGTCAAATCACATGCTGGCCTGGGAGATCTGCTTAGCTCCAGTGCAGGTCCTAAAATTATTGAAATACGGGAGTTCCAGTCAGTTTGATCCTGCCACTGACAAGATATGCTAAACAACAGAACATAAAGCATATCGGCCGATAGGCCGATAATCGAAACAGCCGATCGGCTGATAAGCCGATAGTGTGATTCCAATCGATGTCGATGTCAGCTGATGCAGTTAGGGTTTTAATCCATCAGCAATATGCTGGGGAAACATCTACATAAAGGTGATTGGCCGACGATAACACGATGATATAATAGCATAAACCGAGCATATGATACCATAGATATTGATCTGAATATCAAAGCACACATCGGTTGGAGGTCCGACGACATAAAATCCAACAGATAAACAATGATCGATGAATACTCTCTTGTCATCGGCTAAAAACCAATTCATACGCAGTCCTTACAAGCCGATGCAACGTCCATGGGATTGAAAATTACTCAATCAGCTGTAGATATTAATAGCATATAATCTAGGTCTCAAAATAAGTTTAAACCAAGTGACAGTATAAATCACTTATAAATCACTTATGTCTAAACGTATCTTCAGACCGAAATTATACATATTTATAGCATAACCGATGTGACATCCAGATAACTCATCGGCTGAAACCCCGATGAAACCCTTATTGGCGGCCAACAGGTAGGCTAGAGATTATGGTTCTAATCATGACTTAGTAGGTCAAACTGAACTGATGTAGCACTAAGTATGAAATGAGACGCAATATCTAGACAATCAAGCCCTTTACCAATTTTTAGGGTGGTGGATGCCTAAGCTAATCTAATCTAATATAACGATTTAACCGGTATCGGCAAAAACCCTAAAACGAGAGACAACCAATAGAGCCAAATGAAGATACTAGGATAAGATTCAACAGAGACATGATAAATAATCAGGCAGAGATGTTAACCGAATCAAAGCAATCCAAGAGGTTGAATATATTGATGCAGCCTTGGATGATGCCGACGTAGCCAATACGATTGCCTGAGCCGGCAGGACCTTGGACTTACCCCTTCGCCGGAGATCAAAGCCGATGCAGCCCCGCGTCAGGTGCCAAGTTCCGCCGGATGATAAAGTAGAACAGATAAAAAAGGTGGCGATGCGCCGAGTTGTATTGATCGAGAGATGATTACATGAACCTCGGGCTTACATATTTATACCCGTAGGCTGACAAAGATCCTACCAGATTACAATTCAAACTTTCCTAAATATAAAAGGAAACAAAGCGAGTCCTTATTGGACACTAACACACTTTCCTAAAGATAAAATAAAAAATTAACAAACTCTTCCTAATTAATAGATACAAGCCGTATCCTTCTTGAACTCGGTCTCTTCTGGATAAAATCTTCCCAAACTGAATTTAACAAGAATTCGACTGCTAGAAATATTGACAATAGAAAAACCCCCATTGGCTAACGCAGAACTCTCAGCCGATTCTAGCCTTGAGCCGATATGAACACACAGCCGATGGGGATTCCAGGGCTTACCAAATTCTAGCGTTAACAGCGACCTTGTACTCCGTAGGGTGCAATCCTCGGCCGGCATGAACAAGCTGTCGGCCCCTTGGGAAGGCCCCTTCATTGTTTCCGCTGTCACACATCCGGGCTCCTACAAGCTGGTTCACGAAGATGGCCAGGAAGTGCCGAACTTGTGGAACATAGAACACCTACACTAATTCTATGCTTGAACAACTAAATACCCGGACGTTAATCCCTTTAAATAATGCAATTTCGATTATCCCTTGATCTTTTTGTAGGACGCTTACCTCCCGACCCACGGACGGTTCGGGGGATCGGTAGCCCTCCCGAGCAGAATCACCAGCCGCGTCGGCCCTTTCTCATGCAAATTTGCTTACAGTGAGCCCTGAGCAATGCAGCCCCGGCTTGTAAGCTGTGGGTACATGAGAAGAGGAGACCACCGGCTAAGCTCGAGCTGTCGGGGGCTCATTCTTTGCCCAGTTTGATTTAATGTGATGGCTCGACCTAACGTTCCTTGGGAGAGGCGCCTGTCCCCTACCCAAGGCATACTAGGGTTGGGACCAGTCGTGTTTCAGTCAAGTGCCAGGCGAATGAGCTCAGGGCTCTTAACAACTAAATCCTATGTATAGGACTAAGATGCCAGGAGCTCGACTTGCAGTCACCCGAAAAAAGGTCTGTCGATGGCTAAAGCCGCTCTACTTCGAGGGTCAGACACACAGCGATTAGTTGGTCGCCGACCTCACGCTCACTCGCTGTGTACACAACTAAGTGACCTTGCTCGACTGAATGCCCACAGGATCCGTCTCGTAGGCTTTAGCCGCTTGGCCATGAGGGTTATACACGTATCGAGTGACCGCCAATCTTATCCCGTCCACCTATTTACCCTGTACACGGTTGTGTCGATCCAGGTTAGGCTGGGGTGTACTCCGGATCCGTCTGTTGAGGCCCTAAGCCGCTCGGCATCGGAGGTCGGTCATGAGGTGAATAGAAGGTTGACTCTTTGCGTATCGACACGCTATGGAGGAGTTAGACCTGCTTGAGCTTGATCGGTAGCCCTCTAGACTTGGTCTGTTGACGGCCAAGATCGCTCAACCTAGTTTACTCCGAGTGACAGACGTGCTTGAGCTTGGTCGGTAGCCCTTCGGACTTAGTCTGTTGATGGTCGATATCATTCAGCATGATCTGCTCTGAGTGACAGACGTGCTCGAGCTTTGATTGGAAGCCTTCCAGTTTTTGATTTGTTGATGGTCAGAGTCACTCGGTGCAGACTACCCAAAGTGGTAACTTTGCCCGAGCTTTGACAAGGAGCCCTCCAGATTCGAATTGTTGAAGGACGAGGTCGCTCAATGCGGTCTATCACATAGCGAAAGGTTGGGTGTCCAAAAAAACAATAACATACATATCGAACATTTCGCGAATTGAGCACGGTGTTCAAAAGAACTGATAAAGATTTTTCCTATTCAAACGGGGTGATGATCATACATAGGACCCGATGTCCCCCTAATTTATAGGTCCATGTTGGCAACGATCTTCTGCACTGTTGGCTCCACGGAGGTGTAGATGCCCTCAACATGGGACTCGGCGATGCCAGCAGGCCACCCTTCGGTGAACGCCTCGACCTCTACGTGGGGGTAAAGTTTTTGCACCACCAGAAGGATATGCGCCGCCGTCGTCTTTGCCACCCCCCGGGCATAGGCCTGGAGAAGCTCCCCGCTGCTCTGAAGACACGCCAGGAGCACGTCGTTGGTCGGCATGGTCGACGACGACTCCGAGTCGATCTTGGCAAGGAGTGCCCAGACTACGTCCGCACAGATCGCCCAGCACCCCTTTGGAGGCAGGCTCGCAGGCTGTCGATCTGACGATGGAGGGTCGCAAGTTGGCCTATTCAAAAAGAGATCGGTCACGAACATAAGCCGAAGCCGAAAGTGGAAGGAAATAAAGAACGGAACTTACGGACGGCTTCCACCCATGTGGACCGGTCCAGGGCCATCT
Organism: Oryza australiensis; assembly: GCA_019925245.2. Classification (NCBI taxonomy): domain Eukaryota; kingdom Viridiplantae; phylum Streptophyta; class Magnoliopsida; order Poales; family Poaceae; genus Oryza; species Oryza australiensis. Next base: position 1,946,073 of record JAIFGZ020000326.1, on the reverse strand, counting down.
TGGCCAATGCGTTGTCCCTCGCCGCCTCGGTGGCCTCCAGCTTCCTCTCCACTTCGGCTTTAGCCGCCTCGGACGCCTTCGCCCTCGACTCAGCATCGTCAAGTGTGGTGACTAGGTCTTGGAGATGATCCTCGGATTGCCGACGCTGAGCCACGAGCTCCTCAGCACTGGCTTGGGAAGAGGACCCTTTAATGCGAGGGTCGATGTTCGACGACTCCCTATCAAAGACTCTAGTCAGTTTAATCGCTGTCAATAATGTAAAGAATAAAGTAAAATGCTGAACTCACCTGGTGGAACCTATGAACCTCATAGCAACCTGGCGTGGTATCTTCCTAGATGGTTCTGACTCCTGCGTCCCCAGCACCCCGCGCGAACTTGGCCCCGCCTCGAGGGAAGTGGACGGCATCCGTTTCACCCTCGGGTCGGCCGTCACAATGGGGAGGCGGATCTCCGCAACTTCCAGTTGTGACAGCATGGTGCGGGCTCCAACTTCCTGCCATGGCACCAACACCTGGCGGTGAGGTTTCAACAAAAAATAGAGGAGACGAGAAAAGAGAGAAATCATTTGACCAAGGCCGGGATTCGGATTTCACCGGTTGACGACGATCGGGGCTGCCGTTCCAGCTCCCGCTCTCTAAGGAACTTAGAGAGGACTCCATAAGTTTTTGAAAGCTTTGAGACAACGGAAGAGCAAGAAGGGAGCGAGTCTTTAAGTTTCTTCCCTTGGCAAAAGAGTGGTGTGAGATGGAAGGAAATGGGAATGAGTGGGCTTAAAAAGGGGCAATGGTTGGCCTGGTGGCGTCATTCTTGGAAAACACACTCAGTGCCGTCAATGACAGACGCGGGGAATCCGAAGCGCCCCCGCCAGTCCATCTCCCCGTCGTGCCACGTCACCTTTGGAGCAAATCAGAGCCGTCGGTTGTGTGGAATAGCTAACAACGTCCGCTGCATGTTTCGAAAACTACCTTCGTCTTAAACCGCCACCCATGCCTGTTGCCTGGGGAAGAGTGGAAAACCAGGAATTTGATTAGCCGCTACGCAGCGCCGGTTCTTGCGCCCTTAATCCAATGTGATTGACACTCTGCCTAGGATTGTCAGAGGGCCGCCCTTCGACTGCATCGACTATCATTAGTTGTTTGGGTTACAACCTAGACGACTCGATATCTAGCCTCCGGGCGGTAGTCCCGATCACCTCGCCGACCACCACTGGCCTCCGGGCCATGGCTTTGCCGACTCGGGCTATGACTTTTCGGTCATCCCCCGGTCGAAGTTAGAATTACCACGAGCTTTCGGGAAGCAGTCCCATTGAACACAATAATCATCGCAGGACCCCAACGTATGGTCAGATCGGAGGAGGAATAAAAAGCGACCCTATAGATTGGACCCTAGGCTTGGATGTACCATCCAACCCTAGGCTCAGGGGCTACACCTGGCAGGTGCACCTGGGCGGCGCACCTGCTAAAACTCAAGCTGCAAAACTCTGGGAACCTGTTGAAACCCAGCTACAACGCCTTTGGGAACCCTCTAAAAGACGACGGAGAAGACCTTAGATCCTAAGGATGGATGTCTCATTCCTCCTTAGGTTCAGGGGCTGCTGTGGGGGATGTCACCCTGGTGTAGCGCTCAGACCAGAGTTGAAGTCAAGCTGGAGTCAGACTACGAAGTCTTTGGGATAAGGTCTGGAGCCAACCTCCCCTCGGGGTCGGCCGCCCCGACCTACCCCCCCCCCCAATCCGACCTCGGCACTCCTTTCATGACCTCGACTCCTCGACCCAACTTCCGGCCTCCTTGGGACGAAGCTTGGCTTGCAAGGACATGAGGAGGGGACAACCCGGCAAGGAATGATGTCACTCGACAGCAATGTACAGGTGGTATCTGTAGAGGAGGGGCCCCAAGGCAGGATAAGGAACAAGACACCCACGATGCATAGGGCATAGAGAGAATCTCCATGTACCTTTTTCAAATATTGTTTGTACTCACCTTTTTAGATCTTTAGTCTTAGTTTTCTTGACCCCCAAGTCCCTTGTAACTGCCCCCCTTGAGCTATAAGAGGGAGGACAGGACGGACTGAGGAGAGGGAGAGAGCATCCGAGATCAGATCATTCTTAGCTCTTTGTTTGTTCTTGGTTAGCTTGATCTAAGTCCCAAGAACTCTCTCCTGTAAACCTTATTCATCATCCACCTCAACAAAGAACACTGGACGTAGGCCTATTATCCTTCGGGAGGGCTGAACCAGTATAAATCTTGTGTCTCGTGATGTTTGGCTCGTCTTAGTGACTCGAGTCGACCACCAGGTCCTGAGAGGAGGCGCATTCCCAACCATTTTCTCACCTTCTTGGGCACCACCCTCGGAGGACTGCCGACCTACCCATGGACAACCTAGCAGGTGCACCTAGGTGATGCACCTGCTGAAGCTCGAGCTGCAAGAATCTAGGAACCTCTTGAAGCCCTGCTACAATGCCTTGGGAGCCCACTGAAGACAATGAAGAGGACCTTAGATCCTAAGGATGGATGTCTCATTCCTCCTTAGGCTCGGGGGCTGCTGTGGGGGTGTCACCCCGGGGTAGCACTCGTACTAGAGTCAAAGTCAAGGTGGAGTCGGATTACGAAGTCTTTGGTATATGGTCGTGAGCCCGACCTCCCCTCGGTGTCGGCTGCCCCGACCTCCCCCAGTCTGACCTCGACACTCCTTTCTAGACCATGACTCCTCGACCCGACTTCCGGCCTCCTCAGGACAAGACTTGGCTTGCAAGGAGGCATGGAGGGGAAAACCCAGCAAGGAATGACGTCACCCGACAACACACTACAGGTGGTATCTGCAGAGGAGGAGTCCCAAGGCAGGATAAGGCACAAGACACCTGTGGCACGCAAGGCCCAGAGAGCATCTCCATGTACTTTTTTTAGAAGTTATTTGTACTCACCTTTTTAGATCTTTAGTCTTAGCTTTCTTGTCCCCCAAGTCCCTTGTAACTGCCCCCATTGAGCTATAAAAGGGAGGGCAGGACGGGCTGAGGGGGAATCCAAGATCTGATCATTCTGAGTTCTTTGCTTGTTCTTGGCCAGCTTGCTCTAAGCCCTAATAACTCTCTCTTGTAAACCTTGTTCAACATCCACCCCAACAAAAAACACTGGACGTAGGCCTATTATCCTTCGGGAGGGTTGAACCAGTATAAATCTTGTCTCTCTTGATCTTTGGCTCGTCTTAATGACTCGAGTCGACCACCAGATCCTGAGAGGAAGCGCATTCCTGACACTTCACTCACCTCCTTGGGCACCCCCCTCAGAGGACTGCCGACCTACCCGTCGACAATTGGCAATGATAATTTGTCAGCTGCTGTGATGGAGTTTAGATTTGTACAACCGGGATTGGTTGTTCAGAGTTGGTTGGCCATGTGCAGCGATGGGATGTTGTATAGTGTTATTTAATATTGTTGATTAATTAATTTACTATTTTATCAAGTTTCTAAATTATTGCTGAATGTTGCTTTTGCAAAATTGAACCCTATTATAGCTGTCTTTTGTATCCCTGTGCACTTGCATACTTACTGTGTGGCTTGTTGAGTATTCCATGTACTCATCCTTGCAATAATCGTCATCAGAGGAGGAGGTCTACAGTGAAGATGGAGGTCTGGAGGACTAGACTTAGCTCTGGTCAAGTGTTTGTGGAGTTGGAGTCGCCAATGCTAGCTTTCCTTTCTGTTGTTGTAGAGTTATTTATTGAGAGGAACTAATCTACCTTTGTAATAAACTTATTAATTCGATTAGTGATTTATACTCTATTATCAATTTATTATTGTGTGTCCTGGTTGATTTTTGGATGAGGATTTACACACATGTAAGTGTTTGGAATTTTGGATAGAAATTCCAGGCACGACAAGTTGGTATTAGAGCCATTTGACCTTAGAATAAGTTTAACCCTTAAGAGCCTTCAAAATATGTTTGAAAAGTAGAACTGTCCTTCTCTCTTTCTCTTTTAATTTAACCAAACTAATCGCACAAGCGAGTTCAAATCAGTCCTTTTTTGAAAAAATGAACAACCCTTGCTCTTATGTTGTTTAATTGGTACCGTACATTCATTACTGTACTAATTATATCATACCGGTTAAAAGTTTACTGTACATCTTTACTTATGATGCTACGGTGTTGTTACTTAGCCATTTCATACTTCTTTTTGACTTTCCCGTTTTGTTTTCAAAACCTTTTCCTTCTAGAGAAAACTATTTATTAAAAAAATTTCAATTAAAAGCTTGTGCAATTAATTTGGCGAAGTGATTTAGCCCCTCTCTTGTCATTCATTGTCTTTAGATGCCACTCCGTCAACCCGAGTACCTATTTGGTGTGGAAGGTTTTGTCAGCGAGTTGAGGATGATGGCATTCGCCATAGTGTATGGAACAACTCCTGAGTACAGTCAGATTCCCCATGATCAAATGAAGAAAAGTGTCATGTTCGAGTGACTCTGATCAGTGACTGTGAAGACATCCCTTCTTTGATGTTCAAAGCAAGAGGAAGAAGATATGTGCATGTTTGTCACGAAGTGGAAAGGGTGGCTATTGGAGAACTCCGCCCTCACTTTGATGAGCAGTTAAGTTCAACAGCTTACAGTTATCATCAATGCAGGACGTATGAGAAAGATTACAATAATTATTTGGATCCTGTTGGAGAAAACAGTGTCACTTTGTAGCGTGCGGTGTACATGCTTTGTGCAATGGAATTTGTTCCTTTCGAGGCTAAGATAGCTGCTCATGAAAGGGAAGACTAAAACCGCACCAAGATTTGCAAGCTGCAAGGTAGAATTGACCGACTAGAGGCAGAATTGGCCAAACTCAAGGGAGAGGCACTACCTCAGAAGTTAGGGATTCGCCTTACTGCCAGGAAAAGAACTCATCCCCATCCCCATCGTCAATTAGCACCCAAGACTCGGGTGGTGGATGATAAGATTCTAGCCCATGTCAATCCTCCGATTATAATTTTGGATGAAGAAAAAGAGGAGGAAGAGAATCGCACCCATTCAAAAGTGGAATGGGGTGAAACTCAAGAGGATGAAGAAGAAGAGCCCTCCATCAACTCCGAAGCTAGTAGGACTTAGTCGCCTTGTGTTTCATCATTAACCCTAGATCGTTGTGTTGCTTGTTTGCTTTTGTTTGCTAGTAGTGTGAGTAAGCATGTAAACAACATCGTCGAAGGGTGTAGTTTCATGTGTAGGATTTGTTTGAGAGTGTAAGTTAGTGGTGAGAGAGTCCTTCTCAATATAATTGTATTACTACCCAGTTCAGATCAATAAAAGTCAACCTCAATAAAAGTTAATTCTCCACGCTAAGTTTCTTTTCCCCCCTGTTCCTTTCTTTAGATGGTTAACACCTGTTCCAGTTGAAGTGGAAACACCACGGAGGATGCCAACCCCAATCTTGCCCAAATCATGGCCGATCAAACTCAACTAATGAACATGATGTTGCAACACATGCAGAACCAGATGAATGCAGGAAACCATCCACCTCCACCTCAGAACAAGCTGGCAGAATTCCTGCGTGTGAGACCACCAACTTTTTCAGCACCACCAATCCTGTAGAGGCTGGATATTGGCTGCATGCCATAGAGAAGAAACTATTTACTCCTGTACACGGACCAAGAGAGTTTCATTTGCTTCCCATCAGCTGCATGGCCCCGCTTCAGAATGGTGGAATCATTTCTGACTTAACCGAGTAGCTGGACAACCAATAAGTTGGCAAGATTCACCACCACTTTTAAGAAGACTCATATACCTTCAGGAGTGGTAGCTCTCAAGAAGAGGGAATTCAGGACTCTTACGCAAGGATCCCGCTCTGTCACCGAGTTCCTTCACGAGTTTAATCGCCTGGCTCGTTATGCTTTGGAGGATGTTCGTACTGATAAAGAACGTCAGGAGAAATTGCTAGAATGACTAAATGATGAGCTGTCCATCGAACTAATCTCTAGAGATTATGCTGATTTCCAAAAGTTAGTTGACAAGGCTATTTGTCAAGAGGATAAGTACAACAGGATGGAATAGAAAAGAAGAAGGATCACTCAGTATAAGGCTCAACAAGGAAGATCCCTATTGTTCACCCGCCGCGTCAGAATTTCCCCGACAATGCTGGCAGTGGTCCCAACAATCGTGCTTTCGCCCCTCGCACTATTGCAGTACCAAGGCAGAATCCAGAGGTCAAGAAGGAACAAGGAGGCCGGCAAGTGGTGTGCTATAACTGCAATGAACCTGGTCATTTTTCCAACCATTGTACCAAGCCCAAGAAGCAAGGAGCCAAGCCAGCAGTGCCCAGTCAAGCCACCAATATGGTCAAAGCCTGTGTCAACCATGTTGCTGCAGAAGAAGCTCAGAATGCACCAGAAGTTGTCTTGGGTACGTTCCCTGTTAACTCGGTTCATGCAATAGTACTTTTTGATTTTGGTGCTATGCATTCTTTTATATCTGTGACATTTGCCGTAAAGAATGGGTTCCAGTATGAAAACCTTAGGGCACCCATGGTAGTTCATACTCCGGGAATGCATATGCCCACTACTTAGTCTTGTCCTTCCGTCACCATAGTCATTCAAGGAGTTCCTTTCTTGGCCAACCTTATCATCATAGAATCCAAGGATCTTGATGTTATCTTAGGGATGGATTGGCTGACTAAACATCGAGGAGTAATAGATTGTGTTGCCAAAAAGGTTACCTTAACCAACAGTCTTGGGTAGGAAGTAGTTTTCTTTGCCTCTATGCGCAAACCCCAGGGGTTGATCTTGAGCCAAGTTACCTTGGAGGAAATTCCTATTGTGCGGGATTACCCAGACGTATTTCCGAACGATTTGCGAGGTATGCCACCTAAGAGAGATATAGAGTTCAGAATTGATTTGGTACCAGGCACGACAATAATCCACAAGAGACCCTATAGGATGGCAGCTGATGAGTTAGCGGAAGTAAAGAAGCAAGTGGATGACTTGTTGCAGAAAGGATTTATCAGACCCAGTACTTTGCCTTGGGGAGCCCTAGTAATCTTCATGGAAAAGAAGGATCATACTTAGAGGATGTGTGTGGATTATTGAGCGTTGAATGATGCCACCATCAAGAATAAGTATCTTTTGCCCATAATTGATGATTTGTTCGATCAGTTGGAAGGTGCTACAGTCTTCTCCAAGATAGATCTATGATCTGGATATCATTAGTTAAGGATCAAGGAAGAAGACATATCAAAGACAACTTTCACCACTAGGTATGGGTTGTTTGAGTGTACAGTCATGTCCTTCGGACTGACCAACGCTCCAACCTTCTTCATGAATTTGATGAACAAAGTATTCATAGACTTTTTAGACAAGTTTGTGGTGGTTTTTATTGATGATATACTTGTATATTCCAAGACCAAGGAAGAACATGAAGAACATCTTCGTCTTGTGTTTCAAAAGTTAAGAGAGCATCAGTTGTATGCTAAGTTAAGCAAGTGTGATTTCTGGTTGTTGGAGGTGAAGTTTATTGGACATGTCATCTCTTCTGTAGGAGTGGGTGTTGATCCAAGTAATGTGGAATCAGTGATCAATTTGAAGCAACCGAAGACTGTTTCGGAAATGCGAGGATTTCTAGGTCTTGTGGGTTATTACCGGAGATTCATTGAGAATTTCTCAAAAATTGCCAAACCAATGACTAGTCTACTACAGAAGGATGTGAAGTATGAATGGACGGAAAATTGTGAACATAGTTTTCAGAAGTTGAAAAGTGTTTAGTATCTACGCCAGTGCTAATTTTACTTGATCCGAGAAAAGGTTTCCAGGTTTACTGTGACGCATCCCGACTGGGCTTGGGTTGTGTGTTAATGCAGGATGGGAAGGTGGTTGCCTATACATCTAGACAACTACGACCTCATGAGAAAAATTACCCAACCCACGATCTTGAATTGGCTGCAGTAGTGCATGCTTTGAAGATTTGCCGTCATTATCAATTTGGGAACCGTACAGAGATGTACAAGGACCACAAAAGTTTGAAGTATATTTTTACTCAACCAGATTTGAATATGAGTCAACGAAGATGGTTGGAGTTAATCAAGGATTATGATATGGAAATCCATTATCATCCTGGAAAGACCAATGTTGTGGCAGATGCCTTTAGTAGGAAGAGTTACTGCAATACTTTGAAAGGGCGTCAGTTGCCTTTGGAGTTATGCAAGGAGTTTGAGAAGTTGAACTTGGGAATAGTAAGAAAAGGTTTTCTCGCAGCTTTAGAGGCTCAACCCACTCTTATAGATCAAGTAAGAGAAGCTCAAGTAAATGATCCGGATGTACAGGAGATTAAGAAGAATATGAGAAGAGAGAAAGCCAACGGTTACCTGGAAGAAGAGTGAGGAACTGTATGGTTGGGTGAAAGAATCTGCGTACCTGTTAACAAAGAGTTGAAAGATACCATTTTAAAGGAAGCCCATGAAATGTTATATTCCATCCACCCTGGCAGTACCAAGATGTATCAAGACCTTCAAAAAATTTTGGTGGGCCAGTATGAGATAGGAGATAGCAGAATATGTTCTACTATGTGATGTATGTCAGCTCGTAAAGGCAGAACATTAGAAACCGGCTAGTTTACTTCAACCCTTGAAGACACCAGAATGAAAATAGGAAGAAATTGGAATGAATTTTATTAATGGGTTATCCAGAATGTCATCTTGACATCGTTCCATTTGGGTAGTGGTAGACAAGTTGACTAAAGTCGCACATTTCATCCCAGTGAAGACAACTTATTCTAGAAGTAAATTGGTGGAATTGTATATGGCAAGGATCATCTGTTTGCATGGTGTGCCAAGGAAAATAGTATCGGATAGAGGAAGTCAGTTTACTTCAAAGTTTTGGCAAAAGCTACAAGAAGAGATGGGCACTCGATTAAATTTTAGTACTGCATATCACCCTCAGACTGATGGACAGACTAAACGAGTGAATTAGATTCTCGAAGATATGTTAAGAGCTTGTGCATTGGATTTTGGCGGAAGTTGGGATCGGAATTTACCTTACGGTGAGTTTTCCTATAATAGCAATTATCAAGCTAGCTTGCAAATGGCCCCTTTTGAAGCTTTATATGGACGAAAATGCCATACACCACTTTTGTGGGATCAGACGGGAGGTCAGGTTTATGGAACTAATATATTAAGAGAAGCTGAAGAAAAGGCAAAGATCATCCAAGAGAGATTGCGAGTAGCTCAGTCACGTCAGAAAAAGTTATGCGGACAATCGACGAAGGGATTTGAGTTTTGAATAAGGAGATTACATGTATCTCAGAGTGTTCCATGTATCGCAGTTGAAGAAATGTTTGCGAATTTCCATGGAGGAAGCTAATACCGAGCTGATAGAGATCCAGGATGATCTAACCTATGCTGAAATGTCGATCCGTATTTTGGAAACCAATGAAAGGAAAACCAGAAGTCGGGTCATTTGCTTCTGTAAAGTTCAGTGGAACAATCATTCGGAAGAAGAAGCTACCTAGGAGCGTGAGGATGAGTTGAAGTCAGCCCATTAGTCTCTTTTTGCCAGTCCTTCTGAATCTCGAGGATGAGATTCCGTTTAAGGGGGGTAGGTTTGTCACGCTCTAAAAATCGCTTAATTTTATAAATTGTTGTTTAAATTAGTTTTTAGAAAAAGAATTAAAATGCTATAAGAGAATAATTAAAAGTTCTATAACATATCTCAATATAAAATTATGCCGATAAAATTTTTTAAATACTTTGCTTTCTCAAGTATTTCGGATTTTTCTGGGAATTATTTGAGTTGGGGAAGTATTTTTAATAGTTCAAACATCAGTTCACTTTCATTTTTAAAAGAAAAGGTGTAAAAAGACTGTTTCTAGTCCTTGGGCCGAAACCTAGCCGAGCCGGCCCGTTCCTATGCAGCCAGTCGAGCGCACCAGCCTTCTCTCAGTGCTGTCGCTGACAAGTGGGACCCGCTTGTCAGGTCCTTCGTATACCTCAGGTCGCCTCTCTTTCCTTTTGCCGGAGCAATCCCTTTCCAATCTCGTCGATTCTTCCCGTTCCCGATCAAATCAGCAGAGGGGTTTTGTTCCTCAGATTGCCCATTATTTTTTTCTTTTTGGAAGTTCTTTGTATTTCCTTTGGAAAGTGGAAGAACGCAAGGTCAAGTCGGACTCTAACCCTAGAACTTTCCTTTCTCCAGCGAGATCATTTTGGGCCGATCTTGACCCTATCGCCCTATAAATAGTGTTCCCGACCGTGTTCTAGCGATCTCGAACCAAACCCTAGTTTGCCGAAGCTTGTAGAGCCCTAGTCGCGCATAGAGTTGAGCTCCGCCATCGCCGAGGTCTCCGGCCGCGTCGCCAGCCGCCGTTGGCCATTGCCAGAGGTCGCAGTCGCTGCCGTTAGGTTCACGCGAAGGACGAGAAGCCCGTCCGTGATTCGGTTTTTGCAGGAGAGCACCGGAACCCCGCCATCATCAACAACCCGAGCGCGTCCACCGCTTTGAGCTCGCCACTATCGTTGTCAGTCGTAGTTCGTCATCGCAAAGCCCTCAGGTGAGATCCCCGTGCTTCCCTGAGTCCGTAGATGCCCTTAGTTTTCGCCGCCGCGCATTAGAATGTTGTCCACCATCGGTTCTCGAGCTGTTCACCGCCAGTGAGCCGACATTAGAGCCACGTCAGAGCCGCATCAGCACTAGGTCATCTGACGGGTGCTTGCGTGTCGTCCACATGTTGCTTGTGCGTTCGATCCGATCTGATCTGATCTGAGCCGTCTATTTTAAACCAAAGAGATCTTAGCCATTCATTTCCGTGGACCCATAGACCATCTCTGTGGACTTGGTTTACCATGGACTAGATCAGGGCTGACGCAATAATTCTGAGTTTCCTTTTCAAAAAATAATTCCTTATTGCGTCATAAATCCTAAAATCTAGAAAAATTAATAAAATCAGTTTAAACTTCTAAAGTTCATAACTAGTTCATCTTAGCTATGTTTTAGGTGGTTCAAATTTCTATATTTGTCTAAAATCAAGATCTACACATTAAAAATATCCAAGAGTACTGTTTACGTATGTTTTTGTGCTGTTTTGTTGATTTTAGCCTTTTTTCCTTAGTGTCTGAAGTTTCCGAAGAGGCCATCTTTTCTCTAGGAGTTTCTGAAGGTTTTGAAGATCAGCAAGGCAAGTCACACAAATCCTAAACAATTCCTTTGAGCATGTTGATCCCAGTTTTGAATTCTCTATTTACTTCAAAGAATGCATTTATTTTTGAATGACATTGGGTGGCATAAAGTTATTCCTTTGTTATGGCCAATTAGTATTGATTACCTTATTCTTCGATACTTTGGGTTACAATTTGACTAGTTAATGTTTATATAATGATTTAACTAGACAATAGGAATAATTGCTTAATCATGCTTAGAAACTTTAGTGTCATTTCATGTGGGAAAGTTAATTATTCACTTATATCCCTTTAATGGATAGTTAATGGTAGCTCATGATGATGATCATGACTAATTAATTAATGAATTAATGATCAACTAAAATTTTATTAATGGTGGGTTATGAGCACATGGTTTGGTTTTCTGATGGGAGTGCTCACGGCAATTAAGGACCGGTTCACGAGCTACTGTTGTGAAGCATTAACCGTACTAACCATAAGTCAGAATGGGCAACAGCTGGATCTGTAGTGTAGCATGTTAAATAGAAGACACCATGGTGGTTTGTTTTTACTTTTTTTAATCATGGCAGACAACTAAGTCCACAGGTGGCAGACAATTAAGTCCACATACATATGTTATGGACACTAAGTAGTATCCCGTTGGGTAATTGGCCATTTCCTGCCGGAGATTGGGTGCTTAGTGGGTGTTATTCTGTTGGATGTGTTATGCGAGGGGTCTTGTCACAATTCCTTTCCGAGGTACCATGGAGATATTCAGGCGCATGGCAACATGTTGTGGGATTGTATCTTTTTGGTAAATTTGTACACCTCTGATCAGAATTAAAACTATTCGAATAGCTGTACCCGCGGTTATGGGTGGGCATAGCAATGATTTTCGTGATTAGTCCCACACTACTCAATAAATGATGATATATTGGCGATGATAATTTGTTAGCTCCTGTGATGGCGTTTAGATCTGTACAACCGGGATTGGTTGTTCAGAGTTGGTTGGGCCTGTTCAGCAGTGGGATGTTGTAAAGTGTCATTTAATATTGTTGATTAATAATTTACTGTTTTATCAAGTTTCTAAATTATTGCTAAATGTTGCCTTTTCAAAATTGAACCCTATTATAGCTATCTTTTGTATCCCTATGCACTTGCATACTTGTTGTGTGGCTTGTTGAGTATTCCATGTACTCATCCTTGCAATAATCGTCATCAGAGGAGGAGGTCTACAATGAAGATGGAGGTCTGGAGGACTAGACTTAGCTCTGGTCAAGTACTTGTGGAGTTGGAGTCGCCAACGCTAACTTTCTTTTTCGCTGCCGTAGAGTTTTATTGATTGAGAGAAACTATCTACCTCTATTATAAACTTATTAAATTCGATTAGTGATTTGCACTCTATTATCGTTTGTTGTTGTGTGCCTCAGTTGATTCCTGGATGAGGATTTACACACATGTAAGCGTTTGGAATTTTGGATAGAAATTCCGGGCGTGACAACTCAATTGGCTCGCTATGCCCATATGATATCCCTAACGAGGATTAGATGATTGTCAAGTTCCTTGGTGGGCTGAATGACACACTACGTGGGCCCTTGCTCATTCAGGACCACACTAGCTTACAGGGCATGGTCAACAATGCATTGAAGTACGAAGAAGACATCCGGAAGGTGGAGAACAACAAGAAGCGCAAGTTGGTTGCCTTCAAGAGCAAGCAACCAGGGGCGCTAAGGTTCAAAAGTGCCACCCCTCAGGCTTGGAAACCTGTGTACCTGGCATGTCCCCGCCCTCCGTCCGCTTCCACTCTTGCTACCCCTGTTGCTTGCCCTTCGACTCCAAGGTTCCGCACTCCAAGTCGCACCATCCCTACACTAGGTACAGTCACCAACCTCAACAGTTTTACTTATGATGAGAAGGGCCACTCCGCAAGGGAGTGCTCACAACGCCAGATTGCATCAGTTCGATTCTTGACCGAGGCTACACCAGTCCGAGGTGTAGCCACCCCTGCAGCACTACATGGGGCCTAGCAGACCCTGGTGAAGATGAGGACGTTGACATCCATTGCAAGGGGTCATGTGAACCATGTCCATGTAGAGGAAGCACAAGAGGACCAAGGTGTTCTGATCGGTATGTTATGAATCAATTCCATTCCCACTCTCGTGCTTTTTTATTTTAGCGCATCTCATTCTTTCATATCACCAAAACTCCTTAGAAAGCATCAATTAAAAATCACTGATTTGGCACAACCTTTGGTAATACACTCTCCTAGGGGATCTCTTCTTCAAGGAGAAGGTCCCACTTCTTCTTCAAGGAGAATTATTCCCTACTGACCTCATCATTTTGCCCTCCCAGCACCGAGACATTATCCTAGGCATGCACTGGTTATGGACAAACCATGGGATGATTGATTATGCCAAGAGAGAGCTAACCCTTAGTCGTGAGGGAAAATACTCAATAAGGATTAAGTTGAGGATACCAAGGCTGACAAAGGGCAAACAACAAGAGAATCAAATCAACCTACTCCTAGAAGAGACCCCCATAGTAGTCAAATACCCAGATGAACTTCCAGGAGTGCCTCCAGATAGGGACATCGAGTTCATCATTGACCTTATACCTGGCACCGCACCCATATCCAAGAGACCTTATAGGATGCTGGCCAATGAACTAGAAGAACTAAAGAAACAGATCAGGGAACTTCAGGAAAAAGGGTATGTCCGACCTAGTTCATCCCTATGGGGAGCCCCTATACTCTTTGTAAAGAAGAAGGATGGTAGCCAACGGATGTGTGTTGACTACTGGGCACTTAATGAAGTAAGCATCAAGAACAAATACCCCCTTCCAAGGATTAACGATCTATTTGATCAACTCCAAGGAGCTTGTGTGTTCTTGAACATAGATCTTCATGCAGGTTATCACCAACTAAAAATCTGGCCAAATGACGTACCTAAGATAGCCTTTTCCACTAGATATGGCCTATATGAATTCACGGTCATGTCCTTTGGGCTAACCAATGCCCCTGCTTCCTTCATGAATATCATGAACAAGGTGTTCATGGAATACTTAGTCAAGTTTGTCGTTGTGTTTATTGACGATATCTTGATCTATTCTAAGATGAAGGAGGAACATGCGGAACACTTGAGGCTGGTGTTGGAGAAGCTACAAGAACACTAACTGCACGCAAAGTATAGCAAGTGTGATTTCTGTCTTAAGGAAGTAAGTTTTCTAGGCCATATAATCTCGGCAAGAGGAGTAGCAGTAGATCCAACCAAGATTGAAGTTGTGGCTAACTGGAGGTCTCCCAAGACAGTCGCTGAAGTAAGAAGTTTTCTTGGATTGACTAGTTATTACCGTAGATTCATTGAAGGATTCTTGAAAGTAGCTCCCGAATGACCCAACTTCTCAAGAAGCAAAAGAAGTATGAGTGGATAGACCAGTGCCGAAGGAGTTTTGATACCCTTAAAACCAAGTTAACCACTGCCCCCATCCTAGTCCTACCAGATATCAAGAAGGATTTTGAAATATAATGCGATGCGTCCTGCCAAGGCCTAGGCTGTGTACTGATGCAAGAAGGGAAAGTAGTGGCCTATGCATCATGGCCATGGTTACGTCTGGAAGTCTAGCCTCATTGGAGTTAGAACCAGAATTGTCGGCTCAAATCAAGGGAACCCAATTTGAGGGTACAGAGGTCAAGGAAATCAAGAACATGATAAAGCTAGGAAAGGCCGCAGAGTTCAGGACAGATGAGAAAGGAATATTACGGTACAAGGATCAGTTATTTGTACTAGCTACGGGCAACTTTCGGAAGTTGATTATCATTGAAGCTCATGAATCAGCCTATTCCATTCACCCTGGTTGCACCAAGATGTATTAGGATTTGAAGCAAGCCTACTAGTGGCCATGCATGAAAAGGGATGTAGCAGAGCATGTCGCTCTATGCGATTAATGCCAACAAGTCGAGGCGAAACATCAACGTCCCGCTGGACTTCTGCAGCCACTAAAGATTCATGAGTGGAAGTTTGATGAAATTGGAATGGATTTCATTGTAGAAATACAGAAGACTAATTCAGGCTATGACTCCATTTGGGTGATTTTAGACCATCTGACTAAGGTAACCCGATTCATACCAGTTAAAACCACCTATAGTGCAGCTAAGTTAGCTGAGATATTCATGGCTAAAATTGTGTATGCATGGTTCACCCAAATGGATAATCTCAGATAGAGGAACACAATTTACTTCCCATTTCTGGGAAAGGTTCCATGAAGCCTTGGGAAGCCACGTAGCCTTTAGCACAACATTTCATCCTCAGACTAGTGGACAAACCGAAAGAACCAAGCAAACCATAGAAGATATGCTAAGAGCTTGTGCCCTGGATTTCACCACCAATTGGGAGACATGTTTGCCTTACACTGAGTTCTCATGCAACAATAGCTTCCAAGCAAGCTTGAAAATGTCCCCTAATGAGTTGTTGTTTGGGCGTAGATGTCGCACCCCACTAATGTGGTCTGAGGTTGGAGAGTCAGCAGTCTTTGAATCTGATATCATAAACGATGCTGAAGAGAAGGTCCATCTGATCAAGGACCGAGTCAGAGCAGCTCAAGCCCAACAAAAGAGTTACGCGAACACGTGTCGACGTGAACTGACTTTTGAGATTGGAGACTACGTCTAACTGAAGGTATCACCTCTACGAGGCATGAAAAGATTTAAAGTCAAAGGAAAGTTGTCACCAAGATACGTTGGCCCTTTCCAAATATTGGGCCAACAAGGTTAGGTTGCCTATGAGCTGGAGTTACACGAGACCTTTGCGGATGTTCATCCAATCTTCCATGTGTCACAACTCAAGAAGTGCCTTCGTGTTCTCGAGGAGCATACCCTGCTAGGGACAGTGGATCTGAACAGAGATCTGACCTATCCCGAGCAACCAATCAATATCCTAGAAGAGGCCGAAACGAGAACTCGATCCAGGATAATGTCAAGCCCGAAATTTCTTTCCAAAATTCCAGATGCTTACATGTGTGTAAACCCTCGTCCAGGAATCAGCGGAGGCACACAATAACAAATTGATAATAGAGTACCAATTACTAAATAGAAATATAGAGTTGTTATAGAGGTAGATAGTTCCTCCCAATCATAAAAGTTCTAAGGCAGCAGTAAAAAACTAGCGTTGGTGACTCCAATCCACAAGCACTTGACCAGAGCTAAGCCTAGTCCTCCAGACCTCCATCTTTGCTATACAACTCCTCCTGTGATGATGGTTATTGCAAGGATGAGTACATGGAATACTCTACAAGCCACACAACAAATATGCATGTGCACAAGGATTCAAAGGATGGCAATAATAGGGTTCAATTTGCAAAGGCAGCATTTATCAAGAATTAAAAACTTGTAAACCAGTAGAGTAATTAAATAACAATAAGAAATATTGAACAACAACCCTATGCTGCTCGGGCCCAACTATTTCCAAAACAACCAACTCTGGTTCCACAACTCTAAACCAATTAATAACATTAATTTTACTCACAATGAGTAGCGTGGGACTAATCACGAAAAACATTGCTAGGCCCACCCATAACCGTGGGTACGACTATTCGAATAGCTTTAATCTGATCAGAGGTATACAAATTTATCCACAAGACACAATCCCACAACATGTTTCCATGCGCCTCAATACCTCCATGGTATACTAGAAAAGAATTATGCCAGGACCCTTCGCAACAGATCCAACATGATGAGACCCACTAAGCATTTGTCTCTGGCAAGGAATAACCAGTTACCTAATGGGGAGACTACTTAGTGCCCCAAAACATGTGGACTTAGTTGGCTGCCACTTGTGGACTTAGTTATCTCCCACGATAAAAAGCAAAACATACCACCATGGTGTCTCTTGCTAAACATGCTACATTACAAATCCAACCATTGCCCATTCTAGCTTGTGGAATATATAACCCACAGAAAAGTGAGCTAATCCCTAGTACGGTTAATGCTTCACAACAGTAGCTCATGAACCAGTCCTTAATTGTCATGAGCACGACCATCAAATCATATGAGTGATATCAAATTTTAGTTGGCAATTAATTCATTAATTAACCAATCATGACTGACCATCATGAGTTACATTAATTATCCTTAAAAGTGATATAAGTGACTCATTAAGTATCACACATGAAATGATTCTAAAGTTTCTAAGCATGACTAAGAAATTATTCCTAATATCTAGCTAAACTATTATATAAAATTTAACTAGTCAAATATTAACTCAAGGTATCAAGGAATAAGGGATTCAATGCTAATTTGGCCATAACTAAGGAATAGGTTCATACCACACACTGAAATTCAAAAATAAATGCACATTTGAAATAAATAGAGAATTTAAAACTGGGATCAACATGATCAAGAGGATTGTGTTTGGGATAAGTGTGCCTTGCCTTGCTGAGCTTCAAACACTTCAGATCCTTCTGCAGAGAAAACAGCCTCTCCGAAAACATCGAAAAGGAAGGAAATAGGACCAAAATGAACAAAACAGATAAAATCACACATAAACAGTACATGTGGATATTTTTAACATGTAGATCTTGATTTTAGAAAATATTAGAAATTTGAACCACCTAAAACCGAGCTAAAATAAATTAGTTATGAATTTTTGAAGTTTAAACCATTTTAAAACATTTTTCTAAGATTTATGGATTTATGACTCAATAAGGAATTATATTTTAAAAGAAAAATCAGATTATTGTGTCAGCCCTCACTTGGTTCACCATAGACTCGGTCCACCGAGAGGTCTATAGGTCCACAGAAAATGGACGGCCAAGAATGAACTAATCCATCCAACCCTAGATCGGATGGCCCAGATTAGATCAGATTGGATCGGATCGATTACGCCGATGACACGTAAGCGACACCCAGGCACGAGGGGATGACGTGGTGCTAACGTGGCGACAATATGGCTTCGACGTGGCGTCACCGGCGGCAAGCAGCTCTGAACCAATGGTCGTCGACGTTCCACGGGGCAACGGCGGCAAAGGGATGGACGACTGGACTCAGCTCGACGCGGGGAACTCACTGGTGTGCTCTACGACAGCGAACAACAATAGACGGCAATGACGATGAGCTCGAAGTGGTGGAGACCTTTGGGATATCAATGAAGGCGGTGCTCCAGTGTGTTTCGGTGATGACCGAGCAGCGGACAAGCTTCCTCTCCTCTTCGCGAACCCGACAGTGGCGATAGTGACCAAGGACAACGAAAAACGGCGATCGGCGGCACGGCTAAAGCTTGCGGCGATAGAGGAGCTACGGCTTCCTTGCGGTGATGACGCTACGAGACGCTAGAAGCTAGGGTTTTGGTCGGGATAGCTGGCGGATAGCTTGGAACACTATTTAAAGCGGCGGAGCGGCAGAGTCCGAGCCCGAATCGATCTCATCGGCAATGGAAAGTTTAGGGTTTCGTAGTCCGATTCAATCTCATTTTCCTTGATCTTTCCAAACAAATCTACGAAATCTACCAAAAGAGAAAAGATAGGGGACGATTAGAGGAGTATTTCCCCTCTATTAATTCGGTCGGGGAAGGAAAGATTCACCGGAATTGGAAAGAGGAACAATGGTGGCTTTGGAAACCCAACGTCGGGAGGAAGATGATGACTCTGATATGTGGGTCCCACCTATCAGCGGAAGAGAGAGAGAGGGAGGCGCGGGCTAGCTGGGCTGCTAGCGCGCAGAGGACTAGGCTGACTTGGTGTGGGGTCTCCTCCGGAGAGGTCAACTCCCACAATACCACATAACCTCCTAGGAATTTGGTTATGCGTAAAATAGTACAGATACAGAAACCTCGTTTATTATTACAAATTAATATTTATAAAATAAAAAAGACATGACACTTCCACAGGGATAGCTCGAGTGTAGAGTCGACCTAGAGTTCGTATTCTTCCTTGGCTTCGAGATTTCCTGAAGATATTATATATATGCAAGGGTGAGTACCAATGGTACTTAGCAAGCCAAATTGAACTTAACAATACATGGAAAATCATGAAAGATATTTTAAAAGGAATAATATATTACAAATTTATCCTAAGCATGAAGGTATATCCTATTCATCCTTTTTAAAATATTCTACGTAAACATTTGAGGTCATGGATTATAAACTTAACTTTTAGCCTAGTCCTATATTCTACCCCTTTCTTATAAATATGTATAATATCTTAAAGAGAATAAAATAATCCTAGCCTTAACATGATCTTATGCTGTATAGATATGTATGATATGGTATAAGTCTAATCTTAATGTGATTCCATATTATATATAAATAGATATACATGATGTCTTAAAAGGAAATAATCTAAGCCTAACTTTAACATGAGCCTAGGTCCTATTCTTTCTTTTAATTTCTTATATATGAATATCAAATTTTAAGAATGACATTTTAGAAAAGTTGCTTATGCCAATAAACTGGATTCACCCATGGACACAACTCCATTAACTGGGAGTGTGGCGTATTCGAATACAAATCGACTCTGCAGCGTCTGCCCAGCTTTACCCGAGGATTAACCTTTGTTAGCCAGACTAAAGGGTAACATGACATTTATATAGTTCTAACCTTTTCTGATGTGTGAACGAGACCGGTGGACTATCTTAATAGGGTAACCAATTCTAACCAGTAGTTGGTGTCTCAACCCCTATTTAATAGTTGTTCGTCACACACTTGCCCCGGCTTGGTGAAACATGCAGTGCTATCTTAACAGACGGTACCGATCTGGTTAGTATCGGCGTTGTTATCCGCTTTTACATAGTTGTCCACCAATGAGACTTTATCAACTCTACAATCTCCAATGCTGTTATGCGCATTAATATATCTCCTGAGTCCCCAAAGAGATCGAAGAGAAATATATAAATGACATGCCAGTTTAACCATCGGATAGGCGTAACTATGTCTTTATTCTGGCACAAGAGTTTTTATATTTTCTGGCATATACCCAAAATCATTTAGGTCATATGAATTATACTTTCTAACACATATAGTCAAAATTATTCTTATATCACATGAGATGATAGGACTTATATTTGCCTATCATATAAAATAATGGATCATTTTTCCATTCTATTATATGAAATAATAATACAATTCCATATGACCATTCTCATAGTACATAAAACGATAGGAGTTATATTTACCTATCAGATAAAATAATAGATTATTTTTCTATTCTATCACATGAAATTATTTCCTATGAGTATGAATGAAATACTAGCACATGTGATAATGCTTATCCTATCATGTTGATAGTTTTATATTAAATTAAAGTTATCAAGGTGTTCTTTAAGGAGAAGGAGAATATATCTAGTCATATGAAATAATAAGCTTCTTCTTTCCTATACATGAAATAACAAGATGTTTCTAACGCATAAAATAATAATCTATATGAACTAAAAGATTGTTATACATGAATTAATAAGGTATTCCTATAGCATAAAATATCACTCTATATGAACTAAGATGTTCTTTATGTCTATATGAAATATTAACATGTATAATCTAAAGAATATGTAAAACTACATGTAATAATATATTACGTCTATCTAACCCATCCCGTGAACTATTTCTAACTAAATGCATTATTTAAAATATGATAACTTATTATTTCTAAGTCAAATGATCAAGAACAGTCTGACTTGCCTTCGGGACCAATGGTCTTAAATCTTTCTTCTCCTTGAATAACAGAAGAGGGCGTTTATGCCGACCATATGATCGAGCTTGCTTTCCTTTACAAACTCGACGTCGTGATCTATCGGTAACCAATAAAATAAATCAAACAAACAAATTCAAAGAGACATCAAATAGATATTGCAATTCAGAAAGAGTTAACAAATGATTTTTGAAGTTTTAGAGGGAAAGTTATTTGTTAGCTTTAGAACTTAAAATTTAGGTTTTGAATAAAGCAAAATAAAAAGACTATTTAAATTATTTTAAAGAAGAAAGGAAAAATGAATAATTCTTAGAGTTTTTAAGTAAAGGGATTATTTGTTAATTTTTTTGGAGTTTAAAGTTTGAATAAAAACAAAAGGAATTGGAAGTAATACTTCAAGTATTTTAAAAAGGATAATAAATATGTTTTAAAAAATGGAAGGGTTTTAAAACTAGAAAATAAAATTCAGGAGGGGTCAAAGGGGTCATACTATTTTTCTAGGGTCATTTATCAAATCCTAAAATTTAAAATTTGGATTTATTTTAGAATGAAGTGATTTATAAAATGTAGAAGTTAAAAATATTTCTAAAAAGGAACATAGACAAATTTGACGGAAATAAAAGAAAATTGAGTTTGAAAAGTTTGAAAGGGTTTATTGGTCAACATAGGGAAGAATCTAATTTTCTAAAAGTGATTTCTAAATTTCCTAATTTTCTTTCTTCTTTTCTATCTCTTCCTTTTAATACAAATAAATGGAAAAAAAGTTACCTAAGGCTGGATTTGAACCAGGAACGTTTCACTCCCTACCCCAACTCACCAACCACTACGCTAGCTTTTCTTCTTTTTTTGTTTCCCATTTCATTTATTTTAATTTCTTCTCTCTCCTTTCTCTCTATTATCTCTCTCTTCCTCTGTTCTTCTCTTCCCGAGCCGTCGCCGGAGAAGGAGGTGGTGCGCAAGGCGAGGGGTGGCTGGATTTGGGGAACTAAATGGTCCTACACCATCTACAACCCACGGAGATCCCATTTCAAGGTTCGGTCGGGCCGAAGAGGCAGCGGAAAAGGCTGGCGACGGCGAGGCGGCCATGGCGGCGGTGGCGCTCGTTGCCATAGCTCCGGTGATGGTCCGGCCAAGGCAAGCTACTTGAAAGCATCTACGGAACATGGGGAGACTAGCTAGTGTGTTGGTTTGGTTGGAAATGCAACGGGTTGAGCTAGCACCGTGCATGCGCCGGTGGCCGAAGCAGAGCACTAATGGCTGTGGTCGTCGGCGGTGGTTTTCGGAGGTTTACTGACTCAAAAATTTTATGGGAAAGAAAGCTAGAGATGTGTAGATCATCAGCATACCTTCAATTTGGGAAGAAATCAACCGGGGGTAATGAATTTTAGGATCTACTCTTGGCAGCCAATTAGGGTTCTTGGAGTTCTTCCCTTGGGTTCTCTCAAAATTCACACAATTCAGAGTGCAATACCTAGGGGAAACTTGGGGGAAATGTTGAGGAGGAGGTAAGAAGAAATTTTTGTATACACATTTTGATCTGACATGGTCTATTATAGGGTTCCCATGTCGGTTTGAAGCTTGTGGGATAAGGGCCGCAATGACGGTGCGGCAAAGTTTGTTTGACGTGGATGAATTCGATGATGTCATTGCTCCAATCACGAGGGCCACTTGTTCAAGAGGATAGGGGTGCCTTGAGGTCGGTTCATGACTTCGGTGGGTAAGGTCGGTGCTCACGGCTTTGGCTTGGAAGCTTGTGGCGCCATGGTTGGGCTGAAGCAGGAGGAAGAAGAGGAAGGAAAGAGGGAAGGGATAGGCAATGGCACAAGGTTGGTTCTCTATTCCTGGCGGCAGGTGCAGCGCCCACAACGCGAGAGCGAGAAGCGGCGGTCGTGGTTAGCGCAAGCAGAGGCAGAAAAAGGAGAGAAAGGAAAGGAAGGAAGGAGGAGGGAGGGAAAAGAAAAGAAGAAAAGAGAAAATGAAAAGGGAAAAGGAAAAACAAAGGAAAATGAAAAATAAAAGAAAAGGAAGATTTGAGGAAATTTTGGAAAAGATTTGATCTACGGTTTAAAAATCAATTTAACTCAATTATTTGGGAGTTTTTCTCAAATTGAAAGTCAAATTGGGGTTTTTCAAACATAGAGATAAGGATTTAATTAATTTTTGATTTTTAAATTAGAATTAGGAAAATTTTAGAAACAATTCAATTTGGGGTTTGAAATTAATTCAAAATCAATTTTTGGAAATTTCTTTGAATTAAAGATTAAATTAAGATTTTTCAAAAATAAGGGCAAGAGTTAATAAATTTGGGATTTTTAAGTTAAAAAATAACGAGAATAAAAAAGAATGCAAATAAATTTTTTGATATTTTAAATGTTTTAAAAATAGAAGACACAATAAACTTTGTTCGCAAAAATTTTCTACGTCGATTTGAGTATTTTTAAAAGTATAAATTTTAGGGATGTTACACTTGGGCTGGTTTCGGCCCGGGAACACGAGAAGACTTTTAAAACCTTTTCTTTTAAAATAATAAAGGAAAATGATATTTTATTTATGAAAAATACTTTCCTTTCTCAAATAATTCCAGAAAAATCCAAAAATGTTTAAGAAGAAGTATTTAATAAAATTTTATCTTGCATACTTTTATATTGGCATTCACTAAGAAAATTTTCATTCTTCTCTTCTAGGATTTTCGTTCAATTTCTAAAAATACATTAAAGAATACATTATTAATTAAAGCTATTTTTAGAGCGTGACAAATAATAAAGATGTACAAGGTTCAATGTACTAATCATTCCGAGGAGGAATCCACCTAGGAGGAAGAAGATTTCTTGAAGACGAAGTACCCGCATCTTTTTCGCTAATCACGTAGGCAACCTTGAGGACGATATTTTCTTAAGGGGGTTAGCTTTGTAACACCTTGAAAATCTTGAAATACAAATCTGAAAACTAAAATTTTGAGCCAACAAGCGTTTTCCAAAACATGCATCATGTTGGATCTTCTTGGAGTTCACATATCTATTTTACCAATGCCAATTGAAATCTATTTAATTTACTAATCAATTGTGATAGTTAAAACCCTCAAATCAAATTCCTAGGAAAATGGAAATCATAATCCAAGTCTAAAATCCCTCCTTCGGCTCAATCCCTCTATTTTCTCTTTTTCTTTCCTTCCAACCCAGCCCAAACCGCCTACCCCCTTTTCTTTTTCCCCTTCGTAGCCCAGCCGAAGCAGGCCAGCCCCGGTCGAGCTCGCCCCCGCGCCCTAAAAGTCTATTCTCCCTCCCATGATTCTTCCCCTGCGCTCGCTCGCAAGCTTGCCTCCACACATGCACCCTCTAGATTGGCACTGGGCAGGGCCCACTTGTCTTTTATCGCCTCCACACGTGCACCCGCTAGATTGCCTGATTTTCTTGTGTCTCTTTTACCCACCGGAGTCGCCTGGCCTATGATGGAGTATTCCACAATGAACATGTCGTCGTCTCCTATCGCGTGGGAGTTGCTGCTCGCGCCCTAGTCCCAACGGGCTTGCTTGTCGAACACGACATCCCGTGTCACATGGACAGTCTTAATGACAGGATTGTAGGTGTGATACACCTTTGTTCCGCACTAATAGCCAATGAAGATCATTTTTTGCGGCCTCGATCCTCCAGCTTCTTCAGATGAGACTTGGTATTGTAGACGTAGACGATGCGGCCGAATGTTTTGAGGTGGTGCACGGCTGGCTTCTTCCCGTACCAAGCTTCGAATGGCGTCATCCCATCCACGCTCTTCGTTGGGCATCTGTTCAGCACATACATGGCAGTGCTTACTGCTTCCCCCTAGAACCAGCCGGGCAGCCCTTTCGCCTTGAGCATGCTCCTCACCACTGTCACTATAGTCCCACTACGACACTCCACCAGGCCATTTTGCTAAGGACTGTAAGGTGTGTTGACGGTGGATGTTGTCGCCGCGCAGTACTCCGTCGACTCAATTGCGGTGAATTCACTCCCTTGACGACGCGGGTAGGAGAATGGTCGGGGACGACTTGACGAGGAGAAGGGATGCCTTCTCTTCCTCCTGAACCGTGTGGGCCTGCTCCGACTTGGTCTTCGATGGGCATTCGCGGGCCCAATGGCCTAGCTTCCCACATTTCCTGCATTCATCACCGGTGGACTTACCAAACGATTGTCCGCTCGATGACCAGCCTCCATGCCCACTACCGCGCCCGTGTCTTCCTCCTCCATGGTGCCCTGCGCCACGCTGCCAGAGTGGTTCTCCGCCTCCCTTTTCTTCCGTCGGGCGCTCCACTCCTTCGTGAGATAGAACTGCTCGTCGTGCTGTAGTGCTCCCTGAGCCTCCACAAAGTCCTCCTCTGTAGCCTTCAGTCTCCCCTCCAAATCTGAGACTATGAGGGTCGACATGTCAAGGAGCATCATGATCGGGAGAACAATCTGCTTGAGCCACGATGGAACGCCGCGGACGATCTTCTCCACGATCTTGGCCTCGTCAACCCTTGCACCAAGCATGGAAAGCGTCTTTGCCATGCCACTTAGGCGCAAGGCGAAGTCTTTGACGGTCTCGCCATCGTTGAGCGTCGCAAGGTCGAACTTCCGTCGAAGCTGGATGACGACGGATTTCTTCATGTGGTCGTTGCTGACCCGCATCTCTGAGATAGTCTCCCAGGCCTCCTTCGCCGTATCCTTGTCAGCGATGGACGACACCATCTCCGGTGGCACCGTGCTAAAGAGAGCGTCGAGAGCCATCATGTCACAGACCCAAATCCTAGGGCCATGTAAAATACTGATAAGACAAAACTAGGAGTAGAGATCTCCAATTTCCCGATCCTAAAATTTTCGTTTCTAATCAAGTGGAGTATTTTTAAACCTAAGGCATGATTAAAACTTTGAGACTTAAAATAAAACTTTTTAACCTTTAAACATTATTCCTTTACAGCATGAGAGCATGCTTGTGCATAAAACCAATTCTGGTAAAAGGATTTTCTATACGATTCGAAATTGGAACTCTCATCTCATAACATGTTTATTTCATACAACTCTTGGACAATTGTATGAAGGCATTATAACCAAAATTTGATGCATTGGCATTAAGGGAAATGCCTAAACAAAGAAGGGCTATCCCGATTTCTCTAAATTAAACCACATAGGATAAAATTATGGAAAAATTCCTGTGGATGCCCTACCTCATATTCACCCCAGTGTAATTTTTACACAATTTAATAAATGACCTTGGTGCTTCAAATAAATAAAACAAAATAGCTACCTAATGGGGAAGAAAATGCCTCAAATCGGTTAAAACCAAACCCCACTTAAAAAGGGACTAAAATGCACATAAAGCCATCTAGAAATAATTTATTCAAATAATAGGTTGGATTTTTCTAGAATTTTTCTGGACTATTTGGACCTCCTAAAAATCCAAACAAGGTTTAAAATACCCAAACTTTGTCGAATTTCTGTGAGCAAACCATGAGAGATCTTTGAGTGAGACCAAAGAAAATGGGTTCTTCATCTACTCCTCTGACTACACAAAAAATTTCATAAATTTTCCTAAACCACACAATGTTTTATAGAGCTGCAAAGTCAAGGGCGAGAAATAAATCGAAAATCATCTTCAAAATTTGATTGTACACAGAAACTTACCCATACCCCTCCTCACTGCCTAGACTACCACGGAATTGGGCCCACTGTCAGTGCCTGCAGCTAGCTACTGCAAGGTGTTTTCTCATCTCCACCGCTGAAGCACGCAGCTCACGGCCCACTGGGCGCAGGATGTCAACGCCGCGTGGCCCTGAGGTGTCGATGACGTACGAGCTTCCTCTGCCCTACAAAACCTTCCTGCCTCGATCGTCGAACTTCACCCTCAACCACAGAGCCAAGCAAACTGAGGGAGCGATCCCCAGCCCCACTGTTTTCCCCTCTCCTCCATAGCCGGCCACGAAGAAGACGACTATCGCCGTCACCAAGGAGCCACGGTCAACCTTCTTTCTCTCGCGTTCTGTCCTAAGCACACAATGCCGAGCATCTTCGCTGTTGACCTCATCTCATTTCATCCATTGTAGCTGCAGGAACGCCGACACTTTCTATCACAGTCGGGGGCGCGTACCAGGCGCCGCCACCAAGTTCTCGACGCCGTTCTGGCCAACTCCGACCGAGGCTAGCTGTAACATCCGAAAATCGAAGAAATTGAAATCGGAACGTAAAAATCGGAACTTACAAAAACTTTCACTTGTTGCCTTTCGCTCGAGTTTGTTGCTTCTTATTTGCCAGCTCAGTTGCATAAACTTTAGTTGTGAGCAATTCCTCTCGGTGTTTGTGAATGATTTGGAGTTTGCTGGGAAGAAAATTTCGAAATGCAGGATTAGGAATTTTAAAAGAAAATCGGAGAAGAGATGCGGATTTATGAAAATACAAATTTGAGAAATAGAGTATTAATTGTTGATTGCATGAAATCTAGGAAATTTTTGGAATTTAAAAATAGGGAATTATGAAATTTGGAAAAAGGAATTTAAATAAATATGAAAAATATATGTGGAAAATTAAAAGTGGAGAAAAATTTGAAAATATAATATTAAAAATTATTCGGAATATTGGAATTTATTTTGAATTTTTAGAGTGGAAGAAAATGGAAATGGGAAATTAGGAATTAAAAATTGGGAAATTATGAAACTGCACTGTTCACAATGCGCCAGTGCTCGACGCCGTACGGCCGTACCGCGCCGCGCCCACGCGCACCACGCGCCCTCGCGCGCCCGCGCCCGTGCTCGACCCCGCCCGCGCCCGCGCCTCGCGCGCGCCGCGCGCGCGGACCCCACCCGCACTCGCGCCTACGCGCCACGCGCTGCCGCCGCACTCGGCCCGCCCTCGTGCGCCGCGCGCCGGACCCCGCCCGCCGCGCGCCAAGCCGCCGCAGCGCCGCGCCCGGCCTCTCGCGCGCCGCGTGGCAGCCGCCGCGCGCCGCCCTTTTCTCCCGTTTCCCCGCCGCCGCTATAAAAAGGGGCAAAGCCACCCCGTTTTCCCACCGCGCGCCGCTCTTCACCTCCCCTCCTCGCTGTCCCCGAGCGCCGAAGCCGCCGCAAACCACCGTGCGCCGCCATCGCCGCAAAACCGTGAGCCACCACCGTCGCCGCCGTGCCCCAAAGCCCTCGAGCCTCGCCGTGCTTCCCCAAGAGCCGTCGTCGCCGGTAAGCCCCGAGCCATCCCCTTTTTCCCACGCGCTAGCGCTGGCCGCCGCCTCTGTTTTCCCCGAGCATCGGTCGAACACCTTGTGCGCATTGAATAGTGGCGCGAGAAAAGAAAAAAAAAAAAGAAATAGAGAAAAGAAAAATAGGGAAAAATTAGGAAAATTTTTGGAAAATTTGGAAAAATATTTTGAGAAGACTTGAGTAAAATTTTGGGCAAAAATAAATTGTTTTTTTATGTTTTCGTGGTGAAAAATTTAAAAATCAAAATCGGACTTTTTCCCGAAATTTCGTTTCGCGTCATTTCTAAATTCGGATTTCGTATAATTTCCTTCTCGCCATTTAAATATGCCTCTCTTTCGTGCTCAAATCTTCAAAACCTCGAGCACAAATCCCTTCGCGGATATTTCCAAATCTATTTCCTTAAACAAATTGCGATCGTTGCTTTGCGAAAACCCTAAAGCATCGACCCGATTTCAAAACTTGGAGTTTTCCCGAGCGATCCTCGTACGAACTCAAGTAGAAATTTAGGCTAAGCGCTTGGAATCGTCTTCGTGGCTTTTATGGTTCTTTTCGATCTTTCGGTGTTATATTGGATTCTATTTGGATTCGATTGATCTTTCGCACGTACGGATAGCACCTGAAGAAGCCGGCATCGACTTCGTTGAAGACACCACTCAACAAGCGTGCGAGCAAGGTAAGTCATCACACTCTTTGAACGTATTGATCCCAATTACGAAATGATGTTATTTTAAACTTTAAACATGCATGCTATACAGAGTTACCTATACTTGTTATGCCATACCTTGTTATTGATTACCTTTAGAATTACTCCTTGTAACTCTCGATGTGATACAAACAACCGGAGAATAACTTCAGTAAACCGCTTAGCCATGCTATACTTAGATTCATGCATACTCATGACTTTATGAAAAGCTATGTGCTGGGGCAACTACCTCAGGGAAGGTAATTGAGATACGGCATGTGGAGACATGAGCGCCACATTGCCATGAGAATGATGAAATGAGTTTTGATGAAAACTGAAAGTACTAAACAAATGTTTTAGACTGGGGCGGCTGGACGATTTGGGTGGATTCCAGAAAAGCAAGTGCCGACCCTAATCAATTAAGGACCGAGCCATGAGATAGCCGGGAAACGAGCCAGTACAACCGTACTTCTCGAATGGGTATAGACCCAGCGGAGTAGATAGCCGAGCGGAGGCGGTATCCTTGCATGGTGGTTCTTATGGATGAGATGAGATGTGAAAGAGATGATGGTAATTTGAAATTAATTTTAACTTGATGAATGAAATCTTCTCTTACCCCGGGTGCGCCAGAACTCCTCTCACTGCTAGAAAATGACGGCTAGAGTGCATGAGGGCTTAAGTTCATGGAGCGGGTACTGCCAAAGTGAGGTTATCGAAAGGCTTTGCCGTGACCGTCTCATGTGTTGGGACGTAGGCTCATTTGTTGGGCTGTCGCGGAGTACGGGTAAAGTGTACATCCACTGCAGTGTGAATGAATCAATCTATTCGAATAGCCGTGCTCGCGGATATTGAGCATCGTGACAAGACTTTCGCTTGCCTAGACTTTAAACTTTAAAATGCTGGGATGGGTTTGCATGATGATTTTTATTCGCTGGTGGATCAACTTCTCGAGATGCGAGAAGGGGTGGATTCCCAGAAAAACATGACGAACCGGAGACAGGAAGCCATCCTTGGAAATCACGATGGATGGTAGACAGAACCGTCACCGACTTAATGAACTATGGAACTAAAACTTGGCTAGTTATTAGGCTTGTGAAAAGATTTGTGAAAATTGACTTTATGCAAAAGAGCACCAGCCATTCCTTGAATGACCCTATCATATGCATCACTTCCATGTTGGCTTGCTGAGTATGGTGGGTACTCACCCTTGCTATACACACAAACCTTTAGATGGTGGGAATGAAGAATCGGAGGATCCATATGCCTACTAGCAGGAAGGCGAAGAAGCTGATGGCGCTTACTAGGTCTTAGTCCCCGGTCGTTGCCTGTGGCAATCGACAAGCCGCTGCCTTTATTCCGCTGCCTTATCTAATTTCTACTTTTGGGTTGTATCTGGACCATGAGGTCCTATGTGTTGGACATTGCCTTCGGGCCTACTATTGTAATAATTTCGTTGTAAGACTATTCGTGCATGTGCACCTGATTATTCAGTACTGTATTTTGTGGGTACCAAACTACTCGATCCAGTTCAACGGTACTATGAACACGAAAGATTCCCGTTCCAAAAACGGGGGTCCACAGAGCTGGTATCAGAGCCATGCGACCGTAGGATAAGACCAACTGGCGCCCTACCCCTGACTAGTTGGCTAAAGGGAAGTATCCCTACGTAGGATCATTTCGCAAACTATTATTTTTGAAAAGACAAACATACTTTTTCCTATTCCTTTATCTCCCTTTCTATACCCAAATAGTTTTGATGTTATCTCTCTCTCTCTGACCCTAACTTGCTTTCAAAAGCAGAGGTCGGACCATGTCGGAGTTTGGGAAATCACCGTTCCACGGGATGAGGGATTCGTGGCGCAACTCCAATCATTGCTGTGGTGTCTAAGGTACCCAGAGGCACCCACCTACCAGATCAGGAGGCATGGCACCGAAGGATATCCGGTATGGGAAGCAGCAGTTTCAGTTGAGGCCCGCATAGGGAGTGAGACACCTTTTTGCTTCCACACCCGTTACCACTGAGATCTAGTAGAAGCAGCTATTCAGGATGCGGCCCGTGAAGCGTTCCTCCGCCTCAACGCTATTCACCGTGCTGAGCTCATCGTGACTGAGTTTGTGCACCACCCCTACCGCGAGGAAGGCAACCCGGTCTGCACCGTGGAAGCCACCCCCTTCTGCTACAATCCTATGGTCACCCGTCTATCCTGCTGGGCAGAAACAACGGATGACTGCTATGAAGAAGCTTTGCTCGAGATCGACGACCAACAGCGACGCCTCAATGATCTGGTCGAGGAACACCAGAGCTGCGGGATCAGATCAACTTGCTGCAGACTCAGCTATAGGCCAACGGTGCTCAGTACGAGCAGCTCTCTGACCGTTAGATGGCCCATGGAGAAGCCCTGGTGGAGCTGGAAGAACAGCTTAGGAAGAGCAAACAACAGGTCAACCAGCTGGAAGAACAACTTCTATCCCACCCTGTCCCTGCTGCAGGTACTTCCACCGAAGTTGTACCAACACCTCCTGTCCCGACGGCCGACCACTACTACCTCATGACTCCAGCATGCCTGAACACTTTTCAAGCCATGATGGAGCAGGCCTTTATGTTGAGCACAGAGTCGGCACCATACCTGATAGACCCCACTGCTGCTACCTCAATGGAACCTACCTCGAATTCCATGGCTATACCATCTGAGCCTGGTTCGGGAGAAGAGAACCCCATCCAGATCAGTACCGACTCTGAGTCCGAGATAGAGCCTATGGAAATCAAGTGGGAGTCCAGCGATACTGATCCAGCAGAGGAGGCAGCTCCTACCCGTCGCCTGACTCACACCGGAGGTCCCCTCACCCGCAAGACTGCTCGGAAGAGTACCCGACCACCCAGTAGGAAGATCAAGCACGAGTCCGAGGCCACTACCTCTGAGCCTTGGGAGCTTCGATTTGCTTCAGCAGAGGATCACCCCCTTCATGCACCTGGCTCCAGTGGTTGGTTGGATGATTAGGTGAGAGGACCGCCTCAACTTTGACCTTGCTTTGGATGGGTTTTGACAGCAAGGATCACACCCTTTCCCCTAGTAGCTAATGGCAGTAGTACGATGTTAACTTTCGCATTGTGTCATGTGGGACCATGTATGTGCAGTCCCTTGTATCCCCTTTGATGTAATCCTATGGACCCATGTTTTATGATATGTTATTAATGAGTTTATTCCACCATGCTTGCTCTGTTCAAAGATCATTTAAAAATAACTTGGAGAGAAATCACCTAGAAACCCTGACCTTAGTGGGTCCAACCTCTTAACTCATCTATCTCCTTCAGATGGCGCATCGTCGCAGAGCTGCAGCATCCAACGAGAACCCACCGGAGCCTAATCCCTCCACCCTGGCAGAGGTTATGGCTTTGCAAACCTAGTTCCTTCAAGCAATCGCCAACAACCAAAGGAATCGTGGAGGATCAAGCTTGGGAGAGTTTATGCGAGCTAAGCCGCCTACATTTTCCACGGCCGACGAACCGATGGATGCCGAAGACTGGTTAAGAGTAATAGAGAAGAAGCTGACCCTCGTCAGGGTACGAGAAGCTGACAGAGTCATTTTTGCCACCAATCAATTGGAAGGCCCCGCAAGTGATTGGTGGGACACCTACAAGGATACACGGGCAGAAGACGCCGAAGAACCAACCTGGGAAGAGTTCACAGCCGCCTTTCGTGAAAATTTTGTACCAACCGCTATCATGAGAATGAAGAAGAATGAATTCCGAAGGATGCGTCAAGGCAACACCACAGTGCAGGAATATCTGAACAAGTTCACGCAACTCGCTCGATATGCCACTGGTGACCTGGCAAATGAGGAGGAGAAAATCGATAAATTTATCGAAGGATTGAGTGATGAGCTGAGGGGGCCAATGATCGGCCAAGATCACGTCAGCTTCCAAAGCCTTATCAACAAGGTGGTACGGTTGGAACATGACCAGAAGATGGTAGAAAATAACCACAAGAGGAGGCTTGCTATGGCCCGCCCACTTCAGGGAGCACCTCAGCGTCCCAAGGGAGCCACCCCGTCCGGATGGAAGCCAACCGTTCCGACAACCAGTCGTTCCCCTGCACCGACCACATCAACAGGACAGCTGCACCCCAGTTCCGTACCCCGACGCCAACTCTAGCCGCTCCGGGAAGAAGGAATGTGAATTGCTTCAACTGTGGAGAGTTTGGGCACTACTCCAACAGCTGCCCCAAGCCACGCAACACTCCCATGCGTACCGGCGCCAATGCAACGGCCGTCCAAGGAACCACTGCTCCTGCTGTGGGACGCGGTCTGTTTAGGACTCTGCAACCCAATGAGACTGCCACCGGATTCCGGCGTGGACAAGTGAATCATGTGCGTGCTGAAGAAGTGCAGGAGGATCAGAACGTGCTGATGGGTATGTTCTCTATCAACTCTACCCCAGTTAAAGTCTTATTTGATTCCGGAGCATCGCATTCATTCATATCTTCACAAGTAAGCAAACAACACCACCTACACCAGGTAGAACTTAAGAGACCCATGTTGGTACACTCGCCTGGGGGAAACATAACCGTACCCCATGCTTGCATCAATGTGCCCATACGGATTAGAGACGTGGTATTTCTTTCAAACCTTATGGTACTATCACCCCAAACTATTGATATCATACTTGGAATGGATTGGTTGACTAAGAACAATGGAGTCATAGACTGTAGCCGAAGGGAAGTCACAGTATCCACCCCATGGGGATCATCAATGAACATAATCATGGACCACAACCCGATGCTATGCGAGCAAGCTGCGGGAGTATTCACCATGCTACCTTTGAGCGGGATGCCAATAGTGCAAGAATACCCGGACGTATTCCCTGAGGAATTGCCCGAAATGCCCCCTGATCGTGACATAGAATTTATCATCGACCTAATGCCTAGTGCTGCCCCCATATCCAAGAGATCTTACCGAATGCCGGCTAACGAACTAGAAGAACTCAAGAAGCAAATCAAAGAACTATAGGAAAAAGGATTTGTACGCCCTAGTTCTTCTCCCTGGGGAGCCCCAGTACTCTTCGTCAAAAAGAAGGATGGGAGTATGAGAATGTGTGTAGATTACCGATCGTTGAATGAAGTGACCATCAAAAACAAGTACCCACTACCTCGAATCGATGACTTATTCGATCAACTTAAGGGTGCACAAGTGTTCTCAAAGATTGATCTTCGGTCAGGATATCATCAGTTGAAGATTAGAGCCGGAGATATTCCCAAAACAACATTCTCTACGCGTTATGGCTTATATGAGTTCACAGTAATGTCCTTTGGATTGACCAATGCCCCGGCGTATTTCATGAATCTGATGAACAAGATATTCATGGAGTATCTGGATAAATTCGTGGTGGTATTTATCGACGATATACTTATCTACTCCAAAGACGATGAGGAACATGCAGAGCACCTACGACTGGTACTGGAAAAGCAAAGAGAGCACCAGCTGTATGCAAAATTTAGCAAGTGCGAGTTCTGGCTCAAGGAAGTCGCTTTTCTTGGCCATGTAGTCTCAGCCGGTGGAGTAGCGGTAGACCCTGCCAAGGTCGAAGCTGTTATGGAATGGAAGGCCCCCAAGTCAGTAACGGAGGTTCGGAGTTTCTTGGGATTGGCCGGATATTACCGAAGGTTCATTGAAGGGTTTTCCACAATAGCCCGACCCATGACTCAACTTCTGAAGAAGGAGAAGAAATTCGTATGGAACAAGAAGTGTCAGGAGGCCTTTGACCAACTAAAAGAAAAGTTAACCACCGCCCCAATCTTAACCCTACCTGACAACCGTAAGGATTTCGTGATGTACTGTGATGCGTCTCGGCAAGGACTAGGAGGCGTATTAATGCAGGATGGAAAGGTCGTGGCATATGCCTCGAGACAGTTATGACCCCACGAGGAAAACTATCCCACACACGACTTGGAATTAGCGGCAGTTGTTCATGCATTAAAGATCTGGAGACACTATCTGATCGGGAACCACTGTGATGTATATACTGATCACAAGAGCCTGAAATACTTCTTTACTCAGCCCGATCTCAATCTACGTCAGAGACGGTGGTTGGAATTGATCAAGGACTACGATCTAGGAATCCATTACACCCCGGTAAGGCGAATGTTGTGGCCGATGCACTAAGCCGTAAAGCCCAATGCAACCATATGAGAATGGAAGGCATGGCCAGTGAGCTCCAAAAAGAAATGGCTCGACTCAACTTACACCTGATTCCTCACGGAGAAGTGAACTCACTAGAAATCCAACCTCTTCTGAGGACTCAAATAGAAGAAGCTCAGAAGGGTAATGAGGAAACACAAGCAATCAAAGAGCGCATGGCTGCTGGGCGCGCTAAGGAATTTTTGGTAGACGACAAGGGAACCCTGTGGTATAAGAAAAGAATCTGCATGCCTGAACAAGGAGGTTTGAGAGGGTTGATCCTAAAAGAAGCACACGAATTAGCCTATTCGTTACATCCAGGAA
The DNA here is from genome assembly GCA_019925245.2 of Oryza australiensis. Lineage (NCBI taxonomy): Eukaryota > Viridiplantae > Streptophyta > Magnoliopsida > Poales > Poaceae > Oryza > Oryza australiensis. The sequence goes on along the minus strand of JAIFGZ020000326.1, from coordinate 1,910,911 downwards.
GCACGAAAATGTACCAGGATTTGAAGGAAGAATACTGGTGACCGAATATGAAGAGAGACGTAGCCGAATACGTAGCCGTATGCGATATATGCCAAAGGGTAAAAGCTGAGCATCAACGACCGGCAGGCTTGCTGCAGCCACTCAAGATTCCTGAGTGGAAATTGGATGAGATAGGCATGGATTTCATCGTTGGACTACCCAAAACTGCAGCGGGATATGATTCCATTTGGGTAATAGTAGATCGGCTCACCAAGACCGCCAGATTTATCCCCGTAAAGACTAACTACAATAGCGCCAAGCTAGCAGAGCTATACATGAGTAGGATTGTGTGTCTTCACGGTGTACCAAAAAGAATTATATCGGATCGTGGTACCAATTCACGTCCCATTTCTGGAGCAAAGTTCATGAGGCACTCGGAAGTCACCTTGCCTTCAGTACCGCTTACCACCCACAGACCGACAGGCAGACCGAAAGGACAAATCAAGTGCTTGAGGATATGTTGAGAGCCTGTGCCTTGGATTTCACCAAAGATTGGGAGAAATGTTTACCATACGCCGAGTTCTCCTACAACAACAGCTACCAAGCCAGTCTGAAAATGTCACCAAACGAAGCCCTATTTGGTCGCCGATGCCGAACCCCATTGATGTGGACAGAAACCGGTGAACGAGCCGTGTTTGTTCCTGACATAATCAAAGAGGCTGAGGAAAAGGTCCGTTTGATCCGGGACCGATTACAAGCTGCCCAATCTCGACAGAACAGCTACGTGGATACTCGTCGAAGGGACTTAGAGTTCAACGTAGGCGACTATGTGTATCTAAAGGTCTCACCACTACGAGGAACTCAGAGGTTCAAGGTCAAAGGGAAACTTGCGCCAAGATATGTGGGCCCATTCCTGATAAGCGCTAGAAGAGGTGAAGTGGCCAACCAGCTAGAGCTCCCCGAGAACATCTCTGATGTCCATCCAGTGTTCCATGTGTCACAGTTGAAGAAATGCCTGCGGGTGCCAGAAGAGCAAGCTCCTTTGGAAACCATCCATATCAACAGTGATCTCACATACCCGGAACATCCAACAAAGATACTGGACGAGGCAGAAAAGAAGACACGGACCAAGTCATGGCGCATGTACAAAGTACAATGGAGCAACCACATTGAAGAAGAGGCCACCTAGGAAAGCGAGGATTTTCTGAAGACTGAATACCCACACCTACTCAACAACCGGTAAGAAATCTCGAGGACGAGATTTATTGTTAGAGGGGTAGGTTTGTAACATCCGAAAATCGAAGAGATTGAAATCGGAACGTAAAAATCGGAACTTACAAAAACTTTCACTTGTTGCCTTTCGCTCGAGTTTGTTGTTTCTTATTTGCCAGCTCAGTTGCATAAAATTTAGTTGTGAGCAATTCCTCTCGGTGTTTGTGAATGATTTGGAGTTTGCTGGGAAGAAAATTTCGAAATGCAGGATTAGGAATTTTAAAAGAAAATCGGAGAATAGATGCGGATTTATGAAAATACAAATTTTAGAAATAGAGTATTAATTGTTGATTGTGGAAGATTAATTAGGGAGTAAAATAGACAATAAAATATTTTAGGAGATTTGCATGAAATCTAGGAAATTTTTGGAATTTAAAAATAGGAAATTATGAAATTTGGAAAAAGGAATTTAAATAAATATGAAAAATATATGTGGAAAAATAAAAGTGGAGAAAAAGTTGAAAATATAATATTAAAAATTATTCTGGGAATATTGGAATTTATTTTGAATTTTTACGGTGGAAGAAAATGGAAATGGGAAATTAGGAATTAAAAATCGGGAAATTATGAAACTGCACTGTTCACAATGCGCCGGTGCTCGGCGCCGTACTGGCCGTACGCGCCACTGCCAGCACGCGCGACACGCGCTCGGCCCCTGCCCTTGCACCGCGCGCACGCGTCCGGCCCCTCACCTCCGCGCGCGCCACGCGCGCAAGCACCCGCGCCCGCGCCCGCACCGGACCCCACCGCGCCCGCGCCCTCGCGCGCCCGCGCGCGTCGGACCCCGCCCACGCTCGCGCCTACGCCGCCACGCGCTGCCGCCACACTCGGCCCCGCGCCCTCGTGCGCCGCGCGCCGCCAGGACCCCGCGCTCGCGCGCCGCTCGTCGCCCGGCCGCGCCCGGCCCGGCCTCTCGCGCCGCCGCGTGCGCGCCGCGCCCGGCCCCCTTTCTCTCCGTTCCCCTTGACCGCCGCTATAAAAAGGGGGCAAAGCCACCCCCGTTTTCCCACGCGCGCCGCTCTTCACCTCCCCTCCCTCGCTGTCCCCGAGCGCCGAACCCACCGCAAACCACCGTGCGCCGCCGTCCCCAAGAGCCGCCGTCGCCGGTAAGCCCCGAGCCGTCCCCTTTTTCCCACGCGCTAGCACCGGCCGCCGCCTCTGTTTTCCCCGAGCATCGGTCGAACACCTTGTGGGCATTGAATAGTGGCGCTGAGAAAAGAAAAAGAAAAAAAGAAAAAGAGAAAAAGAAAAATAGGGAAAAATTAGGAAAAATTTTGGAAAATTTGGAAAAATATTTTGAGAAGACTTGAGTAAAATTTTGGTCAAAAATAAATTGTTTTTTATGTTTTCGAGGTGAAAAATTTAAAAATCAAAATCGGACTTTTCCCGAAATTTCGTTTCGCGTCATTTCTAAATTCGGATTTCATATAATTTCCTTCTCGCCATTTAAATATGCCTCTCTTTTGTGCTCAAATCTTCAAAACCTCGAGCACAAATCCCTTCGCGGATATTTCCAAATCTATTTCCTCAAACAAATTGCGATCGTCGCTTTGCGAAAACCCTAAGGCATCGACCCGATTTCAAAACTTGGAGTTTTCCCTGGCGATCCTCGTACGAACTCTAGTAGAAATTTAGGCTAAGCGCTTGGAATCGTCTTCGTGGCTTTTATGGTTCTTTTCGATCTTTCGGTGTTATATTGGATTCTAATCGGATTCGATTGATCTTTCGCACGTACGGATAGCACCTGAAGAAGCCGGCATCGACTCTGTTGAGGACACCACTCAACAAGCGTGCGAGCAAGGCAAGTCATCACACTCTTTGAACATATTGATCCCAATTGTGAAATGATATTATTTTAAACTTTAAACATACATGCTATACAGAGTTACCTGTACTTGTTATGCCATACCTTGTTATTGATTACCTTTAGAATTACTCCTTGTAACTCTTGATGTGATACAAACAACCGGAGAATAACTTCGGTAAACCGCTTAGCCATGCTATACTTAGATTCATGCATACTCATGACTTTATGAAAAGCTATGTGCTGGGGCAACTACCTTAGGGAAGGTAGTTGAGATACGGCATGTGGAGACATGAGCGCCACATTGCCATGAGAATGATGAAATGATTTTTGATGAAAATTGTAAGTACTAAACAAATGTTTTAGACTAGGGCAGCTGGACGATTTGGATGGATTCCAGAAAAGGCAAGTGCCGACCCTGGTCAATTAAGGACCGAGCCATGAGATAGCTGGGAGACGAGCCAGTACAACCGTACTTCTCGAATGGGTATAGACCTAGCGGAGTAGATAGCCGAGCGGAGGCGGTACCCTTGCATGGTGGTTCTTATGGATGAGATGAGATGTGGAAGAGATGATGGTAATTTGAAATTAATTTTAACTTGATGAATGAAATCTTCTCTTACCCCGGGTGCGCCAGAACTCCACTCACTGCTAGAAAATGACGGCTAGAGTGCATGAGGGCTTAAGTTCATGGAGCGGGTACTGCCAAAGTGAGGTTATCGAAAGGCTTTGCCGTGACCGTCTCATGTGTTGGGACGTAGGCTCATTTGTTGGGCTGTCGTGGAGTACGGGTAAAGTGTACATCCACTGCAGTGTGAATGAATCAATCTATTCGAATAGCCATGCTCGCGGATATTGAGCATCGTGACAAGACTTTCGCTTGGCTAGACTTTAAACTTTAAAATGCTGGGATGGGTTTGCATGATGATTTTTATTCGTGGTGGATCAACTTCTCGAGATGCGAGAAGGGTGAATTCCAGAAAACCATGACGAACCGGAGGCGGGAAGCCATCCTTGGAAATCACGATGGATGGTAGACAGAACCGTCACCGACTTAATGAACTATGGAGCTAAAACTTGACCATGCTAGTTACTAGGCTTGTGAAAAGATTTGTGAAAATTGGCTTTATGCAAAAGAGCACCAGCCATTCCTTGAATAACCCTATCATATGCATCACTTCCGTGTTGGCTTGCTGAGTACGGTGGGTACTCACCCTTGCTATATGCACAAACCTTCAGATGGTGGGAATGAAGAATCGGAGGATCCATATGCCTACTAGCAGGAAGGCGAAGAAGCTGATGGTGCTTACTAGGTCTTAGTCCCCGGTCGTTGCCTGTGGCAATCGACAAGCCGCTGCCTTTATTCTACTGCCTTATCTAATTTCTACTTTTGGGTTGTATCTGGACCATGAGGTCCTATGTGTTCGACATTGCCTTCGGGCCTACTATTGTAATAATTTCGTTGTAAGACTATTCGTGCATGTGCACCTGATTATTCAGTACTGTATTTCGTGGGTACCAAACTACTCGATCCAGGGAAATGGTACTATGAACACGAAAGATTCTCATTCCAAAAACGGGGGTCCACACCAGCCAAGCCATTGCGCCACCAGCATCGGCACACCATCACCAATAGAACCCCTCAAGAATTTCAACCGGAGACGCAGTGGGTACAAAGATTACAGTCGTCATCTCTAGCTCCGGCCGAAGTACCGCCGCAGGACTTCATCCCCAAATTCGTCTGCTCCGGTGAGTCATTGCCAAATTCCTTGCATTTGAACCATCTCGGGGTACCCAGCGACCTAATGATTGACTCCTCCTAGCGAAGCGTTGGCCGAGTCGAGCCAGCACCGTTACCCTGCCGTTTCCGCCACCGCCGCCGACGGTTTATCACGTTGCCAGGATCTCGCAGGCTTCGCCAAACCTATTGCACACACGAGTAAGTACCTAGAACCTTTGTAGATGCTCATACATGCATTATCTCGGCACGAATCGGTCCCTAGTTTAGTTGGACACTACACCCGAACCAGCACTGCCGCCTGTGCCCGCCGCCTGCGCTGCTCCGGCCACCAAAGTGCCCGAGAACACCACCTATAGGTTTGCACTGGGATGCTCCACATTTTTCCTTTTGGTCTCTTCTCCTGAATCTGCCGCCGTCCGCCGCCGGCGCGGCCGCAAAGCTCGTCGTCGCCGCTGCTCCGTCTCCTTTCCTGTTTCTACCTCACTGACGACTGGGCCCCACACCGCGCACGCGAAGGCCTCCTCTCAAACACATGAGCCACTGACCCAAGGGCCCCACACATCATAGAGACAGAAGCAGCAACCATCAGTATTTTTTTTTACAGAAAATAGAACACTTCTTTAAAAATTCATATAAAATCCGTTTGTAAACATTTTCAAATGAAACAAGTTTCTATGGACTCCTTAGATAATGAACTTTAATGTAGAACCATAAAACTTGCCACTCACTGCACTAGAAATATCCCAAAGATTTAAGTAAGTCAGGACACACATAAACCAAAGGAGAATTTGTAAAATTTCTAGAAAATTCAAATTAACTGCAAGTTGAGCAAACCCAAATTCTATGGATCCCTTGTCATACACTCTCTGACCTAGGAAAATAAAAAGTTATACTTCCCTTGAGTTAATGTTGGTAAAACTAAATTTAGGGAAAAGATACATTTTAGGACAGTCAGCTTTAAGGGATTTACTAAAAATTCACCTTACCATATTTTTGAGTAAACTTAGATTCTGTAGAATCAACCAAATATGTGCTTTTAAAATACAAAATAATACCATATGCCCCTGTGTAGTGTAATGCCTTAATTTAATTATAAATGAAACTAATGGTTTAAAACACCCACTAACCTGTAAGAATTATAGAAAATCCAATTTTTATCCTTTTTAGATGAGACAAGTTTCTATAAAACCAGGGATTAATGAATTCCCATTTAGTAAAATAAGGCATAGCCTTCATCCACAGAAATATAGAGAAAAGACTCTAAATAGGTAGCCTAGGTGCTAAACAAGGTAAATGTCATATGTATACCCATCTAAATGTGTAATATTGGTAATCATGCAAGCATGAAGAATAACTCTAGCTCTAGGTTATTAGAATAGAACATGTGGGCCAGTGAACCTCCATTTCCATCCCAAATTTACCAAAAACTCAGCACATTTAGCTCCATAGGCAAGACTTGAAACAATAGGTTAAACACCTACCTAGTAGTATTTTCTAGCATGGAAAATGTATACTTAGAGAAAGACCATCTAGGCTCCAAAAGTTGTTGCACCCAAAATTAGACCTATTAGCTACATTGTCCACTTTCAATCCCCTAAAGCAAAGTAACATGTTATGGACCTAAAACCCTAGGGCCACAACTATAGAGTACTATGGACCTAAAACACGTTATAGTTTTGTAAAATACTTACTAAAATTTATTATAGCTCTAAAAATTATGAAATAACTTGCATCAATCTTAGGAAACATTTTTCTTCACCTCTGGAAGGTATAGGTTAACCTCAAACCATAGGTAAAAACATTTTGGATCAATACCTAGTTAAATCCTACCCTACACCGAGCAAGTTCCAAAAATTAATAACTCCCAAAACAAAAGAGGTAAAATAGAAATTTCATCACCATAAATTATATCCATACAGCACCTAGCCACCATAAATAATCCATGCACTTTACAGCATATTTAATTTTTATATGTTTTCGGTATTTAACCATTATCGGTATTTTCCCTCTAGAGGATAATTTCGCGACGGTGAGAGGATTTGAATTCTAACTCATCCCAGGAAAGTTTACAGCAGCCAAGGCAAGTCGTTCCCCTCTTCTCTTTGATCACCATGAATCCCATGCTTTGAGGGATGAAAATATTTGTTTGCAAACTTGTATGAAATTTAGGTTGTATCGGTATTTTAAACTTGGGTATGGTAGGTATAACCTACTTGCTGCATTACCTCCTTGGATAATTTAATTCCTTGATATTTGTACCCCTGGGAATGGTTAGAGTACATCTTTTGTGCTCCAATAGATTAAAATGCTTTGTACAACCACTTGCTTAGCCCCGCCTAGTATTTTACAAATACTTGTTCCATCTACATTTAAAATGTGAATTTTGCTAAAGTGTGCCCTTGCTGGAATGGGCCCAATATGATGGGTATTTGCAAAACAAAATATGTAAAAGTATGATTTTGACTTGGGCGGCAAGTGGCTTACGATTGAGGTAATTGCATTTGCTGATAAGGGGAGTGTTTGCCCAAGTCGATTAAGGACTGAACTTGTGTCACCAACTTAAAGATACCGTACATCCACATGTGCTAGTATGGGATGGCCTTAGCCGAGTAATCTTCTTAGCACCTAGCCTTGCATTATGGTAGGCCGAAGTGTATGGGTTTGGATAACCCAGAGGAACTTCCTATTTACCCCGTCGTGGTAGTTTAGGTGACTAAGTCTGTCCAATACAACGGTATCGTGCCATGTGGGTGGGTTCCCGTCGTGTCCGCCACCACGGCGTTAAGTTAAGGCGAGGGCCCGCCACTTAACGGTTCTAGGTCTTATTCCGGTATGACCTAGGATGGAGGAAACACGTATCGTGCTGGTGCAAGGCTAGGGACTAAGTAGTGTAAAGGCTTCGTGATGACCTCTAGACTGTACTCAATGTGTAGAGTATGATGGTACTGATGGGTACCGAATAAACTAGAGTGATGCATTTCATGTGGGTAAAGCCGTACAAACTCTGTAGAGTTAATAAAACTAATCGATTAGCCATGCTCACGGTTAAGAGCGCTTTGGTGAAATGTCATGAGTATAGACTCATTTGTTTTAAAAATGTGATTATGTGTTTTCGACCATAAGTGTTGCGTTGTGTGAGTGTGTTGATAATTATATAGATATTGTGACTTGTTGTCATGGAGGATGACAAGGTAATGTTACGATGGAACCACACGTAAATTAATGATGAAACTTAAGAACTTGTCTTTGTTAATTGAAGCATCAACTCTTTTGCAAAACAATTACAAACCAAACCTTGCTTTTTGCTGAAATGGAACCACTTATATAGCTCTCCTTGATAATATGCCACGCATGTAGTATGTTAGGATTGATTTGTGCTTTCAGTACATTACTTGTTAATGTATTGACTCTTGTCGATTTGAAATATCTATTTTGGTTGCAGGTTTAGTTCTAGTTCTTAAGTGATGCGGATTCCCGATTTGCCTCTTCTAGGAAATGAACTTAACGGGGTAAACCCCTAGTCGATGTGCTTGTGGGCAGGTACTAAAGCCACCGCTGTTCGGTGCACCCTGATGTTTGTATATTAATTTGGACGGCCTATGTAATAGTAAAAATATTGATGTTATATGTAGCTTACTCTCATACTAGCTGTATTTACTTTGTATGCTCATGCTTGAGAAGAAAGTGTGAGTCTAACGCACTTCCTGGGAGTTAGATTGACATAGAGTATGAGTTAGGAATAATTGAGACGTTGTAGATCGTTAGCCATTTTGTCAAGTCTCCTGATTGTGTAACACATCTGGTCGCCACCTTCGAGTGGTTTGATGGGCACAATTCAGGCTGGAGTTGACTAGCAGACTAAAGGCCCAACAATGTCTCACTTATCCCTCTCTCGGGACTTCGGATGTCTCGTTTTACTTGTCTTATGAGCTGAACCGTTTTAGCTCGTATTGCAATAGAACGAGAGGTCCGGGCGTCTCCGACACATCATCTCCTCTTGCGCATTGGTACTACCCTACTCAACGACGTGTGTCGACCCCCGTTTTTGAGGACAGGAATCATTCGTGTTCATAGTACCATATCCCTGGATCGAGTAGTTTGGTACACACGAATACAGTTCTGAATTACCAGGTGGAAAGTGCACGAATAGTCTTACATCAAAATTATTACAATAATAGGCCCGAAGGCAATATCCAATACATATAGGACCTACTGGTCCGGATACAACCAAAAGCAAGATTTAGATAAGATAGCAGTCAGAAGGCAGCGGCATGTCGATTGCCACAGGCAACGACCGGGGACTAAGACCTAGTAGACGCCTTCTCCTCCATCGCCCACCTGGCAGTAAGCATAGGGGTCCTCCAGTTCTTCGTTTCCTCCATCTGAACGTTTGTGCGTATAGCAAGGATGAGTACCCAACGTACTCAGCAAGCCGACACGGAATGATGCACATGATAGGGTCATTCAAAGGATGGCTATGGTTCATTTGCACAAAGCCAATTTTCACAAATCATTTCTCAAACCTAATATCTAGCCAAGTTTGAGTTTCAGAGTATGTTAAAACAGCGATGGTTCTGTCTACCATCCATCATGATTTCCAAGGATGGCTTCCCGCCTCCGGTTCATCTTGGTTTTCTGGGGAGTCCACCCCTTCTCGCATTTCGAGAAGTTGAGTCCACCAGCACACAAAATCATTATGCAATCCCATCCCATCATTTTAAAATTTATGAGTCTAGTCACGGGAGAAACTTGTCACATTGCTCATTAACCACGAGCACGGCTATTCGAATAGATTGTCTTACTCACACTGCAGTGGATGTACACTTTACCCGTGCAACTACTCATTGAATGAGCTTTCATCCCTTCATATGAGATGGTCACGACAAAGCCTTTTGATAACTTCGCTTTGGCAGTACCCGCTCCATGAACTTAAATCGCTTTGGCAGTGAGAGGAGTTTGGGCGCTCCCGGGGTAAGGGAAAAACTTTCACAACATTCTCATTCATTACTCAACACTTAGGCCGCAGCCTTATCTCAAAAACCAGAACCAGCTCTTCACTCAAGAACCACTATGGGGGGATACTGCCTTCGCTCGGTTATCTACTCCGCAAAGTCTATACCCATTCGAGAAGTATGGTTGTACTGGCTCGTTCCAGGTTATAAGTCTCATGGCTCGGTCCTTAATTGACCAGGGACGGTTCTTGCCTTTACCGAAATCCACCCAAATCCATCCATCCGCACCCATCCAAAACATTGGTTTTGTACTCTTTTGTTTTTCCACCAAAACTATGTTCATCATGATCAAGGCAATGTGGCGCTCATGTCTCCACATGTCGTATTCCAACTACCTTCCCAAAGATAGTTGCCCAAGCACGAAGCTTCTTTGTAAAATCATGAGTATGCACGAATCTAATATAAGTAGGGCTAAGCATCTTACCGAAGTTATCCTCCGGTTATACCACATCGAAGGTTACAAAGATTAATTCTAATGGTAATCAACATCAAGGCAGGGTATATCAAGCATAAGTATTCATTTGTGTATAGCATGCAAATTTGTAATTTAAATCAACATCATTTTGCAAAGTAGGATCAATATGTTCAAAGGGAAGTGTTGACTTGCCTTGCTCGCACACTTGTTGGCCAGGGTCTTCAACGTAGTCAGTGCCTGCTTCCTCGGTTGCTATCCGTACGTGCGAAAAGCAATTGAATTCTATCAGAATTCAATAAAATACCAGGAGATCGAAAAGAACCTTAAAAATGACTCCAAATATTTAGCATAAAATTCTACTCGAGTTCGGACGAGAGTTTTTTTGGGATAAAATCCAATTTAAAAAGCGAGTTTGGGATTTTAGGGTTTTCGCAAAATGTCGATCCAATTTGATTAAGGGAATATATTTTTGAAAAGTGCTTGATCAAAAGAATTAGTCCTCGAGGTTTTGGAGGTTCGAGCACCAAAAGATTATATTTTTAATGGTGAAAGAAAATAGATAAACTATGGATTAAAACGACGCGAAACGAAATCTCTTAAAATCCGATTTTGATTTCGAATTTGCACGAGAGAAAATACACGAGAAAACAGTATATTTTTGCCCAAATATTTTCCTAAATATTTTCTAAATATTTTTCCTAATTTTTCTGAATTTTTCCATATTTTTTCCATTTTTTCTTTTTCCTCTTTCTTTTTTTCTTTTCTTTTCCCCTTTTTTCTCCTATTCATTTCCTTCCTCTCTGTTCGACCGCGCGCTCCCTCCTCTATTTCGGCCGGCGGCCAGCGCAAACGCAAGGGCAGCAGCCCGGGACTTACCGGCGGCGACAACGACGGTGAGGGAGGCGGCGGAGCACGGCGCACGGCGGCGACGGCTCGCGGCGGCTTGCGCGCAGCGCGCACGGCGGTGGCTTGCGGCGCACGGCGTGCGATGGCTTGCGGCGAGGAGAGGGGAAAACGAGGCGGCGAGGTGGGCGGAAAACGGGCAGGGCTCGGCCCCTTTTATAGGCGCGGCGAGAGAGAAACAGAGAGAGAGAGGGGGGGCCGGGCGCGATGGCGATCAGCGGAAGGCACACGACGGCGCGGATGGCGTGGCGGGCGTGGCGAACACGGGCGAGCGCGTGAGGACGGCGAGGTCTGACGCGGGGCGACGCGTGGCGCGGCGCGGGCGGGGTCCGGGCGCGGAGTCGAGGTGCGGCGCGCGCGGCGGCGGGACCAGGCGCGGGCGCGGCGCGTGGCGTCGCGCGCGCGGAGGCCGGTAGGGGCAGCGACGCGCGGAGGGAGTGGCACACGGGCGGGCGGTGGTTGGTATGCGTGGGCAACACACAGGGAGTGGCGCACGGCGCAGGGGCAGGTGCCGGGTACGGGCGAGCGCGGAGCGGCGCGTGTCGCGCGCACGGGCGGGGCGCGGTACGGTCGGTACGGCGTCAATCACTTGACATACGATGAATAGTGCGCTTTCCTAATTTTCTCGATTTTCATCTTTATTTTCCTAAATCTTTTTCCTTTCACTCTAAAAATTCAAATAAAATCTAATATTCCCAAAATTAGTTTAACAATATATTTTCAAACTTTTACCCCACTTTTTATTATTCAAAATATATTTTTCTTTTCTAATTTATTTTTTCTTTTAAATTCAAGAAAGTAAGACTTTGGTTAAAATTAATTTTCTAACTTCATATTTTCTTTTCAAAAATATCTTTATCACCCATATTTAAATAATATTTACTTTTCCATCATTAAATTATAGTTTAAACCAAGAGTATATACTTTTCAAAGTGACTTTTATAAATTCCCAAATCTTAATTATTTATTCCCTCCAATCTATATTTTGAACATTTTCCCCCATCCAGGATTTCAAAACACTTGGTTTTTCTCCAACCTCAAATTAAATCATTTCCAAAAATGAATTTTATGCAACCAAGTTGGCAAATAAGAAGCAATAAACACGATCAAGAAGCAACAAGCAAAAAGTTTTTGTGAGTTCCGATTTTTAATTCTCGGTTTTAAATTCTCCGATTTTCAGGGCGTTACAAACCTACCCCCTAACAATAAATCTCGTCCCCGAGATTTCTTACCATTCGCGGAATAGGTTCGAGTACTCGTTCTTCAAAAATTCTTCTTTTTCCCAAGTGGCTTCATCTTCAGTGTGGTTGCTCCATTGCACCTTGTACATTCGCCATGTCTTTGTCCTAGTCTTTTTCTCGGCTTCGTCCAAAATCTTTACGGGGTGTTCGGGGTATGTGAGGTCTCCACTGATAAGGACGTCTTTCGAGGGGATTTGTTCTTCCGGTGCTCGCAAACATTTCTTCAGTTGTGACACGTGAAAGACAGGGTGTACATCGGAAAGATTCTCCGGCAGGTCCAGTTGATAGGCCACTTCGCCTCTTCTGGCGCTTATCGAGAAAGGTCCAATGTATCTTGGCGCCAGTTTTCCTTTGACCTTGAACCTCATGGTTCCTCTTAGTGGCGAAACTTTCAAGTACACAAAGTCACCTATTTTGAATTCCAACTTTCTGCGGCGAGTGTCCGCATAGCTCTTTTGCCGAGACTGGGCTACCTTAAGCCGATCTCTTATCAGACGAACTTTATCTTCGGCTTCTCTAATGATGTCTGGTCCAAATACGGCTCGCTCACCGGTCTCTGACCACATCAACGGGGTTCAGCATCTCCGTCCAAACAAAGCCTCGTTCGGCATCATCTTCAGACTAGCCTGGTAGCTGTTGTTATAGGAGAACTCTGCATAGGGCAGACATTTCTCCCAGTCCTTAGTGAAATCCAATGCACATGCTCTTAGCATGTCCTCAAGGACTTGGTTTGTCCTCTCGGTCTGTCCATCAGTATGAGGGTGATAAGCAGTACTAAAGGCGAGGTGAGTTCCCAACGCCTCGTGAAACTTATCCCAAAAGTGAGATGTGAATTGAATACTACGATACGACACAATCCTTGTGGGTACTCCATGTAGGCACACAATTCTGGACATGCATAGCTCTGCCAATTTAGCGCTGCTATACCGAGTCTTGACCAGGATAAATCGGGCAGTCTTGGTCAGTCTATCCGCGATCACCCAAATGGAACCGTATCCAGTAGTAGTTTTGAGTAGTCCCACTATAAAGTCCATGCCTATTTCATCCCATTTCCACTTAGGGATCTTGAGTGGTTGTAGCAATCCTGCTAGTCGCTGATGCTCAGCCTTAACTCGTTGGCATACATCACATATGGCCACATATTCCGTTACGTCTCTTTTCATGTTGGGCCACCAGTATTCCGTTTTCAAATCCTGGTACATTTTGGTGCTGCCCGGGTGTAGCGATTAAGCTGACTCATGGGCTTCTTTTAAGATTAGCCTTCTCAATCCGCCTTTCTCTGGTACATAAATCCTTTTACGATACCATAGGGCTCCATCATCGTCGGTCGTGAATTCCTTGGCCAGACCTTCAGCCATGCGCTCTTTGATTAGCCGGATTTCCTCACAATCCTTTTGGGCTTCCTTAATCTGACTTCGTAGGAGGGGTTGTATCTCCAGCGAACTCAGTTGTCCATGCGGAATCAACTGTAGGTTAAGCTGAGCTATTTCTTCTTGAAGCTCGTTGGCCATATATTCCATCCTTAGTTGGTTGCACTGGGCTTTGCGGCTCAAAGCGTCAGCTACAACATTGGCCTTACCAGGGTGGTAATAGATTCCTAGATCACAGTCCTTGATTAGTTCCAGCCACCTTCTCTGGTGCAGGTTAAGGTCTGTCTGGGTAAAGAAATACTTCAAGCTCTTGTGGTCCGTGTATATATCACAGTGGTTTCCAATCAGGCAATGCCTCCAAATCTTCAAGGCATGCACCACTACGGCCAATTCTAAGTCATGGGTGGGATAATTCTCCTCATGAGGTCACAGTTGTCTTTAGGCATAAGCCACAACCTTTCCGTCTTGCATTAACACGCCTCCTAATCCTTGTCGAGATGCATCACAGTATATAACGAAGTCTTTCCGATTGTCTGGTAGGACTAAGATCGGGGCGGTGGTTAACTTTTCATTGAGCTGGTCAAATGCCTGTTGACACTGCTCAGTCCATGCATACTTCTTTTACTTCTTCAATAGTTGGGTCAGGGGTCGAGCTATCTTAGAAAATCCTTCTATAAACCTCCGGTAATATCCAGCCAATCCCAAGAAACTTCTAATCTCTGTTACCGACTGGGGTGCTTTCCATTTGGTAACAGCTTCGACCTTGGCGGGGTCTAGTGCTACGCCTCCTGCTGAGATTACATGTCCGAGGAAAGCTACTTCCTTAAGCCAGAATTCACACTTGCTGAATTTGGCATATAGCTGGTGCTCTCGCAGCTTCTCTAGTACCAGGCGCAAATGTTCTGCGTGTTCTTCATCATCCTTGGAATAGATGAGGATATCATCAATGAACACTACCGCGAACTTGTCCAGATATTCCATAAATACTTTGTTCATGAGGTTCATGAAGTAGGCTGGGACATTGGTCAGTCCGAAAGACAATACTGTGAACTCGTACAAGCCGTAGCGTGTAGAGAATGTAGTCTTGGGTATATCCTCAGTCCTAATTTTCAGCTGATGGTATCCAGATCGAAGTTCGATCTTTGAGAACACTCGGGCTCCCTTGAGCTGATCGAACAAGTCGTCGATTCGAGGTAACGGGTACTTGTTCTTAATGGTAACCTCATTCAATGACCGATAGTCTATGCACATTCTCATGCTTCCGTCCTTTTTCTTAACGAACTGTACTGGGGCTCCCCACGGTGAAGAACTAGGGCGTACGAAGCCTTTCTCTTGCAGTTCCCTTATCTGCTTCTTAAGTTCTTCCAATTCGTTCACCGGCATCTGGTAGGATCTTTTAGCTATGGGGGCGGTGCCAGGCATGAGGTCAATGATGAACTCTATGTCTCGGTCTGGGGGCATTCCCGGTAGTTCCTCAGGAAATACATCCAGGTAATCCTGGATTACTGGCATTCCAACTATGGGTAATATGGTGAATATTCCCATAGCTCGGTCACAGAGCATAGGGTCTTGATCCATGGCTACTGTCATCGGTGATCCCCATGGGATAGATAGGGTAACTTCTCTTCATCCACAGTCTAGTACCCCTCGGTTCTTGATTAACCAAACCATTCCTAATATGACATCCAGGGTTTGGGGTGGCAAAACCATAAGGTTCGACAGGAATACCACGTCCTTGATCCGAATGGGCACATTAATGCACGCATGGGGTATGGTTACATCTCCCCCGAGTGAATGTACTACTATTGGTCTCTTAAGGTCTACTCGGTGCAAGTTGTGCTCTTCGCTTATTCTTGACGATATAATTGAATGCGAAGCTCCAGAATCAAACAAAACTTTAACTGGTACAGAATGGATAGAAAACATACCCATTAGCATGCTTTGGTCCTCCTGATCTTCCTCAGCACGCACATGGTTAACCTGACCACGCGGAATCCGGTTGCAGCTTCCTTTGGTTGGGGCATTCTGAACAAACTACGTCCAGGTGCCGGAGCAGGGGTTCCTCGTACTGTGATGGCGTTGGCTCTGGTGCGGTTGGGGGTGTTGCGCGGCTTAGGGCAGCTATTGGTGTAATGCCCAAACTCTCCGTAGTTGAAGCAGTTGACATTCCTTGTTCCTGGGGCTGCCAAAGTAGGTGCCAGATTACGAGACGGTGTTGCAGGTAGCCTGCTGACGTTGCCGGGTGCGGCAGGGCGATTAGTTGCCACTATGATTGGCTTCCAAACTGACGGGGTTGCTCCTTTGGGTCGCTGGGGTGTTCCTTGAATTGGACGGGCCATTGCAAGCCTTCTTTTTGGTTGTTTTCAACCGTCCTTTGGTCATGCTCAAGCCTCACGACCTTGTTGATGAGGCTCGGAAGTGGTGTGGTCCTTGCTGATCATTGATCCTCTCAACTCATCATTTAGTCCTTCGATAAACTTATCCATCTTCTCTTCTTTGTCTGCTAGGTCGCTTGTGGCGTAACGTGCAAGCTGCGTGAACTTGTTAAGGTACTCTTGTACCGTGGTGTTGCCTTGGCGCAACCAACGAAACTTGTTTTTCTTCATCCTCATAACTGCAGCAAGAACGAAGTTTTCACGGAAGGCTGCTGTGAATTCTTCCCAAGTGGGTTCACCAGCATCTTCAGCCCGGGTTTCCTTGTAGGTGTCCCACCAGTCACTTGCGGGTCCTTCCAGCTGATTGGTGGCGAAGACGACTCTGTCAGTTTCCCGTACTCGGACGAGAGTCAACTTCTTCTCGACTACCCTTAGCCAATCTTCGGCATCCATGGGTTCATCTACCGAGGAAAAGGTAGGCGGTTGGCTCGCATAAACTCGCCAAGGTTTGATCCTTCGCGTTGTCCTTGGTTGTTGGCGATAGCTTGAAGCAGTTGGGTCTGTAAAGCCATGACTTCCGCTAAGGTGGAGGGGTTAGGCTCTAGTGGGTTTTCAGTAGCTGCAGGGGCTCTGCGACGATGCGCCATCTGAACAACGGGGATGAGGTAAGGGACTTGATTTGCTAACGTCACGATACTAAGGAATTTTTCTTTGAGTTGTTTGAGGTGATCTTTCAAAGCAAGCTTGGTGGAATAAACTCATTTATGACATAACATGGAACTTTATATCAGTTCATAGATGTTACATCAGGGGATACATTGGACATGTGTAGTCCATACAACACAATACAACAACACTAACATCGTTATAGGGTCTCATACATAAAAGGGGTAGGGGCATGGTCATTGCTGTCTTAACTCCATCCAAAGCAAGACCAAAGCTGCTGCTGGTATCCAAACTAGTCATCCAGCCATCCGCATGATCTAGGTGCTGGCAGAGGGTGATCCTTGGCCGAAGCGAATCGAAGTCCCCATGGCTCAGAGGTAGTGGCCTCAGAGTCATGTCTGATCTCCTGCTTGGTGGCCTGGTGCTCTTCGGGCAGTCCTAAGGGTGATAGGACCACCAGTGAGTGTCATGCGGCGGGTAGGAGCTTCCTCCTCTGATGGATCTGTGTCACTGAGCTCCCACTTGATCTCCATAGGTTCTGTCTAAGATTCGGAGTCAGTGTTGATCTGGATGGGGTTATCCTCTCCCGAACTAGGCTCGGATGGTGCAGCCGTGGAAATCGGGGTGGGCTCCGATGAGGTAGCAGCAGTAGGGTCGATCAGGTATGGTCCTGACTCAGTGCTTAGAATGAATGCTTGCTCCATCATTGCTTGAAAGGTGGTCAAGCATGCTGGAGTCATGAAGTAGTAGTGGTGGGGCACAGGAGCAGGGGGTGTTGGTGTGGCTGGAGTAGAAGTAACAGCGGCGGGGACAGGGTTGAAGCAAAGTTGTGCTTCCAGTTGGCCAACCTGTTGCTGGCTTTTCCTAAGCTGTTCCTCCAACTCAACCAAAGCTTCTCGACAAGCCACATAACGATCAGAGAGCTGCTCGTATTGGGCGCCGTTAGCTTGCAGCTGGGTCTTCAGCGAGTCGATCTGGTCTCCACAGTTTTGGTGTTCCTCCTCCAGATCATTCAGGCGTCGCTGCTGCTCGTCTATCTCGAGTAATGCCTCTTCATAGCAATCATCAGTTGTTTCCGCCCAGCAAGACAAATGGGTAACCATGGGATTATAGCAGCAAGGGGTGGCCTCCATGGTACAGACTAGGTTGCCTTCCTCTCGGTAGGGATGGTGTACGAACTCGGTTACTGTAAGCTCAGCACGGTGGATGGCGTTGAGGCGTAGGAATGCCTCGCGGGCTGCATCCTGAAGGGCTGCCTCTATCAAATCTCTATGGTAACATGTGTAGAAGCAATAGGGTGTCTCGCTCCCAATACGGGCCTCAACTGAAACCGCAGCTTCCCATACTGGGTGTCCCTCAGTGCCATGTCTTCTGATCCGGTAGGTGGGTGCGTCCGGGTATCTTAGGCACCATAGCAACAGCTGGAGTTGTGACACGAATCCTTCCTCCCGCGGAACCCTGATCTCCCAAACTCCAACATGGTCTGACGTCTGTTTTGAAGGTAACTTAGGGTCAGAGAGGGGTAATATCAAACAATTTTAGTAGAGGAATGGGGATAAGAGTACAAGGGAAAACATATTTGTTTTGTGAAAATAGTTTGTACTTTCAAAATAGTCCTATGTAGGGATATCTCCCTTTAACCAGCTATTCAGGGGTAGGGCGCCAGTTGGTCTTATCCTACAGTCGCACTGCTCTGATACCAGCTCTGTCGACCCCCGTTTTTGAGGACGGAAATCTTTCGTGTTCATAGTACCATATCCCTGGATCGAGTAGTTTGGTACACACAAATACAGTTCTGAATTACCAGGTGCAAAGTGCACGAATAGTCTTACATCAAAATTATTACAATAATAGGCCCAAAGGCAATATCCAATACATATAGGACCTACTGGTCCGGATACAACCAAAAGCAGAATTTAGATAAGATAGTAGTCGGAAGACAGCGGCATGTCGATTGCCACAGGCAGCGACCGGGGACTAAGACCTAGTAGACGCCTTCTCCTCCATCGCCCACCTGGCAGTAAGCATAGGGGTCCTCCAGTTCTTCCTTTCGTCCATCTGAAGGTTTGTGCGTATAGAAAGGGTGAGTACCCAATGTACTCAGCAAGCCGACACGGAATGATGCACATGATAGGGTCATTCAAAGGATGGCTATGGTTCATTTGCACAAAGCCAATTTTCACAAATCATTTCTCAAACCTAATATCTAGCCAAGTCAAGTTTGAGTTTCAGAGTATGTTAAAACGGTGACGGTTCTGTCTACCATCCATCATGATTTCCAAGGATGGCTTCCCACCTCCGGTTCATCATGGTTTTCTGGGGAGTCCACCCCTTCTCGCATTTCGAGAAGTTGAGTCCACCAGCACACAAAATCATTATGCAATACCATCCCATCATTTTAAAATTTATGAGTCTAGCCATGGGAGAAACTTGTCACGTTGCTCATTAACCACGAGCATGGCTATTCGAATAGATTGATTTACTCATACTCCACAACTACTCATTGAATGAGCTTTCATCCCTTCATATGGGATGGTCACGACAAAGCCTTTCGATAACTTCGCTTTGGCAGTACCCGCTCCATGAACTTAAATCCTCTTGCACTCTAGCTGTCCTTTCCTAGCAGTGAGAGGAGTTCTGGGCGCTCCCGAGGTAAGGGAAAAACTTTCACAACATTCTCATTCATTACTCAACACTTAGGCCGCAGCCTTATCTCAATAACCAGAACCACCTCTTCACTCAAGACCCACTATGCAGGGATACTACCTCCGCTCGGCTATCTACTCCGCTAGGTCTATACCCATTCGAGAAGTATGGTTGTACTGGCTCGTTCCAGGTTATAAGTCTCATGGCTCAGTCCTTATTGACCAGGGACGGTTCTTGCCTTTACCGGAATCCACCAGAATCCATCCATCCGCCCCAGTCCAAAACATTGGTTTTGTACTTTTTTGTTTTTCCACCAAAACTATTTTCATCATGATCAAGGCAATGTGGCGCTCATGTCTCCACATGCCGTATTCCAACTACCTTCCCAAAGATAGTTGCCCAAGCACGAAGCTTCTTTGTAAAATCATGAGTATGCATGAATCTAATATAAGTAGGGCTAAGCATCTTACCGAAGTTATCCTCCGGTTATATCACATCGAAGGTTACAAAGAATAATTCTAATGGTAATCAACATCAAGGCAAGGTATATCAAGCATAGGTATTCATTTGTGTATAGCATGCAAATTTGTAATTTAAATCAACATCATTTTGCAAAGTAGGATCAATATGTTCAGAGGGAAGTGTTGACTTGCCTTGCTCGCACACTTGTTGGCCGGGGTCTTCAACGTAGTCAGTGCCTGCTTCCTCGGTTGCTATCAGTACGTGCGAAAAGCAATTGAATTCGATCGAATTCAATAAAATACTAGGAGATCGAAAAGAACCATAAAAACGACTCCAAATGTTTAGCCTAAAATTCTACTCGAGTTCGGACGAGAGTTTTTTGGGATAAAATCAAATCTGATTTAAAAATCGAGTTTGGGATTTTAGGGTTTTCACAAAATGTCGATCCAATTTGATTAAGGGAATACATTTTTGAAAAGCACTTGATCAAAAGAATTAGTGCTCGAGGTTTTGGAGGTCCGAGCACCAAAAGATTATATTTTTAATGGTGGAAAGAAAATAGATAAACTCCGGATTAAAACGACGCGAAAACAAAATCTCCGAAAATCCGATTTTGATTTTCGAATTTGCACAGAGAAAATACACAAGAAAACAATATATTTTTGCCCAAATATTTTCCCAAATATTTTCTAAATATTGTTCCTAATTTTCCTGAATTTTTTCATATTTTTTCCTTTTTTCTTTTTCCTTTTCTTTTTCTTTTCTTTTCCCTTTTTTGTCCCATTCCTTTCCTTCCTCTCTGTTCGACCACGCGCTCCCTCCTCCTGTTTCGGCCGGCGGCCGCGCAACGCAAGAGCGGCGACCCGGGGACTTACCGGCGGCGACGGCGACGGCGAGGGGAGGCGGCGGAGCACCGGCGCACGGCGGCGACGGCGGTGGCTTGCGGCGCACGGCGGGCGATGGCTTGCGGCGAGGAGAGAATGGCGAGGGAGAGGGGGAACCGAGGCGGCGAGGTGGGGGGAAGAACGAGGAGGGCTCGGCCCCTTTTATAGGTGCGGCGAGAGAGAAATAGAGAGAGAAGGGGGGCACAGCGCGGCGGCGGCGGCGTGCAGGCGGAAGGCACGCGGCGGCGCGGGATGGCGGGCCGAGCGCCGCGAACGCGGTGCGCGCGAGGACGGCGGGGTCCGGCGCGGGGTGACGCGTGGCGTGGCACGGGCGGGGTCCGGCGCGGAGTCGAGGCGGGCGCGGCGCGGCGACGGGACCGGGCGTGGCGCGGAGGCTGCACGGCCGGCGACACGCGGCGGGAGTGGCGCACGGCACGGGAAGGCGCCGGACGCGGGCGAGCGTGGCGCGGCGCGTGTCGCGCGCGCGGGCGGGCGTGGTACGGCCGGTATGGCGTCGAGCACTTGACGGACGATGAATAGTGCACTTTCATAATTTCCCGATTTTCATCTTTATTTTCCTAAATCTTTTTCCTTTCACTCTAAAAATTCAAATAAAATCTAATATTCCCAAAATTGGTTTAACAATATATTTTCAAACTTTTCCCCCACTTTTTATTATTCAAAATATATTTTTCTTTTCTAATTTATTTTTTTCTTTTAAATTCAAGAAAGTAAGACTTTGGTTAAAATTAATTTTCTATCTTCATATATTCTTTTCAGAAATATCTTTATCACCCATATTTAAATATTATTTACTTTTCCATCATTAAATTAGAGTTTAAACCAAGAGTATATACTTTTCAAAATGACTTTTATAAATTCGCAAATCTTAATTATTTATTTCCTCTAATCTATATTTTGAACCTTTTCCCCCATCCGGGATTTCAAAACACTTGGTTTTTCTCCAACCTCAAATTAAATCATTTCCAAAAATGAATTTTATGCAACCAAGTTGGCAAATAAGAAGCAATAAACACGATCAAGAATAAACAAGCAAAAAGTTTTTGTGAGTTCTGATTTTTAATTTCCGGTTTTAAATTCTCCAATTTTCAGGGCGTTACAACTTGTCAGAGCGCTCTTGCCTTCAACTTCACCTTCATTAGCAGCGCTGTTGACGAGAAAAATCAACACCCAGCCTGGGAGATCTACTTTGCTCCAGTGCAGGTCCTAGAATCAATGAAGCACGGGCCTGCAATCAGTTTGATCCTACCACTTACAAGATATACAAAGCAGCCAGAAGCAAAGTATATCAGCCAATAGGTCAATAACCAATATAACTGATCGGCCAATCAGCCGATGACGCGATCCCAGCCGATACTGACACCAGCCGATGCAGCTAGGGTTTCAATCCATCGGCTGCACGTTGAGCAAACATCTATGTAAAGGTGATCGACCGACGATAACATGATGATATAGCAATGTAATATGGCACAAAGCAATCACATGATAAAATAGATACTGACTTAAAGATTAAAACACACATCGGCTGGAAGTCCGATGTCATTAAATCCAAATGATTAAATATCCAATGAAGCCTCTGCTGCAATCGGCTTGATCCAACTTGTGTACATTCCTTGCAAGCCGATGCGATATCCAAATAATTCATCGGCTGAAACCCCGATGAAACCCTTATTGGCAACCAACAGGCAGGTTAGAGATTATGGTTCTAATCATGACTTAGTAGGTCAAACTGAATTGATGCAGCACTAAGTATGAAAAGAAACACAATATGTAGACAATCAAGCCTTTGACTTATTTTCAGGGTGGTAGATGCCTAAGCTAACCTAATCTAGTAAAAAATTTAGCCGGTATCAGTAGAAACCCTAAAGTGAGAGACAATTGATAGAACTAAATTGAAATACCAAGACTAGATTAACAGATGCATATGATAAATAGGCAAGCAAACATGTTAACCAAACCGAAATAATCCAAGAGGTCGAATGTACTGATGTAGCCTTGGGAAATGCCGACATAGCCAATACAATTGCCTTGGTCGGCTAACCCTCCGGTGAAACATTAGTATGAACCTATCGGCTTAACAAGACTTAGATTATCGATAACAATCTAGTAGGTCGGACCTAACCAATGCAGCACGAGATTGTATATGATAATCTAATACTCGAGGAGCCGATAGATCTACCTAATGTGATGGATATAACAAATCTACCTAAAGCAATATTACGTTTACAGAAACATCGACTTGATGAGAATATCAAACCTAACCGAGAAAGTCCTAACTAAGCCGATGTATCTATGAATGATAATGAAATTAAAGATAGATACCATATACCTAGGCCGGCGGGACCTTGGACTTACCCCTTCGCCGAAGATCGAAGCTGATGCAACCCCGCGTCGGGTGCCAAGTCTCGCCGGATGATGAACAAAGTGGAAAAGGTAAAATGTGGCGATGCGCTGAATTGTATTGATCGTGAGAAAGATTACATGAACCCTGGGCTTACATATTTATACCCATGGGCTAATAGAGATCCTCACATATTACAAATCCAAACTTTCCTAAAGATAAAAGGAAACAAACCGAATCCTTACCGGATACTAACACACTTTCCTAAAGATAAAATAGGAAACTAACAAACTCTTCCTAATTAATAGATACAATTGTCTTTTTAGGACTCTATCCTTATATGGCAATACTCATGAAGCACATCATCTTGATATGACGGTGTCTCCAATGTTGTCGTACCGAAATCGGCTACATCAGCTTGCCTTGTCCGATTCGATATCAGCCGATGGACACCTTAGCCGATTCGGGCTCCGAGGCTTACCAAATTCTGCTGTTAACAAGCGCCCAATTAGATTAATTTGTCTTGGTGAGGACGGGGTAGCTACTCCCGTAGCCCACCTCACGAATCATTCTCTGGATCACGATGCCTTCTTTGGTGGAGCCGTCGGCGACCTTCTTTGAATCACTCATGGAGCCGTCGACCTTGTCACCCATAAACACCCTGGTCCGAATGAATCCGCTCTGATACCAATTGTCAGAAACACGCCGGAGAAACAATTTCACCGCCAAGCTCATGGTCAAGAACACACGTGGACACAATGGACATTGATTTGTGCAGTAACTTGACAGCTTTTCCTGTGTCTCTTCTATTGCTTAAATAGACTTATTACAAGGTAAGAAAATTTTCCTTCCAAATCAGGCCGGTTGTACAATCCCTAATTGAAAAACTTCTAAAATTAGCTACCGTGTAAACTAGGAAAGCGTAAATCAAGCACCCAAGGATTATCCCTAACAATATCCTCCTAAGCCTTGTGATGGGAGCTACATATATCGATCAGGCCAATCTTAGAACACAGCTCATGGAACTTGGTCTTTCCAAGCAGCTTCGTGAGAATGTCGCTTAGCTGTTCCTCGCTCCTGATGAACTCGACTTTGATCTGGCCTGCTTCAGCAGACTCCTGGACTAGATGATATTTAACTTCAACAGACTCCTGGACTAGATGATATTTAACCTTGATGATATTTAACTCCAGTCCGTGGAGTACTGTATTCTTGATCAAAGCAATGGCATACTTGTTGTCCACCCTTAACATTGGAACTCTTGGTGCCAATCCTTGCACCTCTGCTAGCACTCTGGCTAGACACAATGCCTGACAAGCAGCATTAGCAGCTACCATGTATTATGCCTCACAGCTTGATTGTGCCACCACCTTCCGCTTCATCGATTGCCAGGTGATTGGGATGCTTCACCCCAATCGTGAACTTTCTAGCATCAACATCACCCGCATAATCACTATCACTAAAACCTGTTAGTTGAGCTTCCTTCTCCTTCCTCCTGCCAAACCAGAGACCCCAGTTCTTGGTCCCTTCCACACAGCGCAGAATGTGCTTCACTGCCACGAGATGATCCTCTCATGGTTCTTCCAGGAATCGGCTTACATACCCAAGAGCAAAAACAAGGTCAGGGCGGGTGTTAACCAGATACCTTAGGCTCCCCACGATGCTCCTGTACACGGTGGCGCCAACCAATGGCTCTGTACTGAATTTGCTCAGCTTCAGGCGTGTCTCCATTGGCACCTAACAGGGATTGCACCTTGCCATGCCGCTCTTCTCTAGAATCTTGGCGGCGTAAGCTCCCTGGCTGAGAGAGATTCTACTCCCGCTCTGCTTCACTTCAATGCCAAGGTAGTAGTGAAGCAGTCCTAGATCACTCATCTTGAACATGGCCGTCATCTCCTGCTTGAACTGTTTGATGTCGACGTAGCTGGCGCTGGTGATCACCAGATCATCAAAGTACACATCGACCTCCAGTTGCGCATCGTCGTTTCGTCTGGCATAGATGGCGTGCTTTGAGGGGTTTCTCCTGAAACCGAGCGACAAGAGTGTGTCGTCCAACTTCATGTTCCAGGCCCTCGACGCCTGGTGCAGTCCATACAGCTCCTTCTGCAGCTTGAGCACCACGTGCTCCTTACCGTTGATGACGAAACCAGCCAGTTGTTTCACGTACACCTCCTCCTATAGGTCGCCGCTCAAGAATGCTGATTTGACATCCATGTGGTGCACCTCCCGCCCCTCGTGCTCCATAAGGGCGATGAGCAGGTGCATCAAGTCTAGCCTCGCCATTGGCACAAATACCTCATCGTAGTCGATGCCATGCTGCTGTGTGTATCCCTTTGCCACGAGACGCACCTTGTGCTTGGACACCGTCCCATGCTCGTCCCTCTTCACCTTCCACTTCAGGCTGATCACCTGTCGCCCAGGAGAAAGATCAACAAGCATCTAAGTCTTGTTCTCTTCAATTGACTCCATCTCCTCCAGCTCGGGCTGCATTCTGCTTCGTCGAACGAGGCCGGCTCATCTAATCTTATGGCATGCAGCTCCTCTACAATCAGTGCCCACGGTGCAAGCCCGAGCAGCAATGTTGGCCCGACGATGTCGTCGATCTTGTGGAAGCGAAGCGGAGCATCCTTGTCATGGTCGTTGTCCAGGTAGTCATCGATCCCACCAGCGGGCGATGAGAAAAACTCCATTGCATGCACCCCGCCTGACCCTCCTGGTGCTTCCTCCGTGGTGGCATGCGGCGATGGTGGTGGTGTCAGCTCGCTTCCTGCTGGAGCCTCCCCAGGTGCCTCGACGACTCCCTCACCCGCCGAAGTTGCTTAGCCTATGATGGAGTATTCCACCATGAACATGTCGTCGTCGTCTCCTGTCACGTGGGAGTTGCTGCTCGCGCCCTAGTCCCAACAGGTTTGCTCGTCGAACACGACGTCCCACGTCACATGGACAATCTTAGTGACGGGATCATAGGTTCGATACACCTTTGTTCCACGCTCGTAGCCAACGAAGATCATGTTTTGCGGCCTCGATCCTCCAGCTTCTTCAGATGAGACATGGTATTGTAGACGTAGACGATGCAGCCGAACGTTTTGAGGTGGTGCATGGCTGGCTTGTTCCTGTACCAAGCTTCGAATGGTGTCATCCCATCCACGCTCTTCGTTGGGCATCTATTCCGACACTCCACCACGCCGTTTTGCTGAGGACTGTAGGGCGCAGTGTGTTGACGGTGGATGTTGTCCGCCGCGCAGTACTCGGCGAACTCAATCGCAGTGAATTCACTCCCTTGATCAATTCGAAGAGCCTTTAGCTTGACTCCAGATTCACCTTCCACCCGTGTCTGGATTTCCTTGATAGCAGCCGCAACGCGATCCTTCGAAGGAATCGCAGCTACCCACATATACCCATCAACAGGAAGTACCTATTACCTCTTGGCCTCACTGGCATAATGGGACCACACAGGTCCCCATGCACCAGCTTCAGAAGCTGCTGCGCCTAGTACTCTGTTTAGGTCGGGAAGGAGGTGCACCTCTGGTTGCCCGACTGGAAAGCTTCGCACACCCGCTTCACCTGGCCAAGCTCCGGCAGCCCTTGAACCAGCTCCTCCCGAGCTAGCTTCCATAATGCCGCCATGTTGACGTGGCAGAAGCTTTCATGCCAGCGCCACACCACCTCGTCGTCAGCACCACGCACCGCCAGGAACACCGGCTGCGCCATCTTGATGCGGAGCTGGTACAGGCGGTTTGCCACGCACGACACCTTGGCCAGCAGCTTGCCCCAAGGCTCCCGAATCCTCATGACTCCATTGTCAATCCTGATCCTGTAGCGCACTTCATCTAGTTGTCTGATGCTCACGATGTTTGTTGTCAACCGGGGAATTTAGTAGACCCCAGAGAATGAGCGAAGTTCACCATTCTTGCACCCAAACATGAGCGTGCCACGGCCCTCGATCCGTGCCACCGAATCGTTGTTAAAACGGACGGTGCCCAGCACCGTCATGTCTAGCTTCGAGAAGGCGGCCCTGGACCCGAACATATGGTTGGTTGCCCTGGTGTCTAGGACCCATGTCTCCGCCTCGCATTCCTGCACCTCTCCAAGCTGGACGAAGAACTTCTCTCCACGGATCTCGACCTGTGACCCGGATACCGTATTTCCTGCTTCACATTCGCCGTCGTCATGTGCTTGCCCCGCCAGAGAGCAAGCGGTAGCAAGATAGCTGTCAGGGAGGTGGCCGCCAGTGACCCAATTGGCGCTGCTCTGGAGGATAGCGGCGACACGGGTAGGAGAATGGTTGGGGACGACTTGACGAGGAGAAGGGATGCCTTCCCTTCCTCCTGGACCGTGTGGGCCTGCTCCGACTTAGCCTTCAACGGGCATTCGCGGGCCCAATGGCCTAGCTTCCCACATTTCTTGCATTCATCACCAGTGGACTTACCAAGTGATTGTCCGCTCGACGACCGGCCTCCACGCCCACTACCGCGCCCGTGTCTTCCTCCTCCACGGTGCCCTGCGCCACACTGCCAGAGTGGTTCTCTGCCTCCCTTTTCTTTCGCCGAGCGTTCCACTCCTTCGTGAGATAGAACTGCTCGTCATGCTGTAGCGCTCCCTGAGCCTCCACGATGGCCTCCTCTGCAGCTTTCAGTCTCCCCTCCAAATCCAAGACTATGAGGGTCAACATGTCAAGGAGCATCGTGATCGCGAGAACAATCTGCTTGAGCCACGGTGGAACGCCACGGACGATCTTCTCCATGATCTTGGCCTCCTAAACCCTTGCACCAAGCATGGCAAGCATCTTTGCCATGCAACTTAGGTGTAAGGCGAAGTCTTCGACGGCGAGCCATCGTTGAGCGTCGCTGGGTCGAACTTCCGTCGAAGCTAGACGGTGCCAGATTTCTTCATGTGGTTGTTGCTGACCCGCATCTCTGGGATGGTCTTCCAGGCCTCCTTCGTCGTATCCTTGTTAGCGATGGCCGACACCATCTCCGGTGGCACCGTGCTAAAGAGAGCGTCGAGCGCCATCATCTCCTCTTGCGCATTAGTACTACCCTGCTCGACGGCGTGCCAGAGCGCTCTTGCCTTCAGCTTCACCTTCATTAGCAGCGCCCAATCAGATTAATTTGTCTTGGTGAGGGCGGGGTAGCTACTCCCGTAGCCCACCTCACGAATCATTCTCTGCATCACGACACCTTCTTTGGTGGAGCCGTCGGCGACCTTCTTTGAATCACTCATGGAGCCGTTGACCTTGTCACCCATAAACACCCCAGTCCAAATGAATCCACTCTGATACCAATTGTCAGAAACATGCCGGAGAAACAACTTCACCACCAAGCTCAAGGTCAAGAACACACGCGGACACAATGGACATTGATTTGTGCAGTAACTTGACAACTTTTCCTGTGTCTCTTCTATTGCTTAAATAGACTTATTACAAGGTAAGAAATTTGGCCTTCCAAATCAGGCCAGTTGTACAATCCCTAATTCAAAAAACTGCTAAAATTAGCTACTATCTAAACTAGGAAAGCCTAAACTAGGAAAGCATAAATCAAGCACCCAAGGATTATCCCTAACACAGGACGGCGCCATACCGTCCTCGCCATCCTTGTGCAGCGGGGAGAAGGCAACGACCGAGCCAACCACACCTATAAAAGGGATGGACCGAGATGCCATGGTTGCCCATCCATCTCCACCTCCACCCCGTCGAGCTGCCTCACCTCTCTACCTCACTATTCCACCGCTACTTTGCACCTCCCCCATCCCTGCTTGCCGTCGGAGCAAGTTCGCTTCCACGCTCGTGCCGACACTGCCGGAACAAGGAGGAGACATCGCTTGACACCATGACCGATCAACATCAGCCGCCCCGCACGTCGTCATCTCAGCTCTGCGTCGACCGCCCCCAACCTGTACCCTAACGCCCACCGTTATGCTCTTTCCTTCACTTGGTTGTACCTTTTCTCGACCGCCACACGGTGAGCTTCTGCTGCCCTCCCTTCCTCTCTCTCTCCCTCGGCCGCCACCACTCCCAGTAGCCGCCTATCTGCCCACGTTCAATCACCGCATCGAGCCGTCTTGGCCCTTGCGTGCACCGCCGCTAAGCTCGCCGGAGGGCGATCAGGTCCAGCGACCCCTCCTCGACCCACTTTGACTGGCCCCACCTATTAGCTACTAGATGATTTTTGTTTACAAAAATAATTGGTTAAATAATTAAAATTCTATGGGCCCCACTTGTCAGTGAACTAAACATCCTCGGCCAGAAAAGGACAAAATAGAGCACAGTGACTTTTCACAATTATTTGATTTAATTCAAATTTGAATCTTCAAACCATCATAACTTCTTCATTTTAAGTCCAAATCCAGTGAAACTTTCACCTAAATTCATCTAAAATTAAGATCTATCCATGGGAACTGTTTGGTAATTTCCCCATTTTATTTGGTATTTATTCTCTTTTAGGTTAGTCGTGGGACCGTATTTTCACTTTTTCGATTCACCATTTAGGTTACGTTTGTGAGGACGGACCTTTTGACACATAAGAAGATGTTGTTGTAACTGAGCAAGGAAAGCCACCACATCTGTCTGCATTGAACATATTGATCCTATCACAAAATGTTTTGTTCACAACTAAAATTGCATGCTATGTTAAACTGCGTTTCTATATTGTTGTGTATGCCTGTCCTTGATATTGTTGCCATGTACCTTGATGCCATACACTACTCTGTGTCCCTAGTCAATTATTGACAAATGCTTAGTCATGCTTAATAGATGATTCATACCTTATATTGTGATGATTAGAATGGGAGTAATCATTCTGGGTCGGAAGTGGTTACATTTATGCAAGTGGAGACATGTAGTGCCACTTGTGAGACTGTAACACCCTAAAAATCGAAGAATTTAAAATCGGGAATTAAAAATCGAAACTTACAATAACCTTTTGGTTTTATTGCTTCTTATCGTATTTATCGTTCTTATTTGCTAGCTCAGTTGCATAAGAATTCTTTCGAATTTGCTTGATGTGAATTTGGGTTAAAACCCTAGCTGGGAAGAAAATTCTAGAGTATATGTTTTCAAAGGAAAGATAAGTGCACAATTTGGAAGATTTCTAAAGTTAATTTGGGAAAACATATAATTAGGTCTAACCTTGAATTGAAGAGGAAAAAGTGATTAAGATTTTGGGGCTTAAATGGTGAAAGAATTTTAAAGAGAAAAATATAGATTTGAAAAACATCTTGCCAAAAATCTTAAAATCTTGAAATTTAAAAGAGAGATAAATTCAATATGAAAAATATAGTTTTAAATAATAAAAGTGGGGAGATTTGAAAATATAATACTAAGAATTGTTTTGGAAATATCAGATTTTATTTGAGATTTTTAGGATGAAAGGAAATAGGAAAAGGGAATTAGGAAAGTTAAAATCAGGAAAAATAGAAAAGTACACTATTCATTACCTCAGTAAGTGTTCGACCGGTCAATCGGCTGTGTCCATGCGCGCCACATGCAGCCCACCCTGCCGCGCCGTACCAAGGGACGTGTGCACGCGTGTTCCCGTGGTCGCCGGCTCTGGTCATGCACAGTGTACACCGGAACGACCTCGCCGTCTCGCCGGACGCGGAAGTACCACGCACCCATACCGCTCGCGTCAGCCCCAGCGCTCGCCCAGTCCACGCCGTGTCTTCGCCATGACGCCCACGCACGCACGCGCTCGCCGAAGTCGCCGGACCCCGCCCCGAGCGCCGCCACGCGCCGTGCCCGCGCCCGGTCCCGCCGCCCCTCACGCCCACGCGTCACCCTTCATCCCAGGCCCCCTCTCCGCGCGTCAGCTACACCTCCCCGTGCCCATGCCGCCGTCGTCACCGTCCTGTTCCCACACCTTGCCAACGTTGGCCACGCGCACGCCACGCCCGTGACGCACGCGACAGTGCTGCGCCATGCCCTGCACCGCAACCGTGGTCTCACCGCGAAATCAATATAAATAGACCTCGATAGCTTGAGCTCCAAACACCAAACTTGACCGCCTCTTTTCCCTCTTCAAAACCCCCCAAAAATCCCCTGCTGCCATAGCCCGTCCACGAAGAATTTCGCAGAAGATTGAAGCCCGGTCGGAAGAACCCTAAACCGGCCGCCCAGAGCAAGTATTTGAAATTCGACGTCTACAATCTGATTCCTCTGAAATTGAAGGTATGATAGCCATCTATGAAGCCCTAGAATTCGTTTCCCTAGGTTTCCTCAGCCAATGCACCGTCGGAAATCGCTGGCGACGAGCGCCGCCGAACTCCCCTGCCTCGGCCGTCGCCATGCGCACGTTGCTAGGTCGCTCCGTTGCTTTTCCGGCCGAACCACCACCGCCATTAGCATCCCCATAGCATGTATATGCTCAGTGATCCGTCGCCGTGGCCATGTCATCGCCAGAAACACGCCGTCGACGTGCACCACCGCCGCCATCATGAGGTCGCCGTCGCTAGCCCGCTCCGTTGCCTCCCCGGCTAAGCAAGCGCCTCCGTTAGCTTCCCTAGGTTCCCTAGGTGCTCTACGACCCATTATGGCAGCCGTGGTCTCACCGGATTATGTCGCCGCCGTTCGCTCTGTTCTTCGTCGGTATCGCGGGAAGAAGAAGAATAGTGGAGAAAGGAATAAGAGAAAAAGAGAGAATGAAAGGAGTGAAGCGCTGCGTAGCGCAGTGGAGAGAGACGAGAGAGAGAAGCGTGAGGTCTCAGGTTCAAATCCCTCCTAGCGCCACTTTATTTTTCTCTTCTTCTTTTCTTTTGCCAGCGCAAGAGAGGAAGGAAGGAAGAAAAGAAAAGAAAGGAGAGAAGGAAACGAGAAAGGCGCGATAACCTAGTGGAGAGAGTGAGCTGGGGCTAAGAAGGTCGTGGGTTCGAACCCCAGCTGTGCGAAATTTTGCCGATTTTCATTTTTTTTTGTCCTTCCTCTCCCGTCGGCCCACACGTCAGAGAGAGAGAGCGCGCCAGAGAACAGAGAATAGAGAGAGCGAGTATGCACAGTGCCGGTCAAAAAAAATAAGAAATAGAAATATTAGAAAAAATGGGGAAAAATTTTAGAAAAGTTTGGGAAATACTTTGGAGATATTTTGGGAATATTTATGCCAAAATTTTGTAGTTTTCACAGGTATTTTCTTCAAAATGAAATGAGCTCCTATATACGATTTTCGGAGAACTTTGCGTTTACTCTTCCCGAAGATTTATTTTTTTTTACTTTTTCTTTTCTTAAAGCTATACTTAACCTTTTGAACTCAATAAAAATGTATCAACGAATCTCTTAAACAACATTCGTAAGAATTCCACTCATCGCTTTATCGATTCTTTTTACAAAAACCCTAAAAAGCCGTAACTCGTTGCTACGGTCGATTTTGCCCTAAAAATCCTCCGTAACCCGAGTAAGGTCGTAGGGGGTATTTTGAAGAGTTCTTTATGATTTTTCATGCTTTTTCATTCGTTCTTATCGGATTTTAATTGGATTCAATTTTTCCTTTTCGCACGCATGTCTAGCAACCGAAGAGGCCTCTACAGACTACATCGAAGACCCCACTCAACAAACGTGCGAGCAAGGCAAGTCATCACACTCTTTGAACATATTGATCCCAATTGCGAAATGATGTTATTTTAAAACTTTAAACATGCATGCTATACATAGAGAATTACCTATACTTGTTATGCCATACCTTGTTATTGATTACCTTTAGAATTATTCCTTGTAACCCTCGATGTGATACATACAACCGGAGAATATCTTCGGTAAACTGCTTAGCCATGCTATACTTAGATTCATGCATACTCATGATTTTATGAAGAGCTTTATGCTTGGACAACTACCTTAGGGAAGGTAGTTGAGCTACGGCATGTGGAGACATGAGCGCCACATTGCTTGAACATTATGAAAATGGTTTTGATGGAAAAACAAAAAAAAATATGAAACCAACGTTTTTAGACTGGGGCGGATGGATGGATTTGGGTGGATTCCGGGAAAGGCTAGTACCGTCCCTGGTCAATTAAGGACCGAGCCATGAGATAGCCGGGAAACGAGCCAGTACAACCGTATTTCTCGAATGGGTATAGACCTAGCGGAGTAGATAGCCGAGCGGAGGCGGTACCCTTGCATAGTGGTTCTTATGTATGAGATGAGATTGAGAAAGGATGATTGAAAATTTGAAATCAATATAACTTGATGAATGAAGTCTTCCCTTATCCCGGGTGCGCCAGAACTCCTCTCACTGCTAGAAAATGACGGCTAGAGTGCATGAGGGCTTAAGTTCATGGAGCGGGTACTGCTGAAGTGAAGTTATCGAAAGGCTTTGCCGTGACCGTCTCATGTATTGGGACGTAGGCTCATTTGTTGGGCAGTCGCGGAGTATGGGTAAAGTGTACATCCACCACAGTGTGAATGAATCAATCTATTTGAATAGTCGTGCTCGCGGATATAGAGCATCGTGATAAGACTTTCGCTTGGCTAGACTCATAAATTTTAAAATGATGGGTTGGTATGCATAATGATTTTGTATGCTGATGGACTCAGCTTCTCGACCTACGAGAAGAGGTAGACTCCCCAAAAAACCATGACGCACCAGAGACAGTAAACCATCCTTGGTATCACGATGGATGGCAGACAGAACCGTCGCCGATTTAATATACTCTGGAACTAAAACTTGACTTGGTTAGCTGTTAGGCTTGTGAAAAGATTTGTGAAAATTGGCTTTATGCAAAAGAACCCCAGCCATCCTTTGAATGACCCTATCATGCGCATCACTTCCGTGTTGGCTTGCTGAGTACGGTTGGTACTCACCCTTACTATACGCACAAACCTTCAGATGGTGGAAATGAAGTGTTGGAGGATCCCTATGCCTACTACCAGGAGGGCGAAGAAGCTGATGGCGCTTGCTAGGTCTTAGTCTTCGGTCGTTGCCTATGGCAATCGACAAACCGCTGCCTTCATTCCGCTGCCTTATCTAATCTCTACTTTTGGGTTGTATCTGGGCCATGAGGTCCTATGTGATGGACATTGCCTTCAGGCCTATTATTGTAATAATTTCGGTGTAAGACTATTCATGCATTTGCACCTGATTATTCAGTACTGTATTTCGTGGGTACCAAACTACTTGATCCAGGGAAATTGTACTGTGAACACGAAAGATTCCCGTTCCAAAAACGGGGGTCCACAGTGCTGGTATCAGAGCAGTGCGACTGTAGGATAAGACCAACTGGCGCCCTACCCCTTTATAGCTGGTCAAAGGGAAATATCCCTACATAGGATTATTTTGGAAATACAAACTATTTTCACAAAACAAACATATTTTTCTCTCCTACCCCAATTTCTCTACAAACATTTGATTTTTACCAATTACCTTTCTCTAAGCCCTAAACTATCTTCAAAAATAGATATAGGACTATGACCCTGCTAAAGCTTGAAAGATTGTTTGTTCCACCCGCTAAAGCAATAGGAGTACACAGGAATAAAGTCCCAACCAGAGCTTAACCTTTCTTCTGATTTCTTTCTCTCTCTGACAATAGATGGGAAGAGCCAAGGGCAGCAAAGCAAGATCCCAGCAGTCTCATGGATTAACCCAGAGCGACCCTGTGGACACTCCACCTCCTTTCCCTGTGAACCTGACCTTAGCCCAGGTAGTGGCTAACCAGACACAGTTAATGGCCATGATGATGCAACAGATGCAACAATTGATCCAACAGCAACAGGTGCAAACCCAGGGTTGGTACCCAGAGCAACGCCGGTACGTTCCGTCGCAAACCCTGATGACTCCCGCAAGTATACTGTCAAATCCATGGGGAGCAATGACACCAAGCCTGCCATTTGGATGGAAGGAAACACTTGATCCCCGCTACGGTTTCATGGAACAAGGACATGGAGTAAAGAACAGTACATGGGACAAGTACACTAGGACCCCGATCAAGGGAGATATACAGTGCAGAAGAAAGGATAAAGAATCCAATCAAACAACCGGCCAAGATTTCAGTTCGCCACCATCTAACCCCAAGAAGAGGAAGTCACCAAAATTGAATATAGGTGGTACTGGCAAGATGATCATTACAAGCACAGTATGTACCCCTGAAGATACTGAGGAGATTCCTCGACGTCTAAGGAAGAATGTGACTTGCTTCAACTGTGGGGAGTTTGGACACTTTGCCGACCACTGCCCCAAGCCACGCAACATTCCTCCTCTTACCGGTGCCAATGCAACAGCCATAGGTGGCAACCCCAGATCGGGCGGTAGCCCAAACAACTAGACAAGAAGTCTGCATCAACTCTGGTCTTGCTTTGGATGGAATTAAGACAGCAATGACCATGCCCTACCCTTTATGTATGAAGACCCTAGATCGATGTTAGTGTCGTTGTATTGTGTTGTCTAGGACTACACATGTCCAATGTATCCCCATGATGTAACACCTATGAACTAATATAGAGTTCCATGTTATGTCTTAAATGAGTTTATTACACCATGCTTGTTGTGTGTAAAAGATCACTTAAAAACAACTGGAAGATCACTGAAAAAATGATTAGAACCGTGACCTTAGTCGATCCAATCTCTTACTCCATCTATACTCCTCAGATGACGCACCGTCGCCGAGCCCCCGCAGCTACTGAGAACCCGCCGGAGCCTAACCTCTCCACCCTAGCAGAGGTCATGGCTTTACAAACCCAACTGCTTCAAGCCATTGCCAACAACCAGGGGAATCGCGGAAGTTCAAGTCTAGGAGAGTTTATGAGAGCCAAGCCGCCTACCTTCTCCACAACAGAGGAACCCATGGATGCTGAAGATTGGTTGAGAGTGATAGGGAAAAAGCTAACCCTCGTCCGAGTACGAGAAGCAGATAGAGTCATCTTCGCCACTAACCAGCTAGAAGGTCCCGCAAGTGACTGGTGGGACACT
The DNA here is from genome assembly GCA_019925245.2 of Oryza australiensis. NCBI lineage: Eukaryota > Viridiplantae > Streptophyta > Magnoliopsida > Poales > Poaceae > Oryza > Oryza australiensis. The sequence goes on along the minus strand of JAIFGZ020000326.1, from coordinate 1,874,895 downwards.
TACAAGGAAACCCGGGCTGAAGATGCCGGAGAACCGACATGGGAAGAATTTCACGGCTGCTTTTCGTGAAAATTTTGTACCCACCGCAGTTATGAGAATGAAGAAGAATGAGTTCCGTAGATTGCGCCAAGGCAATACCTCGGTGCAAGAATACCTCAACAAGTTTACCCAGCTTGCCCGTTACGCCACAAGTGACCTGGCAGACGAAGAAGAAAAGATGGATAAATTTATCGAAGGACTGAACGATGAGCTGAGAGGACCAATGATCGGTCAAGACCACACCAGCTTCCAAAGCCTCATCAACAAGGTCGTAAGGCTTGAGCATGACCAAAGGATGGTTGAAAACAACCGAAAGAGAAGGCTTGCTCTAGCCCGTCCAATTCAAGAGACATCTCAGCGACCCAAAGGAGCAACACCAACAGGATGGAAACCAACCATCATTGCGGCCAATCGTCCCTTTGTACCCAACAACACTAGCAGGCCACCGGCAAAATGTTTCCGCACCCCGGCCCCCACTTTGGCAGCTCCGGGAAACCGAAATGTTAATTGCTTCAATTACGGAGAATTCGGGCATTATGCTAATCAATGTCCCAGACCGCACAACACACCCAACCGTACTGGAGCCAATGCCACGGTTGTGAGAGGAACCCCTACCCCGGCGCCCGGACGAAGCTTGTTCAGAACGCCCCAGCTGAAGGAGGCTACCACCGGATTCCGCTGTGGCCAAGTGAACCATGTGCGTACAGGAGAAGCTCAGGAGGACCAGGTCATGCTAATGGGTATGTTCTCTATCCATGATGCACTAATCAAAGTTTTGTTTGGTTTTGAGAATCCACATTCTTTCATAACCTCAAAATCAAGCACAAAACATAACCTATGTCTAGTAGACCTTAAGAGACCCATAATAGTACATTCACCCAAGAGAGATATAGTTGTAACCCATACCGGCACCAATATAGGCCTTACCCTAAAAAGCCAAGCTTGAACTTATTGTTAGGGGGGTAGAGTGACATAACTCCGGACTCTTAGATTGGACACTATGATAAAGCCAGGTAGAACCGAACCTTCTCTAGAGAATCTCCTGTCGCCTACCAAAATCACACGACTGCAATCCTACCAGGATCACCACCCGTCCGCAGCTAAAGGTTCCAACAGTTTAGAACAGAAATCTATTATACAACTTAAAGAAAATTAGAGACCTACTGAATCCTGCATGCTTGAAGGATGCCCAAGGATTAAGAGCTGACAACATCATGTTACCTGAAACAAAAAAAAATCGAAGTGGACCACCCTTAGAAACTCAATGATAGATTCGAGCGTCACCCAGAGCAGCCAATCCATCTGTCGTCCTGTTAAGAAGGAGTCCCAAAGGATCCATCCTATATGATTATACCGATCGATTCCCAATCGCGACCCGACCCAAATCTCGGGGACGAGATTTATTGTTAGGGGGTAGGTTTGTAACACCCTAAAAATTGAAGAATTTAAAATCGGGAATTAAAAATCAGAACTTACAAAAACCTTTTGGTTTTATTGCTTCTTATCGTATTTATCATTCTTATTTGCCAGCTCAGTTGCATAAGAATTCTTTCGAATTTGCTTGATGTGAATTTGGGATAAAACCCTAAAAATGAAAACCCTAGCTAGGAAGAAAATTCTAGAGTATATGTTTTCAAAGGAAAGATAAGTGCACAATTTGGAAGATTTCTAAAGTTAATTTGGGAAAACATATAATTATGTCTAACCTTGAATTGAAGAGAAAAAAGTGATTAAGGTTTTGGGGCTTAAATAGTGAAAGAATTTTAAAGAGAAAAATATAGATTTGAAAGACATGTTGCCAAAAATCTTAAAATCTTGAAATTTAAAAGAGAGATAAATTCAATATGAAAAATATAGTTTTAAATAATAAAAGTGGGGAAGATTTGAAAATATAATTCTCAGAATTGTTTTGGGAATATTAGATTTTATTTGAGATTTTTAGGATGAAAGGAAATAGGAAAAGGAAATTATGAAAGTTAAAATCAGGAAAAATAGAAAAGTACACTATTCATTACCTCAGCAAGTGCTCAACCGGTCAATCGGCTGTGTCCATGCGCGCCACGTGCAGCCCACCCTGCCGCGCCGTACCCAGGGACGTGTGCACGCGTGTTCTCGTGGTCGCCGGCTCTGGTCATGCACAGTGTACGCCGAAACGGCCTCGCCGTCCCGTCGGACGCGGAAGTCCATGCCGTACCGCGCACCCATACCGCTCGCGTCAGCCCCAGCGCTCGCCCAGTCCACGCCGTGTCCTCGCCACGACGCCCACGCACGCACGCGCTCGTCAAAGTCGCCGGACCCCGCCTCGAGCGCCGCCACGCGCCGTGCCCGCACCCGGTCCCGCCGCCCCTCGCGCCCACGCGTCACCCTTCACCCCAGGCCCCCTCTCCGCGCGTCAGCTACACCTCCCCGTGCCCATGCCGCCGTCGTCACCGTCCTTTTCCCACACCTCGCCAACGTCGGCCACATGCGCGGCACGCCCGTGATGCACGCGATAGTGCCGCGCCATGCCCTGCATCGCAACCGTGGTCTCACTGCGAAATCAATATAAATAGACCTCGATAGCTTGAGCTCCAAACACCAAACTTGACCGCCTCTTTTCCCTCTTCAAAACCCCCCAAAAATCCCCTGCTGCCATAGCCCGTCCATGAAGAATTTCGCAGAAGATTGAAGCCCGGTCGGAAGAACCCTAAACCGGCCGCCCGGAGCAAGGATTTGAAATTCGACGTCTATAATCTGATTCCTCTGAAATTGAAGGTATGATAGCCATCTATGAAGCCCTAGAATTCATTTCCCTAGGTTTCCCCAGCCAATGCGCCGTCGGAAATCGCCGGCGACGAGTGCCACCGAACTCCCCTGCCTCGGCCGTCGCCATGCGCACGTTGCTAGGTCGCTCCGTTGCTTTTCCGACCGAACCACCACCGCCATTAGCATCCCCATAGCATGTATATGCTCAGTGATCCGTCACCGTGGCCATGTCGTCACCGAAAACACGCCGTCGACGTGCACCACCGCCGCCATTATGAGGCCGCCGTCGCTAGACCGCTCCGTTGCCTCCCCAGCTAAGCAAGCGCCTCCGTTAGCTTCCCTAGGTTCCCTAGGTGCTCTACGACCCATTATGGCAGCCGTGGTCTCACCGGATTATGTCGCCACCATTCGCTCAGTGCTTCGTCGGTATCGCGGGAAGAAGAAGAACAGTGGAGAAAGGAATAAGAGAAAAAGAGAGAATGAAAGGAGCGAAGCGCTGCGTAGCGCAGTGGAGAGAGACGAGAGAGAGAAGCGTGAGGTCTCAGGTTCAAATCCCTCCCAGCGCCACTTAATTTTTCTCTTCTTCTTTTCTTCTGCCAGCGCAAGAGAGGAAGGAAGGAAGAAAAGAACAGAAAGGAGAGAAGGAAATGAGAAAGGCGCGATAACCCAGTGGAGAGAGTGAGCTGGGGCTGAGAAGGTCGCAGGTTCGAACCCCAGCTGTGCGAAATTTTGCCGATTTTCATTTTTTTTGTCCTTCCTCTCCCGCCAGCCCACACGTCAGAGAGAGAGAGAGAGAGAGCCATAGAACAGAGAATAGAGAGAGCGAGTATGCACGGTCTTGGTCAAAAAAAGAAGAAAAAGAAAAATTAGAAAAAATGGGGAAAAATTTTAGAAAAATTGGGGAAATACTTTGGAGATATTTTGGGAATATTTATGCCAAAATTTTGTAGTTTTCACAGGTATTTTGTTCAAAATGAAATGAGCTCCTATATACGATTTTCGGAGAACTTTGCGTTTACTCTTCCCGAACATTTTTTTACTTTTTCTTTTCTTCAAGCTATACTTAACCTTTTGAACTCAACAAAAATGTATCAACGAATCTCTTAAACAACATTCATAAGAATTCCGCTCATCGCTTTATCGATTCTTTTTACAAAAACCCTAAAAAGCCGTAACTCATCGCTACGGTCGATTTTTCCCTAAAAATCCTCCGTAACCCGAGTAAGGTCGTAGAGGGGTATTTTGAAGAGTTCTTTATGATTTTTCATGCTTTTTCATTCGTTCTTATCGGATTTTAATTGGATTCAATTTTTCCTTTTCGCACGTATGTCTAGCAACCGAAGAGGCCTCTACGGACTACACCGAAGACCCCACTCAACAAACGTGCGAGCAAGGCAAGTCATCACACTCTTTGAACATATTGATCCCAATTGCGAAATGATGTTATTTTAAAACTTTAAACATGCATGCTATACATAGAGAATTACCTATACTTGTTATACCATACCTTTTTATTGATTACATTTAGAATTATTCCTTGTAACCCTCGATGTGATACATACAACCGGAGAATATCTTTGGTAAACTGCTTAGCCATGCTATACTTAGATTCATGCATACTCATGATTTTATGAAGAGCTTTATGCTTGGGCAACTACCTTAGGGAAGGTAGTGAGCTACGGCATGTGGAGACATGAGCGCCACATTGCTTGAACATGATGAAAATGGTTTTGATGGAAAAACAAAAAAAATATATGAAACCAACGTTTTTAGACTGGGGCGGATGGATGGATTTGGGTGGATTTCGGGAAAGGCTAGTACCGTCCCTGGTCAATTAAGGACCGAGCCATGAGATAGCCGGCAAAACGAGCCAGAACAACCGTACTTCTCGAATGGGTATAGACCTAGCGGAGTAGATAGCCGAGCGGAGGCGGTACCCTTGCATAGTGGTTCTTATGTATGAGATGACATTGAGAAAGGATGATTGAAAATTTGAAATCAATATAACTTGATGAATGAAGTCTTCCCTTATCCCGAGTGCGCCAGAACTCCTCTCACTGCTAGAAAATGACGGCTAGAGTGCATGAGGGCTTAAGTTCATGGAGCGGGTACTGCTGAAGTGAGGTTATCGAAAGGTTTTGCCGTGACCGTCTCATGTGTTGGGACGTAGGCTCATTTGTTGGGCAGTCGTGGAGTACGGGTAATGTGTACATCCACTGCAGCGTGAATGAATCAATCTATTTGAATAGTCGTGCTCGCGGATATAGAGCATCGTGACAAGACTTTCACTTGGCTAGACTCATAAATTTTAAAATGATGGGTTGGTATGCATAATGATTTTGTATGCTGGTGGACTCAGCTTCTCGACCTGCGAGAAGAGGTAGACTCCCCAGAAAACCATGACGCACCGGAGACAGGAAACCATCCTTGGTATCACGATGGATGGCAGACAGAACCGTCGCCGATTTAATATACTCTGGAACTAAAACTTGACTTGGCTAGCTGTTAGGCTTGTGAAAAGATTTGTGAAAATTGGCTTTATGCAAAAGAACCCCGCCATCCTTTGAATGACCCTATCATGCGCATCACTTCCGTGTTGGCTTGCTGAGTACGGTTGGTACTCACCCTTGCTATACGCACAAACCTTCAGATGATGGAAATGAAGTCTTGGAGGATCCCTATGCCTACTACCAGGAGGGCGAAGAAGCTGATCGCGCTTGCTAGGTCTTAGTCTCCGGTCGTTGCCTGTGGCAATCGACAAGCCGCTGCCTTCATTCCGCTGCCTTATCTAATCTCTACTTTTGGGTTGTATCTGGGCCATGAGGTCCTATGTGATGGACATTGCATTCGGGCCTATTATTGTAATAATTTCGGTGTAAGACTATTCGTGCATTTGCACCTGATTATTCAGTACTGTATTTAGTGGGTACCAAACTACTCGATCCAGGGAAATGGTACTATGAACACGAAAGATTCCCGTTCCAAAAACGGGGGTCCACAGAGACACTTGTGAAATGTTTGAGAAATACCAAGGTTCAGGAACAAAACTATTTTTGGCTAGGGCGGCTAGAATTGAATTGGGTGGTTCCTGGTAAAGGCTAGCATCGACCCTAGCCAAGTAAGGACCGAGTCTAGAACACAGGCAAGAAATGAATAGAGTTACGACCGCTTTTATCGCATGGGAATAGACCTAGTGGACTAGGTGATTCTAGTGGGGCGGCACCCCAGTCATCGCCGGTTTTGAACATCATGCGTTGTGTTGATGATGGAGAAAGAGGATAGTGCATGAATTAACAACATGTCAAGTAAAATGAACCCTTGTTCGCATACCTTTCCTTTTATACCTCGGGTCCAAGACTCCTCTCACAATTGGCGTGACAGATGAAGGGCTAGGGGGGTGTGTGGGGGTTCATAGTCTTTGGAGCGAGTGCTGCAATGCTAGAAGATCCAAAAAGTTGGGTCGTGATTCGTCTCACATGTTGGGATGAGGCTCATGTGTTAGACATGTCACGGACTACGGGTAAGGCGTACATCCACTATAGTATGAATAAAATCAATCTATTTGATAGTCATGCTCACAATTAATTGAGCGTCGCGACTCGTACTACTCATGACTAGACTCTTAAATATCAAATGGATTAGGATGGAATGATTACTTGGGTAAACTCCCTTGAATGGCGGGGGAGTAAAGTATGAGATATATGAATTGGACCACGAAGATGAACCAAACAAAGTGGAGCTTGGCGAGATGGACACAACCTTCGTGGAATGGTTAAACTACCTAAACAATACCGAACTCCCTTTTGGTAAAAAGGCTAAGTCTTAGGCTTGCGAAATGCTTTGTGAAAACTTGCTTTATGCAAATAACCCTATAGCCATCTTTGACACCGATGAGCATTAATAATGTTGTAGTGGTGGCTTGCGAGTACTCTATGTACTCACCGTTGCTATTTTTCTCCCTTTTTAGAGCTAGATGCCACAAGTGACCCGTGTGAGCATATCCTAGAAGAAGAGGAACCAAAGCAGGTGCCATAGAATCTAAGTTTCCAGTCGATGCCTGTGGACAAGTGCAGCCTGTCGCTGCTTAGCTTCCGCTATCTCCTCTATCTATTTTGCTAGTTTATGCCAATTCATTTGGGCCCCTGTAGGGCAACCTTTTGTATCCCCTATTATGTTGTAAGACCTTATGATGGTATTGACAATGTAGCAGCACTATTATGTGTGATCTAGGAAATTGGTACGGAATGCACATTAGGTTTTTGGTCTCTAAAACCGGGGGCGGACAAAAATCCATCCACCTCCAGCACCAAATGCTCTGTCAACCCATTCTTCGTCACCACCGTGACCCCTCTTTGCCTAGTAGGGATATGACCTATGTGCTCCAGGCGGCGTTGGGGCTAGGAAAGGCGATGACAGAGCCCTATCTCGTAGCCCGATGGCCTCCTCCTCTAAGCCTCTCACATCTTTTTCTTCCTCTTCCCCTCTCTCCTGCTGTGGGAGACAAGGCAAGTGAGCCAGGACGGATCGAGCAAGTGTGGGACGACAACATCGTAGAGGGCGGCTAGCCAAAGCCGATGCCATCACCGCCTCTGCCGATGCCGGAGGAGGAGGAGAAGGAGAATCGAGGGAGTGCAGGGCAGCAGCATCGTGGATGGCTGTACTGCTAGTGTGATAGGGAAAATAGACAAAAAAGGGGGAGAAGAAGAAAGGGCGTCGACATGTGGGTCTCACATCTATTTTTTAGTTTATTTGATGACTGGGTTGCCACGTGAATGCCACATCAGCAAATACCACTCTTAATAGTGCCTTGAAAGTATTTTTCATAGTTGGAGAAGTCATTATATCTAGTTTTATGGTCGAGGGATAGAATTAGATCCGACCTATATTTAAGGGAGTTGAAGTGGACTTTTTCCATTTCAAAGTGGCATTATTCTGCAGGCTTCGTATCAGACTACTAGGTAGGAAATCACGGCCCAAGCCTAGCTTGCCTTGGAACCAGTCTGACACTCTCATGCAAGACCAGAAAAACTAGCAGTTCTAGAATGCCTACGATGAACAAGATTGAAGAGAAGAAAATGAAATGTCCAGGTTGTCGTCGATATCAACCAGTCCCGTTCCATCCATTGTCCTACACTGCTAGACGATACAAATACTGTATACCAGTAGCTATAAGTCTGTCATACAAGACATATAAGACACGCACGCACGCATATGCACCATCACAAGAAACATCAGCTGCATTGCTACCTACTCGATCACTTCTTGGTGACAAGCGGAGGGATGCTCTGCTCGTTACGGAAGTAGTCGCCGGCGTCCACCTTGCCTTTGGTCAGCGCCAGCCTCCTGAAGTTGGCCGCGCCAAAGTACTTCTCCCCCCACACCCTGCCGATCTCGTAGCTCATCATGCCGGCGGCGGTCACCGCGTTCTCGCCGATGTCCAGGTCGCGGTAGTTCACGTACGCTTCCCTCGGGTTGCTGGTGACAAACGGCTCCATGAACGCGTGCACGTTCTTGATCCAGTCCGGCACCGCGGCCGTCGCAGTCGTCGGCCAGAACGCGACGTACTGGATGTTGTAGAGGACGCCGGCCCGGTGCGGGTATGGCGTGTCGCCGTCGGCGATGCTGCCGACTCTCCCGCCGTGGGGCTCCAGGATGATGAGCCCCGCGCCGGCGCCGTCGAACCACGGGAAGATCTTCTCCCAGGAGGCCTTCGAGATGGCCTGCTTCACGTAGTCGGACTTGTTCTTGGTGTAGACGCTCAGGCTGGTCGTCCTGTTCAGGAGCACCTCCACCGGCGTGCTGCTGGTGCCGCCGTTGATGTACACCATGGACTGCAGCCAGCTCATCTCCCGGCAGTCGGCGCGTGTCATGCCGAGCTCCGGGAAGCGTGAGGTCATCGCCGGCAGGAGCTGGTCGCACGTGCCGAGGTACAGCGACTGGAACAGAGCTTGCTTGTTCTGCACGACCACCCGAATGGTGAGCTCGTCGGGGAGCGCCGGCGCGAGCGTTTGCCATTTCGTGACGGCGTCCACGGCGCCCTGGGACAGCGTCTTCTGGATGTTGAACACCGTCACCGTCCGTGGGAGAGCCACGAGCCTCACCTTCCATGACAGCACGATGCCGAAGCTCTCGCCGCCGCCGCCACGGATGGCCCAGAAGTAGTCCCTCCCCATGACCTTTTTGTCCAGGAGCCTCCCGTAGGCGTCGACGACCATGGAATCGAGGATGTTGTCCACGGACAAGCCGTACATGCGCATCATCATGCCGATCCCTCCGCCGCTGAAGTGTCCGCCCACGCCGATGGTCGGGCATAGACCGGCGGGGAACGCGAGGCCAGGATCCGCCTTGGCGACGGCGTAGTACATCTCACCGACCGTCGCGCCGGAGTCCACCCACGCGGTGGCCGCGCGCCGGTTGACGCGCACCGCTCGGAGGCTAGCGAGGTCGACCACGGCGAACACCTCCTGGCGCACGGACCGGTACGAGAGCCCCTCGTAGTCGTGCCCGCCGCTGCGCACGCGGAGGCGCACCCGGTGGCGGCGGCCGCACAACACGGCGGCCTGGACGTGTGAGGCGTTTGTGGGCGTCACGACGCAGAGCGGCCGCACCGTGCCGGGCGCCAGGAACCTCGTGTTCCTGACGGACGACGCCAGCACCGACGTGAACGACGCCGAGCCCCGCGTGACGACAAGCTGGCTAGGCACGCCCGCGGCGAGGCACTGCAGGAATTCGCCGGAGGAGTCAGCGGAGGACAAGGGGGCGACGGCCGCCGCGTAGCAGCAGCAGACGGCGAGCTCGAGCGCTACACTTCTCCTCGACGCGGCCATTTTCACCACTCCAAGTTCGCCGATGACACGAACACGATCGGCTGCGTTATATAGCCGATGTTAACGTGGACTACCGAAGGTTTTGCATGTCTTGCAGAAACTGAGAAACTGAGTTGGGGAAATGCGCGTAGGAGAGTTATTGGTGCTAGTAGCATATGCTGCCGTGCTGGTTTGGTGGAAAAGTCGCGGTCAAACGCTGCACCGGCCGGTTGCAGAAATAGTTGTATTAGTCTATTTGCGGGTTCGCCTGCGTGCATGCTGCCTGGCTTGGTCCAATCGGGGGGTGCGCGGCGAAGGGTGCGTCAGTTTTACGGGAAATCAATCGTGTGAACATCGCGGAGCCACGTCGTAGCTCTACCAATCTACCTTGGCTTGGAACTTGAAGTAAACGAGGAACCGATGGAACGGTGGCTTCGCTGATGCGATATACTGATCCCAATCTTGGAATGTAAGAGCATCCCCAACAAATTCTCAAAAAACAATTCTCAAAAAAGCTCATTTAGAGAATTTTTAAAAAGTTTTAGAGAATAAAATCAAAAATTAATACGGCAGATTCTCAAAATTGATTCTCTATTTTTCCTTTTCCAATAAAAAAACTCGTGTTTGCATCAGTATTCTATATCCATAACAGCTGAAAAATGAATAGGCTTGGAGATTTCAGTATACCTGAGTAGTAGCAGCACCGATTTTTTACATATACGGGTGACTAAACCGAGTAACCGACTACGCTTGCGGTGGCATGCGCCAAGATGCAGCGGCAAGCTTTTTGGCGAGATGTAGGATGGCGGCAGGCAGCAGACGACGCAAATATGTTTTTTCGTGTAGGCCTCACGGTAAAATAATTCTCACGGTGACAGGAGCTATTTTACAGAACCAAGACTCTATTCTCAGTTTTGAGCATTAGATCTTGATTTTAGAGAATCTATAATTTTTGAGATCCATATAAAGTCTCTGTTGGAGTTAGTTTTTCAAAGAAAATTCTCTAAAACGGAATTAGAGATTCATTTAGAAACACTCTTGGAGATGCTCTAAGTGGAGATGCTCTAAGCAGCAGTGCTCTAACGAGCGCACCGGCCCTATGTTATTTTCGATATAAAACTTGAGGTCGGTCACTTTGATAAAAAAAAATTTGAACACTTAATATATTGAGCACGATCAAAGATGAACTAAGCGAGCAAAAACATTTGTGAAACACCCAAAGAAAAGTGAGAAATTCAGTCGGTCAAGTGTTTCATCAACCGGTCAAATGTTTCATATGTGGGAATTGATGAAACATTTACAATAAATAGATGAAACATTACACGTATGTTTCACTACATCTTGTTGCAACATTTCGCAAATAAAATGTTAAACACTAATGAGAACCCATTTTCGCTTAAAATGCTAAAATCAACAATAGTTTCGGTTGGAGTTGTATCCGAACTAAAAAATATTTTTAGTCCTGATTTAAAAAGGCAACGGTTCTGTAGAACCTTTAGTACCGGTTCGTGTCACGAACCGGGACTACAAATCATCTTTAGTCCCAGTTCAAATCTTGTCAGAACCTATGAGAGCGCTGGGGATCTTTAGTCCCCTTAAGATACTATTTTATGTTTCGGTTGTTGTTACCAATCGGGACTAAAGATTATTTTGATCTTCAGTGCTGGTTGGTAACACTAACCGGGATTAAAGATGGGGTTCCTTTTTAAACTCCTTTCTCCTCTAGCCCGAGCCAGCCTCACTTGTCTTCAAACTTTTGCTCTAGCTAGAGGGGAGGTGCTGCCAAAATTTTTTGTGATTTTATTTTGGTGATAATACACGAATCTTTGCTATCTACATGGTTAGCAACTTCTTTCTCTTATGATCTGTGCTTAGCACTTCGCTTTTTACGGTTGTTTTCTAGACATTTTTATCTCTAGATTTTTATGCAAATAAGAAAAGAGAGAAAATTTGTTTGGACTAATTATTTTACTAGACACATTACATTGTGCTGAGAAAAATATTTGAAAAAATAAAGAGGAAGAAAAATATGCTTAGCATGTTACATTTTTAGAAATTTATTATGTACAATTTTATCTCAAAAAATGTTTATGAAAAATGTTGAGAGAGAATATTTTGAAAAAAGTTATAAAATAGATGACAAAGGAAAAAATATAAAAAATTTGATAGTATATTAGAAAAGTAAGGTAATTTTAAGATCATTAAAATAGTTAGAAATATGTACACTATGTACATTGTCCGATTACATATATATATATATAATTATTGTAATAATATTTAAATGGTTTGAATTTCATGGATTTTTCTTACGATTTTTGTGCATTCCATAGAGATGGATCGACAATGGATGTACAATGCGGATCGACGGTCGACGGAGTTTATTCAAGGCGTGCATTTTTTTTTTGAGTGTGGCCGATGCTAACAAGCAGAAGGGTTTCAGACGTTGTCCATGCAAAAAGTGCAAAAACGAGAAGGAGTATTCTACAACAAGAATTATTCATGCCCACTTGTTTCAGTCGGGATTCATGCCTCATTACAATCGCTGGACATCGCACGGAGAGGTGGGGGTTGCAATGAAAAAAGATAAAAAAGACGACGACAACATTCCGGACTATGGTCAATACGGTGGGTTTCAAGAGAATACAGCAGGCGAGGCGGGCGGGGATGCTGAAGAAAACGACGGGTCTGATGACCTTGGTCAGATGTTGCACGACGTACAAGGGGACTGCGAAGGTGAAAAGGAGGTGCAAAAATTGGAGCGTATGTTGGCGGACCACAAAACGTCCTTGTATCCAGGCGGTGAACAGGGGCACAAAAAGTTGGGTACCATGCTGGAATTCTTGCAATGGAAGGCCAAAAATGGTGTCAATGACAAGGCATTTGACGAGTTACTAAAACTCGTGAAGAACATTCTTCTAGAGGGAAACGAATTGCCGGAATCAACATACGAGGCTAAGAAGTTAATCTGCCCTCTAGGACTGGAGGTACAGAAGATACACGCATGTCCTAACGATTGTATCCTCTACCACGGTGAGGAGTACGAGAACCTAGAAACATGTCTGGTTTGTAAAGCACTTCGATACAAGATCAGACGAGATGATCCAGGCGAAGTTGACGGACGACCTTCAAAGAAAAGGGTTCCTGCTAAGGTGATGTGGTATTTTCCTATAATACCACGGCTGAAGCGTCTATTCAGGAAGAAGCATGCAAGGATGATGCGCTGGCATGCGAAAGAACACCTACAAGACGGCATGCTGAGACATCCGCCTATGGGTCACAGTGGCGAAACATCGACAGAACACAAAGACTTCGGCGAGGATGCAAGAAACCTAAGTTTCGGCTTAAGCACAGATGACATGAATCCTTTTGGAGAGATGAGCAGCGGGCATAGCACTTGGCATATAAAGATGTGTATCTACAACCTTCCGCCTTGGCTATGCATGAAGCGGAAGTACATTCAGATGCCGATTATTATTCAAGGCCCAAAACAACCTGGTAACGACATCGATGTGTACCTGAGACCGCTAATCGAAGATCTAAAATTGCTGTGGAAGAAAGAAGGTGTTTTCGTGTGGGATGAGGATAAACAGGAGCAGTTTAACCTACGAGGGTTACTGTTTGTTACCATCAATGATTGGCCTGCACTTGGTAACCTATCCAGACAGTCAAACAAGGGGTACAACGTTTGCACCCACTATATGGATGAGACCGAGTGTACGTACCTAAAACACTGTAAGAAGGTAGTGTACATGGGCCATCGTCGCTTTCTTGTTGCAAGCCACCCTGTCCGGAGAAGGGGCAAACATTTTGATCAAAAGGCAGACCATCGTACTAAGCCAAAGCATCGCAACGGAAAGGCTGTGTTTGCCATGGTGAAAGACCTCAAAGTAGTATTTGAAAAGGAACCCGGCAACCAACATATAGCAAGTGAAGGTGGTCACGCGGTGATATGGAAGAAGAAGTCGTTTTTTTGGGAGTTGCCCTACTGGGAAGTCTTGGACGTCTGCCACGCAATCGACGTGATGCATCTCACCAAGAACCTTTGCGTAAACCTGCTAGGCTTCCTAGGTGCATACGGAAAATCAAAAGATACACTTGAGGCACATAACGATCTGAAACATATGGCACAATGTGACAGCCTTCACCCGCAACCAAAGGAGAAAGGAGCCCAATACCTAAGTCCAGCCAGCTACACTCTGAGCAAGGCAGAGAAGGAAATAATGTTTGAATGCCTGGAGAGCATCAAGGTACCGTCTGGATACTCCTCGAATATAAAGGGAATAATAAGCATGAAGGATAAGAAGTTCACAAATCTAAAGTCCCATGACTGCCGCGTGCTGATGACATAGCTGCTTCTCGTTATAATTCGGGGTATCCTTCCCGATAATGTTCGGGCAACAATAACAAAGCTATGTGCTTTCCTGAACGCAATTTCACAGAAGATCATCGATCCAGACAGACTAGAAGACTTTCAAAATGATATGGTCCAATGTCTTGTCAGCTTTGAGATGATCTTTCCGCCTTACTTCTTCAATATCATGACGCATCTCCTATGCCACCTTGTCAAAGAGATCAGTATCCTCGGTCCGGTATTCCTACACAACATGTTCCCTTTCGAGAGGTATATGGGCGTTCTAAAGAAGTACGTCCATAACCATTCTCGTCCGAAGGCCAGCATCCTAAAGGATATGGAACAGAGGAGGTGATTGAGTTTTGCGTCGACTTTATTGAAGACCTTCATCCCATTAGGGTTCTTGAATCAAGCCATGAAGGTAGACTACGGGGGAAGAGAACTCTTGGAAGGAACGCAATAATGAACATAGATAATGACTTGTACAGAAAAGAACATTGGACCGTGTTGCAACAATCTTCCTTGGTGGCTCCTTACATCGAGGAGCACTTGGCGATTGTTCGCTCAGAAAACATCGACAAGACGGATGCCTGGATTACACGCAATCACATCGATGCATTCCCTGCTTGGCTGCGACAACGTCTCATGGGCAGCGCGAGCATTGACCAGCAACTAGCCTTCTTGGCGAGGGGACCATCTTGCTCGATAACCACATTCCAGGCATATGAAATCAATAGGTACACATTTTACACACGGGCCCAAGACTTAAAGAGCACGAATCAGAACAGCGTTGTTCGCATCGATGCCGTGGGATACGACGGTACGGCTAGCACATATTACAGCAGCATCGATGACATATGGGAGCTGGACTATTGACCTCTAAAGGTCCCTCTGTTTCGGTGCCAGTGGGTCAGGCTCAGTGGTGGAGGCGTAATCATTGATGTAAGTGGGATGACAACGGTCGACCTGAGCAAGATTGGATACTCAGACAAACCCTTCGTCCTTGCCAATGATGTACGGCAAGTTTTCTATGTCAATGACATGGCTAGCAAAGCAAAGAAGGGGAAAGGGTCCGACGAGCCAAAGCGCCACGTGGTTCTCCCAGGCAAAAGGAGAATCATGGGAGTCAAGGATAGAACTGACGAAGATTACGATCAGTTTGACGGGCAACCTCCGTTCGCGGTGGCGGTTGACCCGAGTATCCTCGTATCAAATGAGGACACCCCTTACTCATGCAACGATCATAACGAAGGAACAATTGTGCGGACAAAGTACGTGAGGACAAATATCACTTAGCTAAATTTATGTATGGACGATGTAAATTAAATTAAATTATTGAATATTACTCTTATCATTTGAATTTATTGTAAATTATTTCAATTTATTTTAATTTATAATATTTTTCAAATAGGCCATATGTTAATTATATATTATTATTTTAATTTAAATAGTTTTGAATATGACAAATGTTAATTATATGTTATTATTTAAATTTATAATATTTTCAAATAGGCCATATATTAATTATTTATTATTATTTAAATTTAAAATAGTTTTGAATATGACAAATGTTAATTATATGTTATTATTTAAATTTATAATATTTTTAAATAGCCATATGTTAATTATATATTATTATATAAATTTAAAGTAGTTTTGAATATGAAAAATGTTAATTATATGTTATTATTTAAATATATAATATTTTTCAAATAGGCTACATGTTAATTATATATTATTATTTAAATTTAAAATAGTTTTGAATATGACAAATGTTGAAATATTTTAAAAAATTATAATAGCACTTGTTGTAACATTTAACCTAGGTTTTTAACACAAACCGGGACTAAAGATGAATTTGGATGGGTGGGAAAACATTTTTAGTCCTGGTTCGTGGCTTCAACCGGGACTAAAGATGCCCACCTACGGCCACGTGACAGCCGCCATCTTTAGTCCGGTTGGTGGCTTCAACGACTAAAGATCATATCTTTTGTCCCGGTTGCCACCAACCGGGACTAAGGTATCATTTGTCCGATTTTTGGCTTCAACCGGACAAAAGATCCCGTATCTATAAATAGCAGGGGCTGCGGGGGGGATCCGAACATTTAACCATTTTCTTCGCAATGCCTCTTCATCGTCTTCGTCGCCATCGCCGATCAAGCCCTAGGACGCCGCTGCCGCTGCGCCGCCGTCTTCATCGCCGTCTTCGTCGCCGCGGGACGGGAGCCGCCACGCCGCCGTCGCCGGTGAGACTCCCAGGTATTTCACCGCCGCCCCTCCCCTCTGTACACATTGTGATGATGATCAGCTGGGTGGTTTAGGGTTTAGGGTTTTCGGGCCGCTGCACGCCGCCGCCGCCACCCCCCGCCGTCGCCGCCCCCTGCCTCCCACGACGCCACCGCCCTACCTCCCCTCGACCTCCCCGTCGTCCCCTGACGACCCCGACGCCGCCGCCGTCTGCCTCCCCGCCGCCGTCTACTACCCCAGCCTCCTCTGCCGCCGCCGCATAGATGCAATTTGATTTAATTTATATGTGTGTGTGATTAAATTTGAATGTAATGCATGAGATGGATGGGTGGATGGATGGATGAATGCAATGTGTGTTTGATTAAATTTGAATGCAATGCAAATGTGAAATTTATATGTTAAAATGTGAAATTTTGGATGTGAAATTTTGCAAAATGTGAAATTAATTTTGATGTGAAATGTGAATTGCATTTGATGTGAATTAATATATGTTAAATGTGAATTAATTTTGATATGAACTTTATGTAAATATGGACTTTATGTAAATATGAACTTTATGTAAATATGGACTTTATGTAAATATGGACTTTTGAATGTTTATGTGAAGTTTGAATGTTTATGTGTATGATTTTGAATGTGTATGGACGACTTTATGTGTATGAATTTTGAATGTGTATGGGTGACTTTATATATGAATGGACTTTATGTTTAAATTGTGAATGTGACTTGTGAATGTGAACAAACGTACGAACGGATGTGAACAAACGAAGGGACGAACGAACGAACGGACGTGAACAAACGAGCGAACGAATGAGTTTTGTTCGGTCGGTCATTCGTTCGGTCGGTCGTTCATTCGGTCGTTCGTTCATTCGTTGTTCCTTCGGTCGTTCGTTCGGTCAAACGAACGTAGCTCGGCATGCAATGTCCTCTTTCTATCCTCTCATTTCCACTTCCTATCCTCTCCACCTTATCTCCCTCACGTCACCCTCCTCTCTTTCTCTCCTCTCCTCTTATCTCCAGGCGATAGAACGAACGAACGGACGTGAACGAACGAACGAACGAATGAGTTTCGTTCGGTCGGTCGGTCGTTCGGTCGTTCGTTCGTTCGGTCGGTCGTTCGTTCGGTCAAAAGAAGGTAGCTCGGCATGCAACGTCCTCTTTCTATCCTCTCCTCTCCACTTCCTCTCCTCTCCACCTTATCTCCCTCACGTCATCCTCCTCTCTTTCTCTCCTCTCCTCATATCTCCAGACGATAGAACGAACGGACGGACGTGAACGAACGAACGAATGAATGAGTTTCGTTCGGTTGTTCGGTCGTTCGTTCATTCGGTCAAACGAGCGTAGCTTGGCATGCAACGTCCTCTTTCTATCCTTTCCTCTCCACCTTATCTCCCTCACGTCATCCTCCTCTCTTTCTCTCCTCTCCTCTTATCTTCCTCTCCTCCAGACGATAGAATGAACGAACGGATGAACGAATGAACGGACGTGAACGAACGAACGAACGAATGAGTTTCGTTCGGTCAAACGAATGTAGCTCGGCATGACTTTATGAAGTGACTTCTTCTTTTTGTCTATGTTTTTTCTACGTAGACATACATGATTTTCCTGAATAATTGATACATATATTAACCAAATATTTTTTTCCTTTTCAGAATTATTTGATTAAGTCCTCAAACCCACAACAATCAAATGACTGATCGTGACGACGAACAGTTTCTCCTTGATAAGATCGCACATGGTAGCACTCAGTATTACACTGAGGAGGGGACCGAGAATCCAGATTAATACCTCAACGAGGAGGGAAACGAGGAGGGGAATGAGGGCTCCTCATCAGTTGGACAGAAGAGGGCACGCGGGCAACGTGGAGTCAGCAAACGCATTGAGGGTCGACACGTCATAACAGAAGTAGCACCGGACGATCGGCCATGTGCCCCAGCGGACGCCGCCAAGGAAGTTTGTGGCACACAGCGGATGGGTGGTGAGAGATCACGTGCCCATCAGCATTGTCAACTAGAGGCGATCTAGGACAGGAGGAGATGAGCAGAGCTATCTCCTGGACACAGAGAAAGAGATGCTCTGGACGACGATACTGCAGACATTCACCATCTCAGACTCCAATCAGCCAAAGGTCAAGGATTGGACGTTAAAGAAGATGGTTGAGCTCTTCTGAAACTGTAAGAAGGAGTTACACAAGAAATACGTCCTGAAGGGCCAGACCCTAGACTTCGACAAGTTCCCAAAGCTCAGAGATCATTGGGAGGCCTTCGTACAACATAAGACTGGGGAAGAAGCGCAAGCCCTAATTGAAAAGAACAAGGCCAACGCAGCCAAGAAGAAATACCATCACAAGCTTGGATCGGACGACTATCAAAAGGGAATACAAAAATGGGAGAAGATGGAAGCCGACCTAGAAGCGCGAGGTATCGTTCCGGGCACAGCCAACTGGCCCGAATGATCAAAGCATTGGTTCTATGCTCACGGGGGATCGCCTAATCCCCAAAATTGATCAGTTATCTTCGGCACTGAAATCCAAGAAGCCGGACGAAGATTAGACGAAGCGCTGGAGGCCTCTGCCTCGGGCTCGTTCAAGCTCGACAGAGAGAAGGACGAGCTAACGCTCGCACTCCAGAACCCAGAGCATCCGGGACAAACACGAGGAAAAGGCGTCGTTCCCTGGAAATACAGGTTTCAAGCAAACGTCGAAACATACAAGAGCCGGTTGAGGTCGAAGCGAGAGACGGATGCGAGGTTCGCAGAAATGTAGATGCGGCTCTCGCAGATTGATCAGATTGTGGACCAAAGGCTGAACGAAAGGTTGGCAGAGGAGCAGAGCCACTAGGTTAGCCAACAGCCAGATCCAGCAACAATGGCTCAACTATAGCAGCAGCGCAGCAGCTGCGCGCCAACAGGAAATGAAGGCGAGTTGGCCCCACAAGCTTAAGCGTGTCCGCCATGCCCCGTGGATGATATCACGCAGCGAACACCGTGTGAGCTGCACATTCCGCTCAAGAACATGACAATAAAGGTATGTTCATACTTGTATGTTGTATATTTCCTTACATAACTTGAGAATCAAGGTTCATTACTAACTAATAAGCAATCTTCTGGAATAGGTTGCGTCGGGCATGGCGATTCTAGTAGAACAAGACAGCACCTACCACTGCACGCCCGTTCCACCTGCATACTCAGTAGTGGAAGTTGAACAGGTGGAACGTGGCTACGAAGATCTCGAGCTGGATATCCCTAGAGGACACGGGGAGATGACGCTAGGAGAAACAACTCACGGAATATTTCTTTGGAGGAAGCCCTTCATCATATTCCTAGGATGAACAACGTCTCCTATCGTTCCACCACCGTCGCCTCCACGTGGACCGTCTCCTTAGCCTCCTTCGCCTCCTCTGCCACCTTCGCCTCCTGCGTCGCCTCCATGAGTACCGACTCCTAAACAGTCGTCTCCAACTCCACCGCCTTCTCAGCCTCCTCCGTCGCCACAACGAGCATCGACTCCTAAACAGGCAGCATCTCATCCTCCTCCGCCTCCGTTGGATCCTAAGGGCGCACGGTCAATATCAAGCGGTCTCCCAAGAAGAAAGCTTCAAAGAATTGAGAAGACTTCGCCACCCGCACAGAAGCTCTCATATGAGAAAACTGATGAGGAGCTGCGCGAGGCCGTCAAAGCTGAAGTCAAGGCCCACTTCAGAAAGAAGTCTCCTGAGAAGCCTCCTGAAATTCCCCAGGAGACCAAGGACTTCTTCAACAAGACATACCTAGCGCCACAGCCTGAACTGCAACCTCAACCGCAGTCCGACTACGACAAGACTATTCAGAAGGCTGCTGGCAAGGCGAAGAGAACGGACAAAGATGTACCCCAGCTCGGCTTGCAGCCTCAGAAACATCTAGAGTTCAGCACAGTTCCAAATGTTAGAACAGAGTTAAGACAATTTATGGAATCTGCTGGAATTTCAATTGATCAATTACACGACCATGCTCCCCTGGCGAAGACTCCATTGAAATACAAGTTCAGACTTGGAAAGCCTCTTGTAAAGCCGGATCAAGTGAAAAAGCTACTCACTCAGATGTACTTCTTCCACAAGTGGTACATGCAAGAATCCAGCAAGGGTGGAGAGATGGTAACGGGCAGATATTTACTGCACTATTTCTTCGATGGAGGTGACCACTTCTATATCCGATTCGAAGACATATTCGACCTGTACAAGCTTGATGCCCTCGACGTCTCACTTCTAGCCACGCGGGTTCTGTAAGTATCGTTCTGTTATTTCGTTTCTTACCTCCTTGTATTTAGCTGACTAAAATTCTTTTTAACCGTTGTAGAATGGCGATCCAATACTGCAACAAGCACGACTGTACCAAACATGGATTCATGAATCCACGCAAAATCAACGGCGTATTGGTTGATCAATTTCCTGATCCAACAGTGGACAACATACACATGCGCTGGTGCAGAACCATTTCCAGTCGTTTATCCTTCTGCCCTACAACACTGCGTAAGTTTTTTCTTTCTTCCGTACCAATTTCAGTCCTGTGCATACATAGAGTTTCATATGTGTCATCTAAACCAATTTGCAGATTCCACTGGGTTTTGTTAGTAATTGACATGGATCACTCGAGGATCCATGTCTTTGACTCAATGGATAAACCAGAGTCCACGTACTCAAAGATATTTGAACTGTTTAACAGGTAATACCATCTTACTTGCTATTGCATATATGCGGTTCTCGGATAATTACTAGCTAACTTTCAACTGCACGTAGGGCATGGGAACGGCTTCGAGTGAATGTTCACGGAAATTGGAAAGATAAGCTCTCTGTGAGGATGAACTTTCCAGTGAGTAACATGCTGCAAAGTTGTATTGAATCATTACTTTGTTCTAAAATATGAAATGTATATTAAATCTATCGTCGTTTCTCCTTTAGTGTGCAAAACAGTCGCAGGGCACCAACTTATGCGGATACTACGTCTGCGACTACATTCACCGCTTTGTGACCGATGTCATAACTATCGACAATATAGATGTACATATAACAGCCATTCATACATTAAGTCTTGATTTCTTATTCACTTCATATATTTATTTCTCGTTTATTCGAATTAATGACCGCTTATGCGAGTAAGAGACAACCTCCCCCACGAGACTTTCATAAAAGCTGCTCAGGAAGAATTGATGGGATTTATAAACGAGCAGATCATTGATCCCACGGGGGAGTTCCACATAAGTTTTAGTAACTTTAGCACTCAATCCACAAAGTAGATTAGAGACAATTTTTTGTAAGCTACGAAACATATATGGATATTGTATGTGTGTATATATTTTGGTAATATATATATTTCCTTTCTTGAGTTCATTTATATGTGTGTAAATTATATATTTATACATATATATATATGCATGTTGCATATATATGTATATATATGTGTGCAAAATATGTATGCACAATATAATATATAAAAGTGTAATATATAGGCAGCAAGCTAGCAGCTATAGCAGTAGCAAATTAAAAAAATAAAAAACCTTTAGTCTCGGTTGGTAACACCAACCGGACTAAAGATGACGAGCCACCGTGGCGCCGCCATCTTTAGTCCCGGTTGGTGTTACCAACCAGGACTAAAGATGAATCTTTAGTCCCAGTTATTTCAATCAGGACTAAAGAGTGCGATCTTTAGTCCCGGATTCATAGTCGCGGTTTGACAACCAGGACTACAGGGGGTTACCAACCGGGACTAGTATGGGTTTCTCCAGCAGTGTAAGTTTAAATCACTTGGAAACAATGTACAACTTTTGGGAAAAAAAGTCATACAACATTCAAAAATTCTATACAAAATTTCTAAAAAGAATCGGCACAACATTGGAACAAATGCAACCATTTGAATGCAACGAGTAAGACAAATAAAGAAAAATGATTGCAGCAAAATCGTCGAATAATATGCAAAACACCCTACAAATTTCGATCTCCCTTCTTCCTTCCCTCCGGTCATAAATATTTAGCGTTTACCATAGATTTAGTCCATGACCATCAATAATATCTCAAATGCTTAGTCTTGGAAAAAATTATCTATCGTAACATTATAAACTTACTAGATCTTGTAAAATTATACTAATGTAAAACTAAAGGCCAAAATTTCACATGTTTGACCAAATCTTATCTTAGATGTTAAATATTTACAACATACATATCAATCTCCATCTAATTGAGTTGTTTTTTTTCGAACGCGCAAAAGGGTTACACGTCAATATGTTAGAAGGAAAAATGTTTTAGATACACACCGTAGTTAGCCAGATCGGCTTATGCCAATGGGAGGGAGGAAAGGCAAAGAACTAAAACCGAAAACTAAAAACTAAAACCGAACCCGGGAACAACCGAAGAAAAAAAGGCAACTCTGAAACACGGGAGTGGCAAAGCCACGCACACTCCTAGAAAAACCCCAAAAACGGCAACACCAGCTAAATACCACAAAAGGCCCTCTGCGAGGATGGACTGAAGGACTACTGAGACTAAAGAGAGTGTCGAGTCATAGACCTTGGAATTTTGTTCCTTCCATAGCTGCCAAGAGAACAGAAGGACAAGGGAGTCGAAGCCGTGCGGAGGTGCTTAGGTAAACAGGCACTGCAGGACGCCCACCAGTCCTGGAGGCAGCTGCCACGGGAGGGAGAGAGAGCCACCCAACCAAGAGGCAACAACACGCGGAGCCAGACTTGTCGAGTGAACACACAATCAATGAGGATGTGGTTCGTCGACTCGAGCTCCTGCGTGAAAAAGGCATGTCGAGTGACTAACAATGCCATGCTTCTGGAGGAGATCTGCCGTCCAGCAACGCTACTAGAGTGCAAACTAGAGGAAGAATTTTCTTTTCGCAGGGCCCTTCATGTGCCAGAGGAGATCCGCACAGCCAAAAGGGTGTTGGCCAAGGAAGAACACCATGTACGCCGAACGTGCCGAGCAACGCTGGTCAGATGATAGACGCGAAATAAGACGACCTCTGATGCCAGGCGAGAGCTATACATGGAGCACTACATCCCACACGATGAGGAACTGGGAGATGACCGGAATCGTGAGGGTGCCGCGGATGCCAGAAACCTAGGAATTGTTCGCCAGGCTAGATGCCACCATGCGTGAATCATGGACGTGTCAGGGCACAACGAAGAGGAGATCCGAAGCCAAGGAGGCCACCGAGCGGCCACTGATCCATTGGTCAGAGCAGAAGTGCAAAGACTCCCTGTCTCCTGACATGAAGAAGGTGGACGCCTCAAACAAGTCAGCAACGGTTTGCTTAACAAGGGCCTTCAGGCCCTCCCAGTAGGAGTGCCCTGTGTAGGAATATGTATAGGCTACGAAAGCAAAAACAAAACTTTTCTACCACACAATCTAGGAAAGCTTGCAAGTAAGGGTCTATAGTTTGTTATCGATTGATGCACAATGCAGCGAAAATAGACGATCAGTGTCTAGCCGACCTCGAGCAACACCTTGCCGACCTCGGACAGCGCCTTGCTGACCTTGCCTTGCGGACCTCGCCAACCTCTCCTTGCCGACCTCACCGACCTTGGACTCGATTTCCCAACTACCGAATAAGGGGTCGGCAAGTTGGGGTTCGGGCGAATGTAGATGTCGCCGATCTACACCACGACGTAGCAGTGTCTCTACCAGTATCCACACATCCAGGGAAGGAACGCCGAACACTTGTGTGCTAGCACGCGATGCACGGCTAGGGTTTGGCTCGAAGGTGGCGACTAGGGTTTGCTCGTGGAGAACTTGATCGGACTAAAGAAGTTGCGCACACGATCTCCACCCCTTGCCCCTCTTTATATAGAGTTAGCCGACTGGGCCTAAAGGCCCATCGGGGCTCTATATCCGATCGGATCCCTATCCGATTGAGCCACATCTGAGTCAAACTTGAATATATGTTCCAACCCGTTAAGTGTGCGACCCTGTAGGTTCATGTAGACTTGGTTACGACCTGAGAACACTTCTCAGCCAACTGTCAACAGCGGCCCCTAGCAGAACGTATTGATAGCATAATATACAAGAAGATCATATCGGCTGAACCTGTAATGTGTGCACAAATCCCTTTGCCTCATGATACCAATTAACCTATAGGCAAGACATGTGCCATCCTATCAATAGCTTAATCATTCACTCGATCACGCATTGGATTATCTATATATTGGTTCACTCCTCAATCAATTCGGCATGACCATGCACTTCCACAATCCATTACATCGAGGGACCCAGAGATATCTCTCCCATAGGAGGGGCAAATTTCATCTTGATCATTCATATCCCACTACATGTTTAATAGCAAACCCAAAGACTACTTTTATAACTACCCTGTTACAGTGTAGCGTTTGGTAGTCCCTAAGTAAGCTATTACACATGTTGGAATCCATGATGATCTCAGGTCTGAGGAATTTACACCAACACTACTTCAGACCAACTAATGGCACATTAATTCCCTGTAGTGTCTCAATGTGGGTCTATCCAACAATGTGTTCTCTAACACATGTTCACGTTTATTGATTTGGTATCTCCATACCATGATCCATGAGACATGATCATTAATCAATACACGTGTTGATCTTAGAATCATATTCGTTCCATAGATATGATATATAATCAGGGATTATTTAGAAATAGATTCATATAAAGTCTCATGAATAAGTCACATACTTATTGATCAATACAAGTATTCTATTTCATGGAACGGAATAACACTTTATTCATTAAATATAAACATTGACCATGATATCCAATATCTCTATGTTGCCTCTAGGGTATATCACTAACACCCTAAACGCTGTAGCCAGAGCCAACGAACACGCAAGGCAAATCCTGTCGCCCTGAGATCAGAAATTCCTAAGCCACCAAGGGCTTTGGAGTGACAGACATTCGTCCAGGTGTTAACGCCAGAATTTGGTAAGCCCAAGAGTCCCCATCGGCTGTAGGTTCATATCAGCTCAAAGCTAGTATCGGCTTATCAGCCGATCGGCTGTTACATCAGCCGATGGGGGGTTTTCTCTTATCAACATCTCCAGCAGTCGGATTCTTGTTAGATTCGGTTTAGAAAGATCTTATCCAGAGAAGACCGAGTTCGAAGAGGATGCGGCTTGTATCTATTAATTAGGATAAGTTTGTTAATTCCTATTTTTATCTCTAGGAAAGTGTGTTTAGTGCCTGATAAGGGCTTTATCTGTTTCCTTTTATCTTTAGGAAAGTTTGAGCCGTAATTTGTTAGGATCTTTGTTAACCTACAAGTATAAATATGTAAGCCCAAGGTTCATGTAAATCAATCTCACGATCAATACAATTCGACGCATCGTCACCCTTTTTCTATGTTTTGCTTTATTATCCGGCGAAACTTGGCACCTGACGCGGGGCTGCATCAGCTTCAATCTCCGGCGAAGGGGTAAGTCCAAGGTCCTGTCGGCTCAGGCAATCGTATTGGCTACATCGACATCGTCCAAGGCTGCATCAGTACATTCGACCTCTTGGATTGCTTCGATTCGGTTAACATATTTGCCTGATTATTTATCATATGTCTCTGTTGAATCTAGTCCTAGTATCTCGGTTTAGCATTATCTGTTGTTTCTCACTTTAGGGTTTCTGCTGATACCGGCTAAATTGTTTACTAGATTAGATTAGCTTAGGCATCTATCACCCTAAAAATTGGTCAAGGGCTTGATTGTCCAGATATTACGTTTCTTTTCATACTTAGTGCTACATCAGATAAGATTGACCTACTAAGTCATGATTAGAACCGTAATCTCTAGCCTACCTGTTGGCTGCCACTATGGGTTTCATCAGAGTTTCAGCCGATGAGCTATCTGGACATGACATCGGCTATGTTATGAATATGTATAATCTCCGTCTTAAGGTATGTTTAGACATAAGTGATTTATACTGTCTCGGTATGCTACCGATCTATCCCAGTCACTTGGTTTAAACATATTTCGAGACCTAGATTATATACTATTGATATCTACAGCCGATCGGGCAAAGCTAATTTCTCATGGATGTTGCATCGGCTTGTAAGGATTGCATATAAGTTGGTTTTTAGCCGATGACAACAGATCGTTCATTGGTCATTATTTATCTGTCGGATTTTATGCCGTCGGATCTCCAGCCGATGTATGCTTCAGTGTTCAGATCAAGGTTTATTTTATCATCGTGTTATCGTCAGCCAATCACCTTTATATAGGTGTTTGCTTAGCACACAACCGATGGATTAACACCCTAACTACATCGGCTGACATCAGCATCGGCTGGGATCGCGCTATCGGTCGATCGGCTATTTTGCTTTATGTTATGTTGCTTTGTATATCTTGTCAGTGACAAGATTAAACTGACTGGCACGCCCGCGCTTCATTGATTTTAGGACCTGCACTGGAGCTAAGCAGATCTCCCAGGCCGTGTGTTGTTATTCACGTCAACACTAGGACACCCTGCACTGGCCCCTATGAGCCAAGTCCATACCCGTTCACAGGAAGGCGCGCTTCTTCTTGTCGATGGCCTGAATAACCCAGAGGTGGAGGCCAATCGCTAAAGACACATAGACTGGAATGGAAGAGAGAACAGACTGGAGCAGTATAGAGCAGCCGGCCAGATTGATGAGTCATCCTTTTCAAGGTGGAAGACGATGGGAGACTTTATCCACAAGCGGTTGTAGGGCCGCCTTTGGCAGCCTGTGAACGGACAACGGAATTCCAAGATAGGTGAAAGGGAAATCAGAAATAGAGCAGGGGAAGCAGGACTGAACGAGTTCCAGGTCCTTTGCAGATCATTTGGCAAAGTTAGTGCACAGCCCAGACGCCTCACCAAAAGCCGAGAGGATGCCTTGGATGAACTCAAGATCCTAATGGATTGGGAAGAGAACCAGATCATCGGCGTAGAGGGAAGCGCGGTGACACAAGGCACGATTGTTAAGCGGAAGGAACCTGCCAGAATCGGAGGCTTTGGGAGCATCGCATTAAGCACATCCATGACCAAAATGAAGAGCATGGGGAAAAGAGGATCTCCTTGCCGAAGACCCCTCCGATGGGGAAAGCATGGGCCAGGCACCCCACTGATCAACACCCGAGAAGACGAGGTGCTAAGTATGAGGGAAATCCAATCACACCATCACAGGTAAACCCCAGGTGGGCAAGCACCTCAAGTAAGAACGGTCAGTTGACTGCGTCAAAGGCCTTCGCAATGTCCACCTTGAGGAGGATGCGGGGAGTGTGCCTAGCATGGAGGGCCCTTGTCACAAGTTGGACAAAGCAGAAGTTATCGTGAAGAGACCAGCCTTTGACGAAGGCGCTCTGATTGGTCGCCACAAGCCCGTCAAGGTGAGGAGAGAGATGAGAGGCGAGGATCTTGGAAAACAACTTCCTGAAGCTGTGGATGAGGCTGATTGGTCAGAAATCATTGATGTCAACCGCTTCATCCTTCTTTGGCAGAAGAGAGATGAGGCCATCATTGAGGGGGGGACAAACCCCAACCATTAGTCAGAAAAAGGGAGTCGAGAGCTGCCAAGACCATCGGCTTGATCACCTACCAGCAAGTCTTGTACAACCGACCCATGAAACAATCTGGACCGGGCGCCTTGTTAGAAGGCAAAGACTTGATCACCGTTCACACCTCCTCTTCCGTGAAGGGGTCATCCAATCCCCCAAGTTGCACAGGCCAGAGACCAAGGACGTGTAGATCGAAAGCAACGTCGCGTTGAATGCATGTCCCCAAGACCGCACGGAAATTAGAGGAGACAAGTTCTTGAAGCTCTTATGCCTATGGGCTCTAGCGTGCAAGTGAAAGAGCTTGGTATTGGCATCACCGTCTTTGAGCCAAACCAGTCACGAATGCTGGCATACGATGGTATGCTCAAGTGAGGCAAGCTCGAGGCATTTCAGCTCCAAGTCCTGCTGCAACCAGATCTCCAGGGGGAGAGAGACCGACTCTCCTGCACGACATCAAGTCGGAAGATGAGCTCCTTGGCCATCTGAAGCTAGAGGCAGATGCTGCCAATGTGGCAGTCACTCTAGCTCTGCAAGCACTTAGCCGTGTTGGCAAAACACCAGGCCAGTGCAGAGAGAGGGGCAAGGTTGGCCAGAGGTTGCCATGCGTCCTGCACGACTTGAAGGAAGCCATGGAACTTGGGAAAAATAGCCTAAAACCGAAAGTGGTGTGCCCGCGGTGACTCGACGTAGGAATGAAGGAGCACACAGTGGTCAGAAGCGACAGAGGAGGCCGCTTGAAGGAGACAGGAGGAGAATGGCTCCTCCCAATCCGCAGAGAAGAAAACACGGTCAAGCTTGACGAGCATAGGAGAGTCATGCTCGTTACTCCAGGTGAAGCTACGGCCATGGAGCGGCAACTCCCGGAGGTCAATATCATCAACCAAACGGCGAAAACCGCCCATCATACGACGATTGAGGTTCAGGTTGTTTTTTGTCCCGAGCGTCAAGGATAAGGTTGAAATCGCCTGCTACGGCCCATGGAGCTCATCCAAAAACTTAAGTTTCTTTGTCTCCTCCTGTGGCCCATAGATGATGGAGAGCCACTAGGGGGCATCATCAGAGTGGTGCTGAACCAACACGGTAAGAGAGAAATCCATAGGTGAACATCCGAGACAGACCAAACGGATGTCCGCCAGGCAAGCAGCATATCCCCAGCTCGACAAACAGCAGGCAAGAAGGAATAGTCAAAGTCAAGGCCTAACATTTCCAGAATAGTAAGATAAGGGATACATCCATCTTAGTCTCCACAAGACAGAGAAGGAAGACCCGCTCCTAGCGAACTACATCACGGACCGTATCCCAGCGAGCATGCGAGTTAAGACCCCGTGCGTTCCAAACCAAAATGCTCTCATTACATGATCTCATCAAGAAGGAGACCACACACAAAAGGGAGAGAGGGAGGAGAGGAGTCAGGCACAAGCAAACAACATCTTGGTCACCTGCGTAGGAGGGAGAGAGTTGGAGAAGAGTGTAGAGAGGGCAATGACGTGGTCCTGTGAGAGGGGGTTGGAGAAGAGAGCATCAAAGTTCACCAAAGCCTGAGTCAGGAGTGGACCCTTCTCAAGAGCCATCCGGAGCTTGCGCATCAGGTTGCGCTGAGCGCAAGTGACTATGTGACACAGGCCAGCAAGCATGACCTGGGACGCAATCCGCTCGCTGTGCTATGACACCCTCCCCATGGACGCGACTGCAGGGGGCAATGGCGGCAGTGGCAGAGGGAGCAACACAGTGGGGCGAGGCTTGCAACAACTGGTAAGGAACGCGTGAAGCACCACGTTCGCTGCGACCGAGGAAGGCAACGAGCACACCAATGGTCGGCCGTTGAGGTCGAGTGCGAGGATCGGCACGTCGAACAAGGTCTCGTCTTCATTGGCCACAAGGGAGGGAGAAGAGTCGGCCGCTGGAGATGTCAGTCCCTCAAACAGGCCTGACACGGGCTCAGCAGGATGCCCAACACAGGGCGGCCCCTACGAGGGAGGAGGCGACCCGGAGGGAATACGCAACCTAGACCTGGCCGACCCAGCCATGATAGATGGCCACGGCGGCGCAGGCATCCCAAAGGATGAGGTCGCCCCTGCCGGAGTGAGGGAAGTCGGCCCAGAAGGAAGGCTCGGCCTAGTCAATGAATGGGGCCGGACTAGAACAGTACCTGGAATATGTGGCCCAACCGGAATAGTAGGCTTAGAGAGAGAAGTCGGTCCAGCTGGAACAGTAGGTCCAGCCAGCCCAAAAGGACGATTTGGCCCAGTCAGAATAGTTAGAACCATCGACCCAGCAGCAATCGAAGGCCTAGTAGGAGGACTCGGCCCAGCTAGCTTAGCTAGCCCAACTAGAATAATCGGCCCAGCAGCTAGCTGTTGATGAGAAAATTTCCCACGCACTGGCCTAAGAGATTTGCTTTACTCTAGTGCAGGTCCAAATCTGTTACTTGAGGTTCGTAGGCATGCCAGTTGGTTTGTTCCTGCAACCAACAAGAAACTAAAAAGAGAAAATAATATTAGATCGATAGCCGATCGCCTGGTGGCCGATGACGTATCGTTTGGTATTGTGCCAATGCAATACACATTGAATCGGCAACAACTAGATTCGTCCGATCGACTATAGATGTTAACAGAATGCAATCCAAGTCTTAAAAGCACATTTAAACCAAGTGACTAGGATAGATCGGTAGTGTATCGAGACAATATAAATCACTTAGATCTAAAAATACTATCAGATAAGGATTATACTTGTTCATAGCATAGCCGAAGAGATTAATCTAACATGTATAGGCTAGTACTCCGATACTGTTGTATACTCAGATATCATAATAAACTAAATACATTAGACAAGTAGTAATCAAATGTTAAGGTTCTTTAATAGATTGATAAAAAGCTTAACATATTTAGTATGATGAGATCTAAATATAGAGGGCGGATTTAAGATATCAAGTAAGAATAAAACAAACAAGATAGGTTAAATCAGATAAGGTCGGCTGAAACCCCGATACTATCTCTAATAGTGATCATAAAACCAGACAGATCTTTTATGATTCTAAGAATGACTTAATAGGTCGGACTTAACCGATGCAGCGTTAAGTATAAAAAGAAACATAAGATCTAAACTAATCTATGAAAACCTTTCATGATGGTGGATATACCATATAATCTAAATCGACGATGAGATCTAACCCTATCGGCTGTTATCTATTAACAGACTAGCCGATTAGGGTTAGATCGTACTATCGATCTAGGTTATATGGCACATATGATAACTCGACGATTTACGTAACCAGGATTAGAGTATCACAATGATGGAAGCACTAATCCTGAGAACACAAGCCGCCATGACAAGATTTACCTTTTCGCTGGAGATCAAACGATGCAGCCCAACTAGAAGTAAGAACTCGTCAAAACTATTAAAAGAAAAGGGTGGCGATGCGCCGAAGGTTGTATTGAACTTGATTGTTATTATTTACATGGTCATGGGTTGTATTTATACCCAGATAGAAGATAAGTCCGTGACGGACACGATTTCTATTTCTATTACAATTTGAAATACAGATATATGCCTAAAAGAGACTCTCACCGACATTATCTATTAGGAAACTATTTAAATATCCTAATTAATAGATACAATTGCCTTTCCTGGACTTTATCCATGTATGGCAATACTCATGAAGCACTTTGACCGAATCCGAAGCCAATTCCAATGTCTTTTCCTCGGGATTGGTCCACCAACTGTCCCTATCGGAATTGGCTGCATCGGCTATCCTTGTCCGATTCGAAATCAGCCGACAGTCACCTTAGCTGATTCGATCACCAGCCGACGAACTCCTTAGCCGACTCGGTCAGCACTTGGTGCGCACTCTATCTTAGGAAGAACTCAATTCTCTCCAAATCGGCTTCGGCTTTAGACCCAAACCTGATAATTTGCTTACCAAATTTGGCTGTTAACACTAGCACAGCGGGATAAGACAGCCTAGAAGGACCACCCAACGCAACCGGTGGAGGCGTTTCATCGTAAGGAGGCTGGCTGAGGGGGCCAACACAGGCCGGCCTACATCTCCTTGGCCCGTGAACTGGCCCAGCGCTGGCCAAGGGGGACGCAAGCCGTGGAAGAATGCACACCACAGCCTGCACGTGCGTGTCTGCCTCCCGTGCGCCCGTGCCCGTGCATGCCGACCGCGCCCGCGCCCACCATCAGCAGTGCTGCCGACTACGCTCCCAGGCGAGAGGATCAGGATAGGATCTGGTGCCAGCACACAACTAGAAGAGACAAAACCGGGTGTTGAAAAGGGGCAATCAAAAGTGGAAAAGGGGAAAAGCAAAAGCGTGGAAGGTGCCCCTGTCTCCATGTTGGGCGGCATGGCCGACGTCACGATGAAGGAGGCCGTTGGAGCGGGACCCATCAGCGGGACAGCTGAAATAGCTATGACCTCATCGGCAACCACTGCTACCAACAGCGGCGCTGGGACAGGCACAACGACCACCACACCTATCGCATCCGCCGCACCACCCCCGACAGCCGCATCATCGCCCGCCACACCGCCGTAGATCGTCGAGGCCGATGAGGGGAGGAGCCTGCCAAGCTCACTGCGTCGCCAGCCCCACCCATGCTATCCACCACGAGGGACGCCACCGAAGAGGCTGACACCACCCGGTTGTGTTTGGCCTAGCCACTGTCTGCACCGCCGAAAGCCGCCGTGAAGGAGAGAGGGGCTGCGGTGGACCGGCCCGACGGCCCCCGTGAAGGGAGGCCACCACCATTGACGCCTCCTGAGGAACCAGCATCGCCGCTAGTGGGGCCACCGAGGGACGGAGGAGACCCTGACGTTGAGTGGGACGACGCCGAGCACTCTGAGTACCGAATGTGGATGAACACCCGGTACTGGAGCAGGCACGACTCGCCGGACGGGACCGCCGTCTCAGGGATGAGGAGGAGAAGCTCCCGTGAAATAAGGGCAGGGTCATGAGCGAGGGTAAAGACCAGCAGTTGTCGAAAATTAGCCGGCTTGCTGCCTCCACCTTCATGTCGATGAGCCTGCAAGGGGCAATGAGAGCCGCCACCATGGATGGGTTCCAAGCATGCGCCGGGAACCCCTACAACTCCAACAAGACCTTAAATGGCAGGGTGAACGATGTTGTCGTTGCCTGCCGCGTCCATGTCCGGAGAACAAGCTGGAGGGAGGAGACTGGGATCGGGGAACGCGTGAGGGCTAGGTCTCTATCACCGGAAGAGGAGAAGATGAAGAGAAAGTGGTCGGGAAGAGCATGGTGTACTGTGAAATGGTAGCGGAATGGGGAGTGTGGCCAACATGGTTGTAGCGGCGGCGGACATCGTCATGCCCACCCTGTGACCCTGAGCAAACAGGCGCGGCATAGACGACCCTCCTAGTTGTCCAGCTGCTCCGAGCATTCCACCACACACCACGATTCCACCGCCCCGGGCGTAGCCATAGGCGTCACCAATGGCACCCAGGCCGACGCGGCAAGGCCCGACGTTGCCACCACTGCTGGAGAGCCAAAGCAAGGAGAAGACCGGGAGAGCTCCGCGACCAAAAAACCCTCTGGGGCAGAGGCCCGCGAGGCTAAGGGGGTGGCGTCTGATGGGGAGGCGCGACATGGGAAGATGCGAAGGCTACCATCCTGCGAATCCGACGAGACGGCCGGGCTATGGGGCGCTTGTAGTAATGCACGATGTGGCAGAGGCCCTTGCTTCGTCAACACCAGATGGGGACATGGCACGTGGCGGCCTGGTGCGTCATGGACAGACAGTTGAGACAACAGTCTCTGAGTGCAGGCAAAATCCCTGGCGAGGGCGGCCGGGCAGCAGCTGCCTCCCGAGGGCGCGGACATAGATGGAGATGGTGATGTCCTGGTTGTCAGCCTCCTGTCACCACCGCCGATGGCTCGATAGCCACAGCCAGTGACAGAATGGCCACCACCTCTGTTGTCGGGGCCGCCCCAGCCACCATAGCTGCCCTCCCCCAGGACGCCTATGAAGATGGAGGCCGATAGATGGCGGGGCGCATTCCGCGACACAGAGGATGTGTGAGGACGATGCGAGGCAGCCGACGTGCGAGGTTCGCATGGCACCGCAGCCGCGCGAGGCACCCGCGCGCTCGGTGGTGTAGCCACCGATGGCGCGGACGGCCGCACCGCCATGTGCGGAGAAGGAGTGAGATGGATAGGGAGGGGCGACGGAGGAGGCCGCGACAACAGAGGCCACCGTGCGACGTCGAGGTAAGAGGGTGGCAGAGGAGAGGAGGAGTGAGGGAAGGCGGTAGGGAGAGAGACACACCCCGGAACAGGGATGGCGACGACGCCGGGCTGACCGGACGCCCAGCCTTGCCGGATGACGACAGCGACACCAGCGCCGGGACCATGACGATGGAGCGGAGGGACGTCGGGGTCGGTGCGAAGGTCGGTGCGAGAGCAGTGGTTGCCGCCAGGGCCGGAGTGGTTGCCGGCGCGAGGGCAGTGGTGGCCGCCGGGGCCGGAGTGGCCACCAGCGTAGGCACAGCGAGGGGCACGCGACCATGGTTCCCTGCTCTCCGACAGCTTTCACCCCTATTTTTTTCAGCTCTGAACCAAAACCTAAGGTAAGCTACTGATTTCGCCTTTTCGTCTAATTGAGTTGTATGTACTCATCTTCTCATTCTAAAATGACCAGCTATGAGGTGGTTTCAAAATTTAGTGGAGAAATAGGATTTATTAGTCAGTACGTGAACTATCGTAATGTATCATATGATAGTTGTAATACTACACTCATAGCTCGACGATAATTGTGCTAGGGATTAACTAGCCACATTCACAAGCTCATGAGTTATGTTATTATATATGCTCACACTGAATCATACGAATACACATTTTTTCCTATGTATATTCAGAACCCAAAGTGCTTTCCCAACCATATAAGTTATCTATCAGCTTCTAGGTATTGATCTATCCTTCTCTCTAGAGCTCAATGTAGTGTTAAGACTTAAGAGCTTCATCATGTTCATTTATATTGTAGTGGATGAGAGGGGATGTTTTTAAGAAGATATGGAAACCACGGTTTTAATTTCTTGTCAGGTTTTAATGTCTCATTCATGGATGACTGGTAACAGCAAAATTTGGTGAGATACTCAGAGTCGAAGAACAAGTCAAGGCAGATTTGGTGGGAGAAAGAGTTGTTTCCAAATTTGATTGCGCATCAGCTAAAGGCTCTATTGGCCGATATAGAGTTGGACTCAGCTAGCCGATATGGGCAAGGTAGTCGATATAGTTAGTTTCCGGTTCAGCCGATACAATTAGTTTCGAGTTCAAGTTGGATTCGGATTGAGGATTTGAACTTATTGCCAAACAAGGATAGAGTGTATTATAGGCAATTGTATCTATTAATTAGGAATATTAGTGAGTCGTATTCATTAGAGATATTTTGGTAAGAGTCCACTTAAGGGACTTGTTTATATGTTTATGTAACTTAGAAGTTGGAGTCATGTCCAGCATGGACAAGTTTGTTATTTGGTTATAAAATAGACGCGCAAGGTCTTGTAACAAAAAAACAATAGTTCAATAATCACTTTTGTCCCATCGCCACCCTAGTTCTCTAGGTTTTTTCATCTCGACGAGTTCTTGTTTCGAGTTGGCCTGCATCGGCTTCGATCTCTGACAAGGAGTAAGGGTTGTCATGGCGGTTTGTATCGACGGGATTAGTGCTTACATTGTTTCGACACTCTAATCTAGCTTATGCATATGTCTATTTATCATATATCTTAATTAATCTAGGGTTTGTCAATTTGGATTATCTAAGGTATCTACCATCCAGAAAATGAGTCAAAGGCTTGATTGTTTAGACTTTATGCTTCTTTTCATACTTAGTGCTTTATCAGTTGGGTTTGACCTACTAAGTCATATTTAGAATCATAAAAGCTAACCTGCCTTGGATTGCTAATAAGGGTAGTATCAGGTTTTCAATCGATCTTAACTGGTATAATTATTTTACTTTAATTTACATCTTTTATTCTACTTAACTGGTTATATCTTTCATCTTTTTTGAGTTTATCAATCCTTTAAATCTACTAAGTTTATAATTAGGCTCGCACTGTCTCGTTAGGTCTGATCTGTTGAGATTATAACCAGTTTAGCAGATTTAATTAAGGTTGATAATCTTATATAAGGCTACATCAGAGTTTTAGCCAATATGCTATCTAATCGCTCAAGCTATTTCATTGGCTATGATCTAAGTCCATAGAATTATTAATTTATTTAATCTTGGTTATAAACAATTAATATTGTCTCAGTTAGGTCCGATCTATTGTAATTGCTTGTAGCTAAGAGAAAGATTAAATTAGTAAATTACATGTTTTTTATCTATAGCCCATCATAATTTTTTTGGTTCTAATTTTTAATATTTGTCCATTGCCTAGTGATTTGGATCATATAATTATATAACAATTGACTTTAATAATATCAATTTTATGTTGCATCGACTGCATTCGACCTATAGGATTGATTTTGTTAAGGAAAATTGTTTATGGTTATATCTAATCTAAATCTAGTTCATGAACAGTATCTTCTACCTTACAGCCGATTCGACGCGATCGCATTGGCTAGGTCATCACGGTACGACATCGGCCTATCAGCCTATCGGCTATCGTTTTCTAACGTTTACCATGTCTTGTTGGTTGTAGGATCAAACCAACTGGCACACCTGCACTCCACCAACGTTTTTGAACCTGCACTGGAGCTAAGCATAACTCCTAGACCATCGTGTTTTCGCATCAACACGCTTTTGGGACGCCCAGTGGGACATCAACATCTTCATCATGTCAGAAATTAAAGAAGAAAACATCATTCCAGTCACCGTCGGCAAGTTGTCTGATGAACAAAAGGCACGGATGGAACAACTTACTCAGGAGTTTCAGAAGATGTATTTGGAATCCTTCAATGTTACTCGGCAAGGGAAAATAATACAAAAAAATCCAAAATTATTATGCTGAGGACAGAAGATGAAGGAAGTAGTAAGCAAGAAAATACAATAAATACAGAATCTAAAGAAGAACCATCTCTCATGACTTTGCAAGATAGGATGGATGCAGTTGTTCATCATGCCTTAATAAGTGAATCTAGGGTGTTAGTTAACAAATTAACATCTATTATCAAGAAGGTAGTAGATGGGACTATTGTTGAAGAACAAGCTAATGGACCAGTTTATCTTTCAAACCATACGTTTCCAGCATACAGAACGATTAAGACTAAGGATCAAGAGCAAAAACACACAACAGGCTGCATATTATGGACGGCAGCCGATTTTGACATTAACTGGGGGCAAATGCAACAGTCGATTGTAAGTTTGTCGATTCAATCTTTAGAAAGGAATCAACCACCTACTGGAGGGCAACGAATCATACATCAATATGTACATGGTTATCAAAGTCAGTCAAATTCACATCAACAACATGTACTTCAATATTTTAATCCTCAACAACAGCAGCCATCATCACCTCATCAGTATCAGCATAGAGAGGCTAAACAATATCAACCTAAGATGAATCAGTTTGCTCAAAGATCTCTATCTCGGCTGTTTGGGAATCATGGGAATCAAGAATGTGCCGATATGATTGCTGAAGTCATGACGGAGTAGTTTGGGTTAAAGCCAAAGGACACTGGGATTATGTATCGGCATCCTTACCCAGAGCATTTTGATAGAGTTCCATTACCTAACCAATATAGAATTCCAGATTTCTCAAAACTCTCAGGGCAAGACAATGTTTCTACAGTTGAACACATAGCCGATTTCTAGCTCATTGTGGGGAGACATCGGCTTAAGAAGCTTTGAGGGTTAGGTTTTTTTCCTTTATCATTATCTGGATCAGCATTCACATGGTTTTCTTATCTACCACCTAATTTTGTTAGAGGATGGGTGTTAGTGATATGCCCTAGAGGCAACATGGAGATGTTGGATATCACGTCAATGTTTATGTATTTATGAATAAAGTGTTATTCAGTTCCATGAAATAGACATCTTGTATTGATCAATAAGTACGTGACTTATTTATGAGACTCTTTATGTATGAATCTATTTCTAAACGATCCTCGATCATATGTCATATTGTTGGAACAAATATGATTCTAAGATCGGCATGTTTATTGATTGATGATCATGTCTCATAGATCATGGGTATGGAGATACCGATCAATAAACATGGACATATGTGTTGGAGAACACATTGTTGGATAGACCCACCATGAGACACTACAGGAATTAATGTGCCATTAGTTGGTCTCGGGTAGTGTTGGTACAAAGTCCTTAGACCTGAGATCACCATGGATTCCAACATGTGTAGTAGCCTACTTTGGGACTACCAAACGCTATTCGAATGGGGTAGTTATAAAGGTAGTTTTCGGGTTTGCTATGAAACATGGAGTGGGATGTGAGTGATCAAGATGGAATTTGCCCCTCCTTTGGAGAGATATCTCGGGCCCTCGAGGTAATGGATTATGGAAATGCATGGCCATGCTAAGTTGATTGAGGAGTCAATCAACGGACGGATAATCCAATACGGTTCGAGTGAATGGTTAAGCTATTGAAGGGATGGCACACATCTTGCCTATAGCTTAACGGTATCGTGAGGCAAAGGGATTTGTG
This sequence comes from Oryza australiensis, assembly GCA_019925245.2. Classification (NCBI taxonomy): domain Eukaryota; kingdom Viridiplantae; phylum Streptophyta; class Magnoliopsida; order Poales; family Poaceae; genus Oryza; species Oryza australiensis. Next base: position 1,836,587 of record JAIFGZ020000326.1, on the reverse strand, counting down.
TACACATTACAGGTTCGAGCCGATATTATATTCTTGTATACTATGGTGTCAATATGTCTTTGCTAGGCGCCGCTGATGTGCGGCGAGTTGGACTCGAGCCGACGGTCGGCTAAGTTAGACTATAGCCGAAACCGAGTATACCTGAACCTACGGGTCGCACGCTTAAGGGGATAAGAACGGGCATTCGAGTTGGACTCGGATACGGCTTGATCGGATAGGGATCCGATCGGATAGAGTCCTATGGGCTTACGACGTGTGGGCGGCCAACTCTATGAGATACGGATGAGATCCGATTCAAAATAGAGTCCTAATCGGCCACTAGTCCCGTCGGCCAACTCTATATAAAGGAGGGAGGGGTGGAGAGTTGCGGTATGTCAATTGCATCGCGTGCAACGAAGTCGCCGAGATCAATCTCCACGGAAACCCTCCCCACCTTCGAGCCAAACCCTAGCCTTGCATCGCGTGCTAGCACACGGGTGTTCGGCGTTCGTCCCCGGACGTGTGGATACCGGTAGAGGCGCTGCTACATTGCACGCCGTTGATCGGCTTCGGATCGGTGCAATCGGAGCGATCGGGCCGTGGTGGAATCGGCTGCGGTCGGGCGCGTCGGAGCGACGCGTGAGAACGCGGCCGACGACTCGAATCGGCGATTGGCGAATCGGCGTCTCCGGAATCGGCTACACTGTTCGGATCGGATTGCCCCGATTGGCTATTCAGCGCTCTACTCCAATCGGTAACGATCTATCGGCCCTTACTTGCAAGTGTTCTGGTTTGCGCGGTAAAAGTTTTTTTTTCGGCTAGCGTAGCCTCCGCGTAACCCTTCGGTGGTATCGAGCTAATCTTGCTTAGTTCGGGTTTTAGATTGGATCTGGAACAAGTTTTGCGCACGGGTTGATTAGATCAATCGGTTTTACGGGATCGTTGAGGAGAGTTAATGGTAATTGCGTTCCTTGATAGTGTATCGGAACGGCGTAATGTGATTACGTCGAAGCAATTTCCATATAACTCGGTTTGAGTTGGGTTCGAGATAGCGTTCCTTGATAGTGTATCGGAACGGTATAATGTGATTATGCCGAAGCTATTTCGTAGTCCGACCTTGTTTGTTTGCCTCGCGCCTACGCAAACCATCTCCCTTGATAGTGTATCGGGACGACATAATATGATTATGCCGACATGGTTTCGTAAGCGAATTCATAGATTGGATCTATGAATTTCGTGTGGTGTTCGGGACCGCCGTGTGCGTACCCCCTTATAGGTCGTCTCGGTGCCGTATCTCTGCGATAAGTAGAAAACGTTTCTACGCCTAACTTGTTTTTGCAGAGAGAATGCTTTGAGATGGTATGGCCCTATTGTATGTATGAGATGTATGAGATGCATGTGATGCATGTAATATTCTTTCATATGTGCAATCCTGTAATATTCTTTCATACGTGCAATGCTTGTAATATTCTTTCACGACTGCGAGTCGATGTAATCTTCAATTAGAGCTTCTATAGTAGTAGCTTAGTTTGAAGTAATCAAGCATTCGGCACTCGAAAGAACGGTGATGAAGATGGAGATCCTGTACACCGGCATGGAGATGGAGATCACCATGTGAAGGGGGCCATACTATTTCACTATATGCTATTCTTCTTGCTTTCATATGTGATATGTTTGTTTGATAGGATAGCATCCCTCGCAATATTAAGTAGTAATGATGCCCTTCCAAATGTTGCACCGTCACCGTTATGCTCGTCAATGGTGGGTGCCCAAAGCGAGTGCCATTCTCTATCATAACACGAGGGGGTATATGTCGACATATACATGCAGGAGCATTTGGTTTACTTAACAAGGCTATCAAAACAGGTTTTGGGCCTTGGGGCATAGGTTGGCGCCGGGGCATGGAGATGCCACACCAACAACAAGAGTCACATAGAGATGTGATTAGCAAGGTGTTGCTTACCGATGTTACTAATTTTCTAGCGGTGATGCCAAAGCTCACTAGAAAATTAATTAACATGTGGATCTTGACCCAATACGTAACCTAGAGGGAAGGTGGAAAATACGTAATGGGAGTCTAATGTTAAATTGTTTAACAATAGACATAGCATAAACATTGTGCTAAACTTTGCTTTTTCGTTGTAGAATAAATGGCGACTAATACTACACCCAAGCTTTTAATTTGCGATCTATTCTCAAAAGGAAAAATTAAATGGTACAAACTTTATGGATTGGTATCGCAACTTGAGAATTGTTCTCAAGCAAGAGCGTAAGGAGTACGTTCTTGAAGTACCTTATCCGGAGGATTTGCCTAATAACGCCACCGCAACCGCGGAGGGCTTACGAGAAGCACACTAATGATGCCCTAGATATAAGCTGTCTCATGCTAGCTACAATGTCTCCCGAGCTTCGAAGCAATATGAGAGCAGCGATGCTCACACTATTATTCGGGGCTGCGTGGCATGTTTGAGAACCAAGCTCGGGCCGAGAGGTTCAACACCTCAAAGTCCTTGTTTGCGTGCGAGCTTGTTGAGGGAATCCCGTCGTCCGCATGTGATAAAGATGATTGGCTATATCGAGAGTCCGGAAAAACTAGGTTTTCCCCTTAGCCAAGAGTTGGCTGCGATGTGATTCTCCGTCGCTCCCTCCGAGCTTCGAGCCATTCATATTGAATTATCACATGAACAATATGGATAGAACCTTGGCTGAATTGCATGGGATGCTTAAGACAGTGAGGAGAGTATCCGAAGAATGGTCATCATGTGATGATGATGCGAAGGCTAAGCGCAAACCACTGTCAAGAAACTTTGCACCAAGAGGAAGTTAACTCCCGATGAGATCGCGAGTGCCTCCAATGCAAAGAAGGGCAAGAAGGGGTCGGCGGCATCGAGATGCCGTTTGCTTCTATTGCAAGGAGACAGCCACTTGGAAGAGGAACTGCAAGAAGTACATGGAGGATCTCAAAAGGAAGCAAAGTACGACTTCGCTCGTATTAATGTTATAGACATTAATCTTGCTACTTCACCTACGACTCTTGGGTATTTGATACCGGATCGGTAGCTCATATTTGCAAGTCGTTGCGGGAATGAGAAGAAGTAGAGGATTGAGAAGGGGCGAGGTGAACTGCGCGTCGGCAATGGAGCAAGCGTTGCTACGATTCTTGTCGGCACGAGTACCACTTCATCTACCTTCGGATTAGTTTTGGAATTAAATAATTGTTATTGTGTTCCAACACTATGTCAAAACGTTATTTCCGCTTCATGTTTGCAAGCGGAAGGATATGATTTTAGATCAATGAACAATGGTTGTTCAATATATCTCGAGAGATATGTTCTATTTTCATGCTCCATTGGTGAATGGATTATACGTTTTGAATCTTGAAGCGTCTCCCATCTATAACATTAATACAGAACCACAACTCTCTAATGATATAAACCCCACGTTTATCCGGCATTGTCGCTTAGGCCATATAAATAAGAAACGCATGGAGAAGCTCCATAAGGATGGATTGCTTCACTCTTTTGATTTTGAATCATTTGAGACATGTGAGTCTTGTTTACTTGGTAAGATGACAAAGGCACCTTTCACGGGACATAGTGAAAGAGCAAGTGACTTATTGGCACTCGTACATACCGATGTATGTGGACCAATGAGCTCAACGGCCGAGAGGAGGTTATCGGTACTTCATTACCTTTACTGATGACTTTAGTAGATATGGTTATATCTACTTAATGAGGCATAAGTCCGAATCCTTTGAAAAGTTCAAAGAATTCCAGAATGAAGTACAGAATCATTTAGGGAAAACAATCAAGTTTCTACGATCGGATCGTGGAGGGAATACTTGAGCCAAGAGTTTGGTAATCATCTCGAAAGATTGTGGAATTGTTCCACGAGTTGACTCCGCCAGAACTCCACAATGGAACGGAGTGTCCGAACGGAGAAATCGCACCTTGTTGGACATGGTGCGGTCGATGATGAGCCAAAGTGATCTTCCGTTATCCTTCGGGGATATGCTCTTGAAACAGCTGCGCTCACACTAAATAGAGTTCCATCTAAGTCGGTTGAAAAGACACCATATGAGATATGGACAGGGCAACCCCCTAGTTTGTCTTTTCTCAAAATTTGGGGATGTGAGGCTTATGTAAAACGTTTACGGTCGACAAGCTCACACCCAAATCGACAAGTGCTTCTTTGTGGGATATCCTAAGGAAACTAAGGGATATTACTTTTATAATCGGGAACAAGGCAAAGTGTTTGTCGCCCGACATGGTGTCTTCTTGGAGAAAGAGTTTCTTTCAAGAAGGGTTAGTGGGAGCAGGGTGCATCTTGAAGAAGTTCAAGAAACACCGAAAACGTTTCGGCGACCACGGAACCACAACAGGAGGAGCAAAGTGTTGCGCCACCGGTTGTAGATACACCGGCCCACGGAGGTCGAAAGATCACGTCGTGCGCCGATAGGTACACAGTGCGGAACAACGTGATATATTGTTGTTGGACAACGATGAACCTAAGACCTATGAGGAAGCGATGGTGGGACCCGATTCCAACAAGTGGCTTGGAGCCATGAAATCCGAAATAGAATCCATGTACGACAATCAAGTTTGGAACTTGGTTGATCCACTGATGGTGCCAAAACCATTGAGTGTAAATGGGTTTTTAAGAAAAGGCCGATATGGATGGAAATGTTCACATCTATAAGGCGCGATTGGTGGCGAAAGGTTTTAAACAGATTCAAGGAGTTGATTATGATGAAACCTTCTCGCCCGTCGCAATGCTTAAATCTATTCGGATTATCCTAGCGATTGCTGCATATTTCGATTATGAGATATGGCGATGGATGTCAAAACGGCTTTCCTAAATGGAAACCTAAGCGAGGATGTATACATGATACAACCTCGGGGTTTTGTCGATCCAGAATCGCCGGAAAGATATGCAAGCTACGAAATCCATTTATGGATTGAAGCAAGCATCTCGGAGTTGGAATATTCGTTTTGATGAAGTAATCAAAGGGTTTGGTTTCATCAAAAATGAAGAAGAGGCCTGTGTTTACAAAAAGGTCGTGGGAGCGCAATTGTATTTCTAATCTTATATGTGGATGACATATTACTGATTGGAAATGATATCCCTATGCTTGAATCCGTCAAGTCTTCATTGAAAAATAGTTTTTCCATGAAAGACTTAGGGGAGGCAACATATATATTGGCATTCGGATCTATAGAGATAGATCCAAGAGGCTAATTGGATTAAGCCAAAGTACATACATTGACAAGGTGTTGAAAAGGTTCAACATGCATGATTCCAAGAAAGGTTTCTTGCCCATGTCACATGGCATTAATCTTAGCAAGAATCGGTGTCCTCGGACACATGATGAGCGGAATAAGATGGGTATGGTTCCATATGCTTCGGCAATTGGATCCATCATGTATGCCATGCTTTGTACACGCCCATGTCTCGTACGCTTTGAGTGCTACGAGCGGATACGTCGATCCAGTGAAGGTCACTGGATCGCCGTAAAGAATATCCTTAAGTACTTGAGAAGAACTAAGGATATGTTCCTAGTCTATGGAGGTGAAGAAGAGCTCGTTGTAAGTGGTTACACCGATGCTAGCTTCCAAACGGACAAGGATGATTATAGATCGCAATGCGGTTCGTGTTCGCCGAACGGAGGCGCGATCAGTGGAAGAGTTCCAAGCGGGATACGTTGCGATTCTACAACGGAGGCCGAGTACATTGCTGCTTCGAAGCGCAAAGGAGGCTGTTTGGATCAAGAAATTCGTTTCGAGCTTGGTGTGATGACTAGTACGACTGGTCCAATGTCTCTCTATTGTGACAATAGTGGAGCCATTGCGCAAGCCAAGGAGCCGAGGTCACATCGAAGTCCAAACACATACTTCGGCGATATCATCTCATCCGCGAGATTGTGGACGAGGTGATGTCAAGATATGCAAAGTGCACACGGATCTCAACATAGCCGATCCGCGACAAAACCTCTCCCTCAGCGAAGCATGAGGCGCACACAAGAGCAATGGGTATTAGATACTTACATGATTGACTCTAGTGCAAGTGGGAGATTGTTAGTGATATGCCCTAGAGGCAACATGGAGATGTTGGATATCACGTCAATGTTTATGTATTTATGAATAAAGTGTTATTCGGTTCCATGAAATAGACATCTTGTATTGATCAATAAGTACGTGACTTATTTATGAGACTCTTTATGTATGAATCTATTTCTAAACGATCCACGATCATATGTCATATTGTTGGAACAAATATGATTCTAAGATCGGCATGTTTATTGATTGATGATCATGTCTCATAGATCATGGGTATGGAGATACCGATCAATAAACATGGACATATGTGTTGGAGAACACATTGTTGGATAGACCCACCATGAGACACTACAGGAATTAATGTGCCATTAGTTGGTCTCGGGTAGTGTTGGTACAAAGTCCTTAGACCCGAGATCACCATGGATTCCAACATGTGTAGTAGCCTACTTTGGGACTACCAAACGCTATTCCGTAATCGGGTAGTTATAAAGGTAGTTTTCGGGTTTGCTATGAAACATGGAGTGGGATGTGAGTGATCAAGATGGAATTTGCCCCTCCTTTGGAGAGATATCTCTGGGCCCTCGAGGTAATGGATTATGGAAATGCATGGCCATGCTAAGTTGATTGAGGAGTCAATCAACGACGGATAATCCAATACGGTTCGAGTGAATGGTTAAGCTATTGAAGGGATGGCACACATCTTGCCTATAGCTTAACTGGTATCGTGAGGCAAAGGGATTTGTGTACACATTACAGGTTCGAGCCGATATTATATTCTTGTATACTATGGTGTCAATATGTGCTGCTAGGCGCCGGTTGGTCGGCTGCCGAGTTGGACTCGAGCCGACGGTCGGCTAAGTTAGACTATAGCCGAAACCGAGTATACCTGAACCTACTGGGTCGCACGCTTAAGGGGATAAGAACGGGCATTCGAGTTGGACTCGGATACGGCTTGATCGGATAGGGATCCGATCGGATAGAGTCCTATGGGCTTACGACGTGTGGGCGGCCAACTCTATGAGATACGGATGAGATCCGATTCAAAATAGAGTCCTAATCGGCCACTAGTCCCCGGCCAACTCTATATAAAGGAGGGAGGGGTGGAGAGTTGCGGTATGTCAATTGCATCGCGTGCAACGAAGTCGCCGAGATCAATCTCCACGGAAACCCTCCCCACCTTCGAGCCAAACCCTAGCCTTGCATCGCGTGCTAGCACACGGGTGTTCGGCGTTCGTCCCGGACGTGTGGATACCGGTAGAGCGCTGCTACATTGCACGCTTGATCGGCTTCGGATCGGCTGCAATCGGAGCGATCGGGCGTGGTGGAATCGGCTGCGGTCGGGCGCGTCGGAGCGACGCGTGAGAACGCGGCCGGACGACTCGAATCGGCGATTGGCGAATCGGCTCTCCGGAATCGGCTACACTGTTCCGGATCGGATTGCCCGATTGGCTATTCCGCTGCGCTCTACTCCAATCGGTAACGATCTATCGGCCCTTACTTGCAAGTGTTCCTGGTTTGCGCGGTAAAAGTTTTTTTTTTCGGCTAGCGTAGCCTCCGCGTAACCCTTCAATGGGTTGATCTGGAAAAAAAATTTCACAAGTATCTCTTTGCTGGAGTTCAAGAGATGAAGTTATCAGATTTAACATCAGTCAGGCAAAAATCTGATGAATCGGTTCCAGATTTTATTCAAAGGTTCAGAGATATAAGGGGCAGGTGTTATAGTTTAAACTTGACTGATTCACAATTGGCCAATTTGGTGTTCCAGGGATTGTTGGGGCCGATAAAGGACATGTTTTCTTCACAAGACTTTGAATGTTTATCCCAGTTGGTTTAGAAAATATCGGCTCATGAACAGTGATCCAGGAGCACAAAAGGGAAAGGTTTACTAAGAAGGCTAATAATGTCAATAATGTTTACAATCATGCTTCTGACTCAGATCAAGACGAAGATTAAGAAATTAGCTTGGCAGAATGGGCAAGATATAAGAAGATAGTTATTTGCCGATGGGTTAAAGATAATGTGAAAGAGGAAATATTTGATTTTGATATTAACAAAGCCGATAGGATTTTTGATCTTTTATTACAAGAGAAGCAGATTATATTGCCTCAAAATCTTGTTATTCCATCGGCTGAGGGGTTAAAGAAGATTAAATATTGTAAGTGGCATGATACAGTATCTCATAGTACCAATGAATACAAGGTGTTTAGACAATAGATTCAATCGGCTGTGGGACAAGACAGAATTAAGTTTGATGATAATAGAAAGCCGATGAAGATCGATAGGCATCCTTTTTCAGTAAATATGGTTTATCCAAAGAGGTCTAAAAATGAAGCCGGTGAAAGAAATTATCAGTCTAAAATCAGCTCAACCAGTTTGATTAATAAATATTAGAAAAGGAGTGAAAGAGGTAGGCATAATTGTTATGATGAAGATATGTCTTATTTTGATCCACATTGGGATTGCGAGTTTTTTCGATTATGTTGGAATAAAGGGATGAGATTGCCTTCAATTGAAGATTGCGCAGGATGTGGTGTTAGTGAATCCGCTTATGATTATAGAGATTGATGTCGGCCTATACAAAGGGATTCATATCGGCCGATACAAAAGAAGTTGCTAGTACATCAACGATTAGGGTCGATTCATGAAGATTACTTTGAAGATTACAAAGAAAATCAAAATAGAGAAGTTCAAAATCCTCAATGGTGTCTAAGTGGGATATTCACAAAAATCAGAAGAGAAGAGTTCAACATTTGAGAAGTGACGAGGAGATGGAAAAAGTTGAAGAATAGATCAATCATCGGTTACAGAATACAAGGAAGGAATGTGCGAGTAAAAAGAAAAATTTTGAAAGCCGATGATGTTGAAGCTGATAGGAAAAAGATTTTAACTTCTTCCAAGGGAAAAGCTAATAGAGTTTATATTTTGAAGCTTCATCTTCTATCAATATGGCGTTTATATTGCCTGCAGAGTATAGGACTTCTTCATCTGATGAGGGAGTTTGTGAAGAATCGGCAACACGTTTGGTTTTGTCTCCTCAACAAGCAGTATTTGAGTAGCCTGAAGAAAAAGAATATTGGCATCTAAAACCATTATATATAAAGGGATTAGTTAACGGGAAGCCGACGTCTAAGATATTAGTGATGGAAGGGCTGCAGTAAATTTGATGCCTCATATCACGTATAGAAAGCTTGGTGTTAACGCCAAAATTTGGTAAGCTCCAAAGTCCTTATCGGCTAAGGGTTATGTGCACCCCCGTTTTTGAGACGGGAATCTTTCGTGTTCATAATACCATTTCCCTGGATCAAGTAGTTGGTACCCACGAATGCAGTACTGGATAATCAAGTGCGCATGCACGAATAGTCTTACAATACCATTATTACATAAATAGGCCCGAAGGCATTGTTCATCCCACAGGACCTTATGGTCCGAATACAACATAAAAAAAACAGAGTTTAGATAAGGCAGCGGAAAGAGGCAGCGGCTTGTCCATTGCCACAGGCAACGACCGGGACTAAGGTCTAATATGCGCCGTCAGTTCCCTCGCCCTCCGGGTAGTACGCGTAGGGGTCTTCTGGCTCTTCATTTCCATCAGCTGGAGGTTTGTGCGTATAGCAAGGGTGAGTACCAACCGTACTCAGCAAGTCAACACAGAATTGATGCATATGATAGGGTTATTCAAAGAACATGGCTAGGGTTATTTTTGCGTAAAGCCGGTTTTCACAATTCTTTTCACAAGCCTACCGTCTAGCCGAAACAAGTTTTAATTTCATAGTTCATTATACCGGCGACGGTTCTGTCTACCATCCATCGTGATTCCAAGGATGGCTTCCGTCTCCGGTTCGTCATGATTTCTGGGAGTCCACCCCTTCTCGCATACTTGAGAAGTTGATCCACCAGCGAATAAGATCATCATGCAAACCCATCCCAGTATTTTTAAGTTCAAAGTCTAGCCAAGCGAAAGTCTTGTCACGATGCTCAATATCCGCGAGCACGGCTATTCGAATAGATTGATTCATTCACCTTTGCGGTGGATGTACACTTTACCCGTACTCCGCGACAGCCCAACAAATGAGCCTACGCCTCAACACATGAGACGGTCACGGCAAAGCCTTTCGATAACCTTGCTTTGGCGTACCCGCTCTAGGAACTTAAGCCCTCATGCACTCTAGCCGTCCTTTTCTAGCGGTGAGAGGAGTTCCGCGCACCGGGGTAAGGGAAGACATTTCCAATCTTTAAGTTTAATTAACGGTAGTTTAATTCCACATTCATAACGAAGGCCGCAGCCACATTCTCATCCCATAACCACATCATAGAGAACCATCTATGCAAGGATACGCCTCCGCTCGGCTATCTAGTCGGCTAGGTCTATACCCATTCGAGAAGTACGGTTGTGCGGCTCGTTTCCGGCTATCTCATGGCTCGGTCCTTAATTGACCAGGGTCGGCACTTGCCTTTTCCGGAATCCACCCAAATCATCCGGCCGCCCAGTCTAAAACATTTGTACAAGTACTTTCAATTTTCATCAAACTTAATTCATCATGGTCATGTGGCGCTCATGTCTCCACATGCCGAATCCCAACTACCTTCCCTAAGGTAGTTGCCCAAGCACAAAGCTTTTTCATAAAGTCATGAGTATGCATAAATCTAAGTATAGCATGGCTAAGCGGTTTACCGAAGTTATGCTTCGGTTATTTGTATCACATCGCGAGTTACAAGGAGTAATTCTAAAGGTAAACAATAGCAAGGTATGGCATAACAAGTATAGGTAACTCGGTAAAGCATGCATGTTTAGAGTTTAAAATAACATCATTTCGCAAAGGGGATCAATATGTTCAAAGGGTGTGAAGACTTGCCTTGCTCGCACACTTGAGGGTGGGATCTTCAGCGGTGTCGATGCCGGTTTCTTCGGCGCTACCCGTACGTGCGAAAGATCAATTGAATTCAGTTAGAATTCAACAAAACACCGAGAGATCGAAAAGAACCACAAAAGCCATGAAAACAACTCCAAAAGTTTTGCCAAAAATTCTACTCGAGTTAGGACAAGGGTTGCGAGGAAAATCCGGGTTTTGGAGTCGAGATGACCTAGGGTTTTCGCAAAGTCGGCGATCGCAATTAAATTTGGAATCTACGTTTGAAAATATCAGCGAAGAAAATTCGTGCTCGAAATTTGAGGGTTTGAGCACAAAAGCGAAACCTATTTCGATGGCGGGAAAGAATTAAACGGAATCCGGATTGAAAAACGATGCGAAATAAAATTCCGGAAAACGTCCGATTCCGATTTTTTCAAACTTTGCACTTGAGAAAATATGCGAGAAAATAATTTATTTTTGCCCAAAATTTTACTCAAGTCATCCCAAAATATTTTTCCCAATTTTCCAAAATTTTTCCTAATTTTTCCCTATTTTTCTTTCTCTCTTTTTCTTTTCTTTTCCTTTTTCTTTTTTTCTTTTTCCTTTTCTCTGCGCACTGTTCCCTACCCGCAAGGTGTTCGACAGTGCCGAGAGGAGAAAAGAGGCGGCGCGAGTGAGGACAAGGCGGCGCAAAGGGGACTTACGGCGACGGCGGCTCGGGGAGGAGCAAGGGGGCACGGGGAATGGGCTTGCGCACGGCGGCGACGGCTAAACGGCGACGGCCCTTGGCGGTGGTGCTCGGGAACGGCGAAAACACGGCGGCGGTGCGGTGGAAATCGGCGGGCACCGCCCCTTTTATAGGCGCAGCCGGGGGGCTCGCGCGGGCGCGGGGTGGAAGGAGGGGGTCGGCTCGGCGCGGCGCGGGCGGTGACACGCGGCGGCGCAGGGAGGGCCGGGTACGGCGGGCGAAATGCGGCGGCGAGGCGCACGCGCGGGGGTCCGAGCGGCGTGCGCGCGCAGTAGGGGCCGGGCGTGGCTCGGCCGCGTGGCGCGCAGCGCGGCGCGCGGCGTGGCGTACGGCGCGCGGCGCGCGCGCGGCGCGGCGCGCGGCGCGCGTGGTCGCGCGGGCGGTCGCTCGCGCGGCGCGCGTGGCGCGCGCGGCGCGCGCGCGCGTGCCGCGGTGCGCGCGGCGGAGGTAGCCGGCGCGGTTGGGCGCGGCGCGGCGCGTGGCGCGCGTACGCGTCGGGCGCGCGTACGGTCGGGCGGCAGCGGCGCGCGCGCGGCCGGGCCGTACGGCGTCGAACGGTTTGTGACCAATGAACGAGTGCATTTTCACTTTTTCCCGATTTTCTATTTTCTTTTCCCATTTTCTATTTTCTTTCCTTCTAAAAATTCCAAAATAAATCCTAATATTCTAAAAATAATTTTTAACTTTATATTTTAAACTTTTTCTTGACTTTCATTTTTCCATAATTATTTTTCATACTTATTTAAATTCTTTTTCCTAATTTTCATAATTTACCCATTTTAATAAAAATACAATTCCCAAATTTCGAGTACGCCTCCCGAGAATTTTATTATTTATTTTGTGTTTTAATTTATCTTCTCCCAACCAAAATTTTTATTTTATATTACTCGAAATGTGTTTTCACAAATCCGCACTTTTCCCGGATTCTCTTTTTTAAAACCACGATGCGACTTTCGCACCATCATTTTGTCAACTCCGAAAACTCCAAATACGCCGAAAAGGGAATTGACCACGACTAAATTTATGCAGCGAGTGGCAAATAAGAAACAACAAACTCGAGAAGAAGCAATAAACCAAGGTTTTTGAAAGTTCCGATTTTTACGTTCCGATTTCGGTTCTCCGATTTTCAGGATGTTACAAACCTACCCCCTAACAATAAATCTCGTCCCGAGATTTCTTACCGATTCTTGAGTAGGTGTGGATATTCGTCCTCGGGAGCTCTTCGCTCTCCCGGGTAGCCTCTTCTTCCGTGTGATTGCTCCATTGTACCTTGTACATGCGCCATGATTTGGTCCGTGTCTTCTTTTACGCCTCGTCTAGTATCTTGATTGGATGCTCCGGGTAAGTAAGATCACTGTGGACGTGGATGGCTTCTAAAGGAGCTTGCTCTTCGGTACCCGCAAACATTTCTTCGGTGCGATACGTGGAATATGGGTGGACATCGGAGAGATTCTCGGGCGTTCCAATTGGTAAGCCACTTCTCCTCTCCTAGCGCTTATCAAGAATGGGCCCACGTATCGTGGTGCGAGTTTCCCTTGACTTTGAATCTCGAGTTCCCCGTAGTGGTGAGACCTTTAGATACACGTAGTCACCTTCTTTAAATTCCAATTCTCTTCGACGGGTGTCCGCGTAGCTCTTTTGTCGTGATTGAGCGGCTTGTAGTCGGTCCCGGATCGGGCGAACCTTTTCCTCCGCCTCCTTGATTATGTCGGGCCCGAATACGGTTCGTTCACCGGTTTCGACCACATTAATGGGGTTCGACATCGGCGACCAAATAAAGCTTCGTTTGGCGACATCTTCAAAGCGGCTTGGTAGCTATTGTTGTAGGAGAACTCGGCGTACGGCAAACATTTCTCCCAATCCTTGGTGAAATCCAACGCACGGAGCTCTCGGCATGTCTTCTAGCACTTGATTCGTCCTCTCGGTCGCCCGTCGATCTGCGGGTGGTAAGCGGTACTAAAGGCAAGGTGACTGCCGAGTGCCTCGTGGACCTTGCTCCAAAAATGAGATGTGAATTGGGTACCACGATCCGATATAATCCTTTTTGGTACACCGTGGAGACACACAATCCTACTCATATATAATTCCGCTAGCTTGGCATGTTGTAGTTAGTTTTCACGGGAATAAATCTGGCAGTCTTGGTGAGCCGATCTACTATTACCCAAATGGAATCGTAACCAGTCGCAGTCTTAGGTAGTCCTACTATGAAATCCATGCCTATCTCGTCCCATTTCCATTCTGGAATCTTGAGTGGCTGCAGCAAGCCAGCTGGGCGTTGATGTTCGGCTTTCACCCTTTGGCACACATCGCACACGGCTACGTATTCGGCTACATCCCTCTTCATATTAGGCCACCAGTATTCTCCTTTCAAATCCTGGTACATTTTCGTGCTTTCGGGATGTAACGAATATGCCGATTCGTGGGCTTCCTTTAAGATCAATCCCCTCAAACCGCCTCGTTCAGGCACACAGATTCTTTTCTTGTACCACAAGATTCCCTTGTCATCTACTGAAAACTCCTGAGCGCGTCCAGGGCCATGCGTTCCTTAATTTCTGGGTTTCCTCATTCCCCCTTTGGGCTTCCTCTATTTGAGTTCTCGGTAGGGGTTGGATCTCCAATGAGTTCACTTCTCCGTGAGGAATCGGGTGCGTGAGTCGGCCATTTCCTCTTGAAGTTCGCGGCCATACCCCCAATTCCATGTGATTGCATTGGGCTTTGCGGCTCGGCGCATCGGCCACTACATTTGCCTTGCCGGGATGATAGTGGATTCCTAGATCGTAATCCTTGATCAACTCCAGCCATCGCCTCTGTCGTAGATTGAGATCAGCTGAGTAAAGAAATATTTTAAGCTCTTGTGATCGGTATACACATCGCAATGGTTCCCGATCGATAGTGTCTCCGGATCTTCAATGCGTGTACAACCGCGGCTAATTCCAGGTCGTGTGTGGGATAATTGTCTTCGTGGGGTCGTAATCGCGAGAGGCATACGCTACGACCTTTCCATCTGCATCAACACTCCTCCCAATCCTTGCCGGGATGCATCACGGTACATCACGAAGTCCTTTCGGTTGTCGGGTAAGGTCAAGATTGGAGCAGGTGGTTAACTTTTCTTTTAATTGGTCGAAGGCTTTTTGGCACTTCTCATTCCATTCAAACTTCTTTTCCTTCTTCGAAGTTGAGTCATAGGTCGGGCTACGGTGAAAACCCTTCGATAAACCGTCGGTAATAACAGGCCAAGCCCAAGAAACTCCGAACTTCCGTTACGACTTGGGTGCCTTCCATTCCATAACGGCTTCAACCTTGGCGGGGTCTCTGCTACTCCTCCGGCTGAAACCACGTGGCCAAGAAAAGCGACTTCCTTGAGCCGAACTCACATTTGCTGAACTTTGCATACACTTTGGTGCTCTCGTAGCTTTTCGGTACTAGTCGTAGATGCTCCGCGTGTTCCTCATCGTTCTTGGAGTAGATAAGTATATCGTCGATGAATAACACTACGAATTTGTCCAGGTACTCCATGAATACCTTGTTCATCAGGTTCATAAAGTACGCAGGGGCATTGGTCAATCCAAAGGACATCACTGTGAACTCGTATAAGCCGTATCGCGTAGAGAATGCCGTCTTAGGAATATCTCCGGCTCTAATCTTCAACGATGATATCCGACCGTAGATCAATCTTGGAGAACACTGCGCACCCTTAAGTTGATCGAATAGGTCATCGATTCGAGGTAGCGGGTACTTGTTCTTGATAGTGACTTCGTTCAGCGATCGGTAGTCCACACACATTCTCATGCTCCCATCCTTCTTCTTGACGAAGAGTACTAGAGCTCCCCAGGGAGAAGAGCTGGGGCGAACGAATCCCTTCTCTTGTAGTTCCTTTATTTGCTTCTTGAGTTCCTCCAACTCGTTGGGGCATTCGATAAGGCCTCTTGGATATGGGGGCGTACCGGGCATTAGATCGATGATAAACTCTATGTCGCGATCCGGGGCATTCCGGGCAATTCCTCGGAAACACGTCCGGTATTCTTGTACTACGGCATTCCACCTAGAGGTAGCATGGTGAACACTCCGCAGCTTGTTCACATAGCTTTGGGTTTTGATCCATAGTTATGCTCATCGGTGATCCCCACGGGGTGGATACCGTGACTTCCCTTCGATTGCAGTCTATAATTCCATTATTTTTGGTCAACCAATCCATTCCGAGTATGACATCTATGGTTTGGGCGATAACACCATAAGGTTTGAGAGAAACACCACGTCTCTAATCCGTATGGGCACATTAATGCGAGGCATGGGGTACGGTTATGTCTCCCGGTGAGTGTACCAACATAAGCCTCTTAAGTGCTACTTGGTGTAGGTGGTGTTGTTTGCTTACTTGGGAAGATATGAATGAATGCGAGGCTCCGAGAATCGAATAAAACTTTAACGGTGTAGAGTTGATAGAGAACATACCCATCAATACGCTCTGGTCCTCCTGTGCTTCTTCGCCCGCACATGATTCACTGGCCACGTCGAAACCCGGTGGCGGCCTCGTTGGGTAGCGGGGTCTGAGCAGACCTCGTCCGCCGCAGGGTGGGGTTCCTCGGACGGGTGTTGCATTGGCGCCGGTGCGCACGGGGTGTTGCGTGGTTTTGGGCAGCTATTGGAGTAATGCCCGAATTCTCCGCGATTGAAACAGACTCACATTCCTTCTTCTGGAGCGGCTAGGGTTGGTGTGGGTGTACGAAGGCGTGGTGTAGCGACGTTGACATGGTCGGAAGCGAGAGAACGTCCGATTGGGACGTTTGGCTTCCATCCCGACGGGGTGGCTCCCTTGGGGCGTTGTGGCGTTCCACTGAAATGGGCGAGCCATAGCGAGCCTCCTCTTGCGGTTATTGTCTACCACCTTTTGGTCATGCTCAAGTCGGACGACCTTGTTGATGAGGCTTTGGAAGCGGTGTGATCCGCCCGATCATCGGTCCCCTCAGTTCGTCATTTAGTCCCTCAATGAATTTGTCTATCTTTTCTTCTTCGTCTGCCAGGTCACTGGTGGCGTAACGGGCAAGCTGGGTAAACTTGTTCAGATATTCTTGTACCGAGGTGTTCCCTTGACGCAGTCTGCGGAACTCGTTCTTCTTCATCCTCATTACTGCAGCTGGCACGAAATTCTCACGGAACGCAGCCGTGAATTCCTCCCATGTTGGCTCGCGGCGTCTTCGCTCGTGTCTCCTTGTAGGTGTCCCACCGAGTCACTCGCGGGACCCTCCAACGGTTAGTAGCGAAGACAACTCTATCGGCTTCTCGGACTCGACGAGGGTTAGCTTCTTCTCTATCACTCTTAGCCAATCTTCGGCGTCCATAGGTTCTTCGGCCGTGGAAAAAGTGGGCGGCTTAGCTCTCATGAATTCCCCGGACTCGATCCTCCTCGACCTCCTTGATTATTGGCAATCGCTTGGAGTAGGCTGGAGTGCATAGCCATGACCTCCGCCGGGGTGGAGGTTGGGTTCGGCGGGTTTTCGTTGGTTGCCGCGGCTCTGCGACGATGTGCCATCGAAGAAGGGAGATGAATTAAGAGAGCGGTCTAGTTTAGGTTATGGTTCACGGGAAATTTTTCTTCAAGTTCTTTCGAATGATCTTCACTCAACGAGACAAGGTGAAATAATAATAAGCATACGAATTAAGACATCGCAAGGCGTGCCCAGGTTCATCATATTACATAAGGGGTACATGGATGTACACACACAGTCCTCCATGCCGGATAGCAATAATAACTATATCGTCCAACTAGATCAACTAATTAGGGGTAAATAGGAAGTCTTGAGCCGGGAAGGTCCTTCCGCCTAGTCATCCAACCACCCGCAAGAGCCGGGCGCCGGAAGTGGGTGGTCGCCGAAGCAAACCGAAGTCCCCACGGCTCGGAGGTGGTGGCCTCGAGTCACGCCGAATCTTCCGACTCGGCGGCCGCGTACTCTTGCGAGCGATCGGCGGGTGAGGGGCCTCCGTGTGAGTCAAGCGACGAGGGGAACTTCCTCCTCCATTGAGTCGGTGTCGCTAGACTCCCATTTGATCTCCATGGGCTCCGCCTCGGACTCCGTGTCGGTGTAGATCGGATGGGGTTACCCTCTCTTGATCCCGGCTCGGAGGGTGCTGGTACGGAGCTCGGGGTGGCAGCGAGTGGGGTCTACCGTGCAGTGCGGGCTCGTGGTCAACATGAAAGCTTGCTCCATCATAGCTTGAAAAGTATCCAAGCATGCTGGAGTCATAAGGTAATAATGGTCGGGCACGGGGCGGAGGTGATGGTACGGGCTCGGTGGAAGTACTGCAGCGTAGACGGGACGAGTGCGCATTGTTCCTCTAGCCGGTTGATCTGCGCTTGCTTTTCTGAGCTCTTCCAGCTCTACCGAGCCTCCCTCGGGCCATGTAGCGGTCCGAGAGTTGCTCATCTTGAGCACCATTGGCTGCGGTTGTGTGCAGGCATGCTTATCTGGTCTCCACGGCCTTGGTGGTGTCGACCGGATCATTGAGGCGTGGCTGCGATCGTTGATCTCGGCGGGGCCTCCTCGTACGATCGTCTGCTGTCTCCGCCCAACGCGATAAACGCGTGACCATCGGGTTGTAGCAGCGGGGGTAGCCTCCACGGTGCGACCGGGTTGCCCTCTTCGCGGTAAGGATGATGCACGAACTCGTCATTGTGAGTTCGGCACGGTGTTCCGCATTAAGGCGAAGGAAGGCCTCGCGAGCCGCATCTGAATAGCGCTTCGCTAGGTCCCGGTGGTAGCGAGTGTGGAAGCGTAGGATGTCTCACTCCCCATGCGGGCTTCTATGGATACGGCTGCCTCCCGGCTGGATACATCTCGGAGCCATGTCTTTTGGTGTGATAAGTGGGCGGTTCCGGGTATCTCAAGCACCATAGTAGAGACTGGAGTTGTACCACGAACCCCTCGTCCCGCGGAACAGTGACTTCCCAAGTTCCGTCGTGGTTTGACATCTGCTTTACGGGCAACTTAGGGTTAGCGAGAGGGAGCTATCATAATCATTTGGTAAGAAATACGATGTAGAAAAGATATATTTGCATTTTCGGAAATAATAGTTCAAGACTGATCCTACGTAGGGATATTTCCCTTTAGCCATCTAGTTAGGGGTAGGGCGCCATTTGGTCTTAGCCTACGGTCGCATGGCTCGATACCAGCTCTGTGGACCCCCGTTTTTGAGACGGGAATCATTCGTGTTCATAGTACCATTTCCCTGGATCAAGTAGTTGGTACCCACGAATGCAGTACTGGATAATCAAGTGCGCATGCACGAATATTCTTACAATACCATTATTACATAAATAGGCCCGAAGGCATTGTTCATCCACAGGACCTTATGGTCCGAATACAACATAAAAAAACGAGTTTAGATAAGGCGGCGGAAAGAGGCGGCGGCTTGTCCATTGCCACGAGCAACGACCGGGACTAAGGTCTAATATGCGCCGTCGGTTCCTCGCCCTCCGGTAGTACGCGTAGGGGTCTTCGGCTCTTCATTTCCATCACGGAGGTTTGTGCGTATAGCAAGGGTGAGTACCAACCGTACTCGGCAAGTCAACACGAATTGATGCATATGATAGGGTTATTCAAAGAACATGGCTAGGGTTATTTTTGCGTAAAGCCGGTTTTCACAATTCTTTTCACAAGCCTACCGTCTAGCCGAAACAAGTTTTAATTTCATAGTTCATTATACCGGCGACGGTTCGTCTACCATCCATCGTGATTCCAAGGATGGCTTCCCGTCTCCGGTTCGTCATGATTTCTGGGAGTCCACCCCTTCTCGCATACTTGAGAAGTTGATCCACCAGCGAATAAGATCATCATGCAAACCCATCCCAGTATTTTTAAGTTCAAAGTCTAGCCAAGCGAAAGTCTTGTCACGATGCTCAATATCCGCGAGCACGGCTATTCGAATAGATTGATTCATTCACACTGCGGTGGATGTACACTTTACCCGTACTCCGCGACAGCCCAACAAATGAGCCTACGCCTCAACACATGAGATGGTCACGGCAAAGCCTTTCGATAACCTTGCTTTGGCAGTACCCGCTCCAGGAACTTAAGCCCTCATGCACTCTAGCCGTCCTTTTCTAGCAGTGAGAGGAGTTCTGGCGCACCCGGGGTAAGGGAAGACATTTCCAATCTTTAAGTTTAATTAACAGTAGTTTAATTCCACATTCATAACGAAGGCCGCAGCCACATTCTCATCCCATAACCACATCATAGAGAACCATCTATGCAAGGATACTGCCTCCGCTCGGCTATCTAGTCGGCTAGGTCTATACCCATTCGAGAAGTACGGTTGTGCGGCTCGTTTCCGCTATCTCATGGCTCGGTCCTTAATTGACCAGGGTCGGCACTTGCCTTTTCCGGAATCCACCCAAATCATCCGGCCGCCCCAGTCTAAAACATTTGTACAAGTACTTTCAATTTTCATCAAACTTAATTCATCATGGTCATGTGGCGCTCATGTCTCCACATGCCGAATCCCAACTACCTTCCCTAAGGTAGTTGCCCAAGCACAAAGCTTTTTCATAAAGTCATGAGTATGCATAAATCTAAGTATAGCATGGCTAAGCGGTTTACCGAAGTTATGCTTCGGTTATTTGTATCACATCGCGAGTTACAAGGAGTAATTCTAAAGGTAAACAATAGCAAGGTATGGCATAACAAGTATAGGTAACTCGGTAAAGCATGCATGTTTAGAGTTTAAAATAACATCATTTCGCAAAGGGGATCAATATGTTCAAAGGGTGTGAAGACTTGCCTTGCTCGCACACTTGAGGGTGGGATCTTCGGCGGTGTCGATGCCGGTTTCTTCGGGCGCTACCCGTACGTGCGAAAGATCAATTGAATTCGGTTAGAATTCAACAAAACACCGAGAGATCGAAAAGAACCACAAAAGCCATGAAAACAACTCCAAAAAGTTTTGCCAAAATTCTACTCGAGTTAGGACAAGGGTTGCGAGGAAAATCCGGGTTTTGGAGTCGAGCGATGACCTAGGGTTTTCGCAAAGTCGGCGATCGCAATTAAATTTGGAATCTACGTTTGAAAATATCAGCGAAGAAAATTCATGCTCGAAATTTGAGGGTTTGAGCACAAAAGCGAAACCTATTTCGATGGCGGGAAAGAATTAAACGGAATCCGGATTGAAAAACGATGCGAAATAAAATTCGGAAAACGTCCGATTCCGATTTTTTCAAACTTTGCACCGAGAAAATATGCGAGAAAATAATTTATTTTTGCCCAAAATTTTACTCAAGTCATCCCAAAATATTTTTCCCAATTTTCCAAAATTTTTCCTAATTTTTCCCTATTTTTCTTTCTCTCTTTTTCTTTTCTTTTCCTTTTTCTTTTTTTTTCTTTTTCCTTTTCTCTGCGCCTGTTCCCGCCCGCAAGGTGTTCGACAGTGCCGAGAGGAGAAAAGAGGCGGCGCGTGAGGACAAGGCGGCGCAAAGGGGACTTCCGGCGACGGCGGCTCGGGGAGGAGCAATGGGGCACGGGAATGGGCTTGCGCACGGCGGCGGCGGCTAAACGGCGGCGGCCCTTGGCGGTGGTGCTCGGGAACAGCGAAACACGGCGGCGGTGCGGTGGAAATCGGCGGGCACCGCCTTTTATAGGCGCAGCCGGGGGGCTCGGCGCGGGCGCGGGGTGGAAGGAGGAGGTCCGGCTCGGCGCGGCGCTGCGGGTGACACGCGGCGGCGCACTGGGGAGCGGCACGGCGGGCGGCAGCGCGGCGAGGCGCACGGCGCGGGCGGGGTCCGGAGCGGCGTGCGCGCGCGAGGTAGGGGCGGGCGTGGCTCGGCCGCGTGGCGCAGCGCGCGCGCGGCGTGGCGCTGGTACGGGCGGCGCAGCGGCGCGACGCGGGCGCGCGGGCGCGCGTGGTCCGCGCGGGCGGTCGCTCGCGCGCGGCGCGTGGCGCGCGCGGCGCGGCGCGCGTGCCGCGCGCGCGCGCGGCGCGCGGGGGTAGGGGCCGGCGCGGTTGGCGCGGCGCGGCGCGTGGCGCAGCAGCGCGTCTTGCGGCGGCACGGTCGGGCGACGCGTGGCGCGCGCGCGCGGGGCGTACGGCGTCGAACGTTTGTGACCAATGAACAGTGCATTTTCACTTTTTCCCGATTTTCTATTTTCTTTTCCCATTTTCTATTTTCTTTCCTTCTAAAAATTCCAAAATAAATCCTAATATTCTAAAAATAATTTTTAACTTTATATTTTAAACTTTTTCTTGACTTTCATTTTTCCATAATTATTTTTCATACTTATTTAAATTCTTTTTCCTAATTTTCATAATTTACCCATTTTTAATAAAAATACAATTCCCAAATTTCGAGTACGTCTCGAGAATTTTATTATTTATTTTGTGTTTTAATTTATCTTCTCCCAACCAAAATTTTTATTTTATATTACTCGAAATGCGTTTTCACAAATCCGCACTTTTCCCGGATTCTCTTTTTTTTAAAACCCGATGCGACTTTCGCACCATCATTTTGTCAACTCCGAAAACTCCAAATACGCCGAAAAGGGAATTGACCACGACTAAATTTATGCAACGAGCGGCAAATAAGAAACAACAAACTCGAGAAGAAGCAATAAACCAAGGTTTTGAAAGTTCCGATTTTTACGTTCCGATTTCGGTTCTCCGATTTTCGGGATGTTACGGTTAGGATCGGCTCAGAGTCAGTATCGGCTTGGAGTTCTACATCAGTTGATGGAGGATCACTATCTCCAGCAGTCGGATTCTTGTTAGATTTGGTTTGAGAAGATCTTATCCAGAAGAAACCGAGTCCAAGGAGGATACAGTTTGTATCTATTAATTAGGAAGAGATTGTTAGTTTCCTAGTTTATCTTTAGGAAAGTTTGTTTTGTAATCTGCTAGGATCTTTGTCATCTCACGGGTATAAATATGTAAGCCCGGGGTTCATGTAAATCATATCTCTCGATCAATACAATTCGGCGCATCGCCACTCTTTTACTCTTCATTTTCGTTCGACATCCGGCGAAGCTTGGCATCCGGCGCTGGGCTGCATCGATTAGGTTCGACCTCTAGCAAAGGAATAAGTCCAACGTTCTGCTGGATCAGGCAATCATATTGACTACATCGACGTTGTCCAAGGCTGCATCAGTACGTTCAATCTCTTGGATTGCTCCGGTTTAGTTAGCATGCTTGCCTGACTATTTATCATATGTCTCTATTGATCTAATCTTAGTATTTCAGTTTAGCCCTATCGGTTGTCTCTCGTTTTAAGGTTTCTGCCGATACCGGCTAAATCGTTATACTAGATTAGATTGGTTTAGGCATCTACCACCCTGAAAATCAGCCAAGGGCTTGATTGTCTAGATATTGCTTTTCTTTTCATACTTAGTGCTGCATCAGTTTGATCTACTAAGTCGTGATTAGAACCATAATCTCTAGCCTGCCTGTTGACTGTCACTAAGGGTTTCATCGGGGTTTCAGCCGATGAGTTATCTGGATATTGCATCGGCTTGCAAGGAATATACACAAGTTGGATATAGCCGATTGCAGTGGAGGCGTCATTAAACATTTGATCATTTGGATTTTATGAAATCTGACCCCCAGCCGATGTGTGCTTTAATCTTTAAATCAATATCTATTTTACCATGTGATTGGTTCGTGCAATGTTATATATATCGTGTTATTGTCAGCCGATCGCCTTTGTATATATGTCTGTCAAGCATACAACCAATGGATTCAAACCCTAACACCATCGGCTGGCATCGGCATCGGCTGGAATTGCACCATCGGCTTATTAGCCGATCAGTTAGTTTTTGGGTATCGGTATATCGGCCGATGTGATTTATGTTCTTCTTTTTGCATAACTTGTCAGTGGCAGGATCAAACTGATTGGCACGCCCGTGCTTCATCTATTCTAGGACCTGCACTGGAGCTAAGCAGATCTCCCAGGCCGGCGTGTTGATTTTTCTCGTCAACATATTTTTTTGGGCACGCCCGATGGGACTGTGTTTTGGACAGCGTATCTTTTTACACGGCTCGGCGGACCCATAATTGCCACAATGTATGATAAAGAAGTCAAGGCCGAGGAAGAACAATCTCTCAAGCTGATAAATGAAGACAGGGAACAATCTATTGAGCCGATGGATGATAAGACGCTTCAAGAAATGGTTGATAACGTCATTCATCGTGCTGTGTTCGATCAATCTGGAGTTTTGATGAGTACATTGCATGGTTTGATCGAGGAAACAGTTCCCAGGGTGATTGCTTTAAGAAGTCAGCACGGGAGGCAAATTGGTGAGCAATCTCAACACTATCGGCAACAGCAAAATTGGCTCGGGGGGCAAATTGATCGATATCAGTATGCAAAGCCGCATCAGCAATATCGGCCAGAGGAAATTCAAAGATATCCATCCAAAGAGGATTGGGCCGATATGATTGCAAAGGTATTGGAGGAGCAATTTGGAATTAAACATGAAACTCAGATTTCTGTGTATCGGCCGCCATATCCTGAGTGGTTTGATGGGGTTCCACTTCCAAGCCGATACAAGGTTCCAGATTTCTCCATGTTTTCAGGGCAAGATGGTATATCCACAATGGAACATATCAGTCGATTCTTAGCTCAATGTGGGAAGGCATCAGCTGAAGAAGCTCTCAAAGTTAGACTTTTTCCATTGTCTTTGACTGGATCGGCTTTTACGTGGTTTTCATCATTACCACCGAATTCCATCAGAAGTTGGGGCGATCTTGAGAAATAGTTTCATATGTACTTCTTTGCTGGGGTTAGCGAGTTGAGGCTTGCAGATTTGATATTAGTTAAATAGCAAGAAGGGGAATCAGCTAAGGAATACATTCAAAGGTTTTGTAGTATCCACAGCCGATGTTATAGTTTGAGCCTAAGTGATGAGCAAATAGCAGATCTTGCATTCCAAGGGTTGTCGACAGCTAACCAAAGCAGGTTTTTCATCCATGAGTTCGACAGCCTGGCTCAGCTATTACAGAGGGTATCGGCTTATGAGGGCCGGTGTCAAGAAGAAGAAAAGAATCAGTTTTGGGGCGATCAAGACAAGGACAATTTTGAAGCATGACTTCTCATACTCCAAAACTGGGGGGCATGTGTTAACGCCAAAATTTGGTAAGCCCCAAAGTCCTTATCGGCTAAGGGTTAGGATTGGCTCAGAGTCAGTATCGGCTTGGAGTTCTGCATCAGCCGATGGAGAATCACTATCTCCAGCAGTCAGATTCTTGTTAGATTCGGTTTGAGAAGATCTTATCCAGAAGAAACCGAGTCCAAGGAGGATACGGCTTGTATCTATTAATTAGGAAGAGATTGTTAGTTTTCTAGTTTATCTTTAGGAAAGTTTGTTTTGTAATCTGTTAGAATCTTTGTCATCCCATGGGTATAAATATGTAAGCCCGTGGTTCATGAAAATCATATCTCTCGATCAATAAAATTAGGCGCATCGCCACTCTTTTACTCTTCATCTTCGTTCGACATCCGGCGGAGCTTGGCATCCGGCGCTGGGCTGCATCGATTAGGTTCGACCTCCAGCAAAGGAATAAGTCCAACGTTCTGTTGGATCAGGCGATCATATTGACTACGTCGACGTTGTCCAAGGCTGCATCAGTACGTTTGATCTCTTGGATTGCTCCGGTTTAGTTAGCATGCTTGCCTGACTATTTATCATATGTCTCTATTGATCTAATCTTAGTATTTCAGTTTAGCCCTATCAGTTGTCTCTCGTTTTAAGGTTTCTGCCGATACCGGCTAAATCGTTATACTAGATTAGATTGGTTTAGGCATCTACCACCCTGAAAATCAGCCAAGGGCTTGATTGTCTAGATATTGCTTTTCTTTTCATACTTAGTGCTGCATCAGTTTGATCTACTAAGTCGTGATTAGAACCGTAATCTCTAGCCTGCCTATTGACTGCCACTAAGGGTTTCATCGGGGTTTCAGCCGATGAGTTATCTGGATATTGCATCGGCTTGCAAGGAATATACACAAGTTGGATATAGCCGATTGCAACGGAGGCGTCATTAAACATTTGATCATTTGGATTTTATGAAATCGGACTCCCAGCCGATGTGTGCTTTAATCTTTAAATCAATATCTATTTTACCATGTGATTGGTTCGTGCAATGTTATATATATCGTGTTATTGTCAGCCGATCGCCTTTGTATATATGTCTGTTAAGCGTACAGCCAATGGATTCAAACCCTAACACCATCGGCTGGCATCGGCATCGGCTAGAATTGCACCATCGGCTTATTAGCCGATCAGTTACTTTTTGGGTATCGGTCTATCGGCCGATGTGATTTATGTTCTGCTTTTTGCATAACTTGTCGGTGGCATGATCAAACTGACTGGCACGCCCGCGCTTCATCTATTCTAGGACCTACACTAGAGCTAAGCACATCTCCCAGGCCGGCGTGTTGATTTTTCTCGTCAACACTTGGGAAGACTCTAGAAGATTTGATCAAAACCAATATGGTGCTCAAGGATTTTGGTGGGAATTCGTTGGATGCCAAAGGAGTTTTGAATGTAGAATAGACAATGGGCAGTAAGACTATTCCTACTACATTTTTTATCATTGATGGGAAGTGTTCATATAGTTTGCTATTTAGGAGAGATTGGATTCAAGCTAATTGTTGTATCCCATCATCTATGCATCAAAGCTTGATACAATTGCAAGGAGACCAAGTAGAGATCGTGCAAGCTAACAGGTCAGTTAATGTTGCTACTGCCGATTTATCTATTTTGGAGATGGATGGAATTGATTGTTTATCAGAATAAGTGTGGGAAGGCGATTTCTTAAAAGTGTCTGATTATGTATACAACCAATTTTTGATGGAGGACCTCAACTTTTACTCAAAGGACACTGTGGATGATTTTGAAGGCAAGTTAGGACAGGGTTTTATGTCGACCGATGAGTTGGAAGAAGTAGATATTGAAATTGGTGATAGGCCCGACATTTGTGAGTGCTAAATTGTCTGATGATTTGGAAAGAGAGTTAGTTGAATTATTAAAAGGATTTAGAGACTGTTTTGCTTTGGAACATCATGAGATGCTAGGACTTAGCCGATCGATTGTTGAACATCGGCTGCCTATTAAACTAGGATATCGGGCATACAAATAGCCGCCAAGGTGATTCAAACCTGAGATGTATAATGCTATCAAGGCGGAGATCACAAGACTCTATTATGCTAATTTTATTAGGCCTTGCCGATATGCTAAGTGGATTTCTAACATAGTGCCAGTAATGAAGAGAAACGGAAAGTTAAGGGTTTGTGTTGATTTTAGAGATTTAAACAAAGCTACTCCTAAGGATGAATACCCAATGCTGATTGCTGACTTGTTGGGTGATGCAGCTTCTGGACACAAAATTATAAGTTTTATGGATGGCAATGCAGGAGGATATTCATAAGGCTGCTTTTAGATGTCCTGGTGCAATCAGATTATATGAGTGGGTGGTTATGAATTTTGGTTTGAAAAGTGCTGGTGCTACATATCAAAGAGCTATGAATTATATATTTCATGATCTTATCGGATTGCTGGTTGAAATCTATATTGATAATGTGGTTGTGAAATCAAAGGAAGTTGATGGACATTTAGCCGATTTACGGAAGGTATTGAAAAGAACTAGGAAATATGGATTAGAGATGAATCCAAACAAATGTACCTTTGGTGTATTGGCTGAACAGTCTTTGGGTTTTATTGTTCACGAAAGAGGGATTGAAATTAGTCAACGAAGTATTAAGGCTATCAAAGATATAAAACCTCCAGAAAATAAGACTAAGTTAAAATCTTTGATCAACAAGATTAATTTTGTCAGAAGGTTTATATCAAACTTTTCAGGGAGAATTGAGCCATTTATTTCATTGTTATGGTTGAAGGCCGATCAAGATTTTATATGGGGAGCAAAACAACATAAGGCTTTGGATAATATTAAGGGATATTTGAGTTCTCCTCCAGTTCTGATGCCATAACAAGAAGGGGTTCCATTCAAGTTATATTTGTCAGCCAATGAGACATCAATCGGATTAGTCTTGGTTCAAAAATTTGAAGGTACGAAGAGAGCTATATTTACCTTAGCAGGAGGCTTTTGGACTGAATCAAGGTATACCCCAGTGGAAAATTATGTTTATGTTTATATTTTTTTATGTACCAAATTAAGGCATTATCTTTTGTCCAATGAGTACACTGTGGTTTGTAAAGCCGGTGTGGTGAAATATATGTTGTCGGCTCCAGTGTTGAAGGGAGGATTGGAAAGTGGATTTTTGCTTCAATGGAGTTTGATCTGCGATATGAATCGGCTAAGGCAGTTAAGGGTCAAGCTATAGCCGATTTTATTGTTCAACATTGGGATGAGTCAATTAGTTATGTTGAGTCGATGCCTTGGACACTATTTTTCGATGGGTCTGTTTGCACACATGGATGTGGTATCGGCTTAGTTATTATTTCACCTCAGGGGGCAAGTTTTGAGTTTGCATTTACGATCAAGCCATATTATACAAATAATCAAGCAGAGTATGAGGCAGGTGTTAAAGGAGATAGAAGCTGATGCAATAGAGATTATTGGTGATTCATTATTGGTAATTAAACAATTTTCGGGGGAATATGAATACATAAGTGAACTCTTGAAGGTTTATAATGAGAAATGCCAAGAGTTGATGAAGAATTTGAAAATTATAACTATGAAACATATTCCTAGAGAGCAAAATAGTGAGGCCAATGATTTAGCTCAGGATGCATCGAGTTATAAGCCGATGTTGAAGGATGTCGAGATAGAAGTTGCTAGTTTTGATGCCGATGATTGAAGATATGAAATTGTTGAATATTTTAAGAACCCTACTCAATCGGCCTCAAGGAAATTGAAGTACAAAGCCCTTAAATATGTTTTGCTTGATGATGATTTATATTATCAGACGATTGATGGTGTTTTGCTTAAATGTTTGAATTTGGAGGAAGCTAAAGTTGTTATGTGTGAAATACACGAAGGGATTTGTGGAACACATCAATAGGCTCATAAATTGGATGGTTACTTTGTAGAGTTGGGTATTTTTGGCCGACAATGCTGAAAGATTGTTTCAGATATTATAAAGGATGTCAGGATTGTCAGAAGTTTGGAGTAGTTCACTATAAATCCCATTATCAAGCCATGGTCGTTCAGAGGTTGGGGAATTGATATGATCAGCCAGATTAATCCACCATCGAGCAAGGGATATAAATATATTCTGGTGGCTACAGATTATTTTATGAAGTGGGTTGAAGCAATTCATTTGAAGAAAGTTGATTCTAAAGATGCCATTGAGTTTGTTAAGGAGCATATAATATATCGGTTTGGAATTCCATAGACTATAACTGCAAATCAGGATTCTATTTTTATATCGGATGAGTTTGTTCAATTTGCCGATAGTATGGGAATTAAGTTGTTGAATTCATCTCCTTATTATGCACAAGCCAATGGTCAGGAAGAGGCATCAAACAAGAGCATGATCAAGTAGATTCAAAGGAAAAGCGTAGAGAAACCTAAAAAGTGCCACACTACTTTAGCCGATTCACTGTGGGCATATCAGATGGCTTGTCATGGAGCTACACAAGTACTGCCCTATCAACTAGTATATGGGCATGAAGCTATTTTACCTTGGGAAACTAACAATGGGCTCAAGACAGATTTCATTACAAAATAAGCTATTGGCCGATGATTATCATAACTTGATGGTTGATGATTAGAAGATTTGGCACAAATCAATTGCGTGCTTTGGAGAAAATTAAGAGAGACAAAGAAAGGGTTTCAAGGCATTATAAAAAAAAGTTGTGCCAAAGTCTTTTGAAGAAGGGGAACCTATTTGGAAGTTGATATTGCCAATAGGGGCAAAGGATAATAAGTTTGGAAAATAGTTGCCTGATTGGGAAGGACCCTTTCGCATCAAAAAATGCTTATATACTGGAAGGATTAGATGGAGATGTTTTTGGCAAAGCACTTAATGGAAAATATTTGAAGAAGTACTACCCAAGTGTTTGGATTAATTCATAATTGATTGTTTAGCCAATGTATACATCGCCTCAAGATGGCTGACACATATATTATCGCCCTTAGACCAAAAATTCATGAAATATCTAAGTATAAAGAAGCAGAGGTAAAATCGGCTCGATGGCCGATAGACATATTACATAAGTATACTAAATGTTTGAGCAAATGAGTTTTTGGAGCTAGAGTTTGAAGATTTAGACTATTACATCAGCCCAGGTAATTCTGAATTGTCGATATTGCACGCAGACAGATTTGGTCAACTTCTTCAATGATACGCATATCATCGGCTTCGGAGCCTAGGATCGGCTTCAAGGTCATGTTGAGGGTTGCCAAGTGTTTGGCTGATGCTTTCAATTTGGATTTATGTCTTCAATGGCTTTTGGGAAATCAGCTAGCTTTTGCTCAGCTTCGGTGATCTTTACACGTGTTTGCCTCAACCTGACAAAATGATCGGCTTCTTCTTGTTTTAATTCATCGAGTTCTTTCTGAGTTGCTTCAGGGCTGACAGTCAGCTCATCAAGTTTGGTTTTGTTGTCATTGACTTGTTGGCGGCTGGTTTGAATAGCTGACTCTACGGATTGGCGCTCAAGACGATCAGATAGTCTTTGTTTTGCTCTTTGAAGCTTGAATTGATGTTGTTCAAGGAAGACTACTGGGGAGATGATGTCATTGAAGGGTTACGCGGAGGCTACGATAGCATAAAACAAAATTTTTCTACCGCGCAAACCAGGAAAACTTGCAAGTAAGGGCCGATAGATCGTTACCGATTGGAGTAGAGTGCAGCGGACTAGCCAATCAGGGCTATCCGATCTGGAACAATGATGGCCGATGACAGCCGATTCCTGGGGACAGCCGATTCACCAATTAGCCGATTCGCCGATGCCGCAGCCGATCCAAGTCGTCCGACCACGTTCTCGCGCCTCGCTCCAATGCGCTCGACCTTAGCCGATTCCACCAAAGCCGATCGATCCGCTGCAGCCGCGCTTGCGTCGTTGATCTGCCGCAGTCGCCTCGCTCCGATTACAGCCAATTCGTAGCCGATCAATAGTGTCGCAACGTACTAGCGCCTCTACCGGTATCCACATGTCCGGGGACAGAACGCCGAACACCCGTGTGCTAGCACACGATGCAAGGCTAGGGTTTGGCTCGAAAGTGGGGACGGTTTCCGTGGAGATTGATCTCGGCGCAATGCAATTTGATACCGCAACTCTCCACCCCTAGCCCCTTTATATAGAGTTGGCCGACTGAGACTAGTGGCCGATCAGGACTCTATTTTGAATCGGATCCCATCCGAATCTCATAGAGTTGGCCGCCCATACATCGTAAGCCCATAGGACTCTATCCGATTGGATCCCTATCCGATCGAGCCGTATTCGAGTCCATCTCGAATATCTATTCTATCCCCTTAAGCACGCGACCCTGTAGGTTCAGGTATACTTGGTTTCGGCTCGAGTCTAACTCAGCCGAATTGTCAACAGCGGCGCCTAGCAGCACATATTAACACCATAGCATACAAGAATATAATATCGGCTCTGAACCTGTAATGTGTACACAAATCCCTTTGCTTCACGATACCAATTAAGCTATAGGCAAGATGTGTGTCATCCCTTCAATAGCTTAACCATTCACTCGAACCGTATTGGTTTATCTGTCTGTTGATTGACTCCTCAATTAACTTAGCATGGCCATGCATTTCCACAATCCATTACCTCGAGGGGCCCAGAGATATCTCTCCAAAGGAAGGGCAAATTCCATCTTGATCACTCACATCCCACTCCATGTTTCATAGCAAACCCGAAAACTACTTTTATAACTACCCAGTTACGAAATAGCGTTTGGTAGTCCCAAAGTAGGCTACTACACATGTTGGAATCCATGATGATCTCAGGTCTAAGGACTTTGTACCAACACTACCTGAGACCAATTAATGGCACATTAATTCCTGTAGTGTCTCACGGTGGGTCTATCCAACAATGTGTTCTCTAACATATGTGTCCATGTTTATTGATTTGGTATCTCCATACCCATGATCTATGAGACATGATCATCAATCAATAAACATGCCGATCTTAGAGTCATATTTGTTCCAATAATATGACATGTGATCAGGGATCATTTAGAAATAGATTGCATAAAGAGTCTCATAAATAAGTCACGTACTTATTGATGAATACAAGATGTTTATTTCATGGAACTGAATAACACGTTATTCATTTATACATAAACATTGACCATGATATCCAACATCTCCATGTTGCCTCTAGGGCATATCACTAACAGTCATTGAGCTCATCAAGGAGTAGATATTGTATCGCTTGGAATATGGTTCTGATCGGGCCACAATCTGTTACTAAGGTATCTAAAGAAGAATTGAGTTGATCAACTATGTCTTGTAGCCTTGCTCTTAGATCTTCAGAGATAGGAGATTTTGTTTTGCTAGTGGTTTCTTCATCATCCTCATCAAGAAATTGCCTTATGTTAAAGGAGAACATATAGGCTAAGTTCTACAAAAGAAAATATGAGCCAAAAGTTGAGTGGGAATTTATTCTTACTTGTGAGGCAGCAGCAATTGCTTCTTCTTTATGATGTTTGCTGGCAGGAAGAGTGTGTTCACTTGAAGCGAACTGATGAGGGGAAGCTGATGGAGTTTTGGGCTGAAATAATATAAGTGTTAAAAGTATCATTGGTTGAGTAAGTATCGATTGAGAAGTTTAAATATTGATGAAAATTGAGAAGATTTACTAATGCAACTGGAGAGGCATGAGGACTTGAAGATAACAATGGCATGGGAAATGTTTGTCCTTGGCTAAAGCTAATCCTCTTTTAGTCTGCAAGAAAGGGAGCAAGTGTTATTGAATTTCAAGGTGATTGAAGAATAAATGAGGGAAGTTATGTTAGTGATATGCCCTAGAGGCAACATGGAGATGTTGGATATCATGGTCAATGTTTATGTATTTCTGAATAAAGTGTTATTCAGTTCCATGAAATAGACATCTTGTATTGATCAATAAGTACGTGACTTATTTATGAGACTCTATATGTATGAATCTATTTCTAAATGATCCCTGGTCATATATCATATTAATGGAACTAATATGATTCTAAGATCGACATGTTTATTGATTGATGATCATGTCTCATAGATCATGGGTATGGAGATACCAAATCAATAAACATGGACACATGTGTTAGAGAACACATTTTTGGATAGACCCACCATGAGACACTACAGGAATTAATGTGCCATTAGTTGGTCTCAGGTAGTGTTGGTACAAAGTCCTTAGACCTGAGATCACCATGGATTCCAACATGTGTAGTAGCCTACTTTGGGACTACCAAACGCTATTCCGTAACTGGGTAGTTATAAAGGTAGTTTTCGGGTTTGCTATGAAACATGGAGTGGGATGTGAGTGATCAAGATGGGATTTGCCCCTCCTTTGGGAGAGATCTCTGGGCCCCTCGAGGTAATGGATTATGAAAATGCATGGCCATG
Source organism: Oryza australiensis (assembly GCA_019925245.2). Taxonomy (NCBI): domain Eukaryota; kingdom Viridiplantae; phylum Streptophyta; class Magnoliopsida; order Poales; family Poaceae; genus Oryza; species Oryza australiensis. The sequence goes on along the minus strand of JAIFGZ020000326.1, from coordinate 1,803,449 downwards.
CTAAGTTGATTGAGGAGTCAATCAATAGACAGATAATCAAATACGGTTCGAGTGAATGGTTAAGCTATTGAAGGGATGGCACACATCTTGCCTATAGCTTAATTGGTATCGTGAGGCAAAGGGATTTGTGTACACATTACAGGTTCAGAGCCGATATTTTATTCTTGTATACTATGGTGTCAATATGTGCTGCTAGGCGCCGATATTGACAGTCCGTGAGTTGGACTCGAGCCGACGATCGGCTAAGTTAGACTATAGCGAAACCGAGTATACCCGAACCTACGGGTCGTACGCTTAAGGGGATAAGAGCATGCATTCGAGTTGGACTCGGAAACGGCTCGATCGGATAGGGATCTGACCGGATAGAGTCCTATGGTCTTACGACGTATGGGCGGCCAACTCTATGAGATTCGGATGAGATCCGGTTCAAAATAGAGTCCTGATCGGCCACTAGTCCCAGTCGGCCAACTCTATATAAAGGAGTGAGGGGTGGAGAGCTGACGTACGTCAATTGAAGTCAATTGCGCCGAAATCAATCTGATCACACGCGGCTTTAGAAGTCGGTGAGATCAATCTCCACGGAATCCCTCCCCACTTTCTAGCGAAACCCTAGCCTTGCATCGCGTGCTAGCACACGGGTGTTCGGCGTTCTGTTCCCGGACGTGTGGATACCGGGAGAGGTGCTGCTATGTTGCGCGCTGTTGATCGGCTACGAATCGGCTGTGGTGGAATCGGCTGCGGTCGAGCGCATCGAAGCGAGGCGCAAGAACACGGTCAGACGACTCGGCGAATCGGCTACATCGGCGAATCAGCTGATTGGCAAATCGGCTGTCCCCGGGAATCGGTTGTCGGCTCGCGAGAATCGGCTACACTATTCCGGATCGAATAGCCCTGATTGGCTGTTTCCGCTGCACATTCCAATCGGTAATGATCTATCAGCCCTTACTTGCAAGTGTTCTTGCTTTGCGCGGTAGAAAAGTTTTTTGTTTTCGGCTAGCGTAGCCTCCGCGTAATCCTTCAAGTTATGAGTCTTACTTCGACTTTGCGAAGTGCTCTACATTTGCGTGGAGGCGATGGAGGTTGATCGTCAGCTTCACTACCTTGGTCATCAGGATTTGCCACTTCAGTATCGACTGCTTCTTGTTCTTTATCGGTCGGTTCATCATCGCTCATAGCATATATGGCTTCATCAACTTCTTCTTCCATTACTTGGTCTTTCAGGTATTGATCAACATCTGGATCAATTGGGGAAAGTTCATCATCGGTTGCTTTTTTTGGTTTGATAGGATTGGGCTTCTTAGTGGTCTTCCTGGTGGATTGCTTGTGCTTAGCTGGAGCTCTAGGGATTGGGTCTCTAATTTGACCATGAAGCAAAGACCCTACCGGGGGGCAGCAAAGCCGATGATGGATAGAGTAATACCTTCTCCATATGGCATAATGGCTGGTGCATATACAATCGGCTGACCACTATTACTTTTAGAAGGTGGAGGAGAGCCAGCATCCTGCAAAACAAAGTATGTGAATATATTGATGGGTGAGAGTTTGGAAAATAGTTAGAAGGAAGAAATTGAACTTACTTGGGGGCTGATGAAAGGCATGATGGTGGTCAGATAGAAGCTTGATGATAGGTGAAAAAGATGTTTTTTCATTCACTCCACCATTGGTCAAATAGTAAATTTCTTGGGAGATGAAGACTGATGTCTTCAAAAGATCCTAGGGTGGGGCCTTCAAGAGTGAGGACTTTGTTCATCAATAGGGCCGATGTCACAATGCCTCTAGTCTGAATTTTTGTGACAAAGTGCAAGTCGATGGGGAGCTGACCCATACCAAGTTGTCTTGTTGCTGACATAGGATGGTAAAATTCATAAGATACTTGGACATTTGGGCCTTGAGATACTCCAGTTGGGATGATGAATGGCGATATGGCCGAAAACAAAGTTATCTCTAGAATAGACTTCATCATTCAAATCACTAAGTCTTTGGTCAGTTGGTAGCTCAAACACTGAGAAGTTGTCATAAGGAAACCAGATTATGGCGTTCAGAGCAAAACCATCACAGAACTTGTATAACCATTCTTGAAATGTTTCAGCCGATGGACCTGACCGGGATAAGCTGATACTGCCTGTCCAAAAGACATACACCTGCGAGTGCTAGGGTCTTCATTATCGGCATAATCAGTAGGAAAAACTGATAAAGAGGGAGAAGTTCTTTCAGCAACTATGGTGGTGTATAAATTCAGCCAGATCTGCATAAACCATCAAGGGCCTCCATGGTCCACAGGTTTGTCCATCAACAAGTTGCTTGTGGCTTGGTGCATCATCTGGTAAACAGGCCCAAGCAGATATTTGCCCAAAGGAAAGGTTTTGATCTCCACCAAAGCTTGAGCAAAATGCTGGAAGTTTGCTGTTCGGCCACAGGTTGATCCACAGAAGACAAATCTTTCTAGCCACAAAGATAGGAAAGATGTGTGTTCTTTTTCAGAGACAGAACCTGTTCTATGTGCTCTGCTATGTACCCTGACCAACCACCCATATTTTTGGTTTTTACCTTGTTGGTACATTTGATTTTCAGACTAAAGGGCTTGGCCAATGTGATGATGTCCAAGCTAGTGAGCATCTTGATATCCAACAAGGTGGGGGTCATTGGCCCTTGGTTGAACAAGAGTTGAGGGTATCTGACCAAAAGTAAGATGCAGCCGATAGCATGGGTTCATCTTTCTTCAGATCGTCTAGAGACAAGGCTAAGCACTAAGTTTTCCCAATTTCCTTCCAATGAGCTTGTTTGGAGGCTGATACTCTCTCATACCAATTTCTACATCCCTTGAGAGAAGAAGGCCAATATCTGAAGGTGGATTGCTAATCCGCTAAATTTGGCTTGGTCTATATAAAAGGGATTCTATTGGTTTCTGCGGTTATAAAGTGAGTAGGGTCTGTATCACCAATCAGCCCGAGGAAATAGTGGGTTGGTTCTTGGAGAACAGGAATCATGGTTTGCTCTCTCAGGTGCTATTAAAGTAAGAAAAGAAAGAGAAAATCAAAACATTAATAAAAAGGGGATCTAGGAGCGAAATTTATTGAAGCCGATATAGATTGAAAGAGAGAAGACGATACGAAGGAGATGATGAGAAATTTACCTTAGGGACATTGGAGGTGGTCGCCATGGAGCTTGATGCAAAGGGTTGGTTGAGGATGATTGGGGTTGTCGCCATGGAGCTACGTTGTCGATGGAGTCGCCGGAGATGAGAGGGAAAGTTACTGTGGTTTAGGCGGTGGCGAAATGGTTAATGACGTGAAGTTTCGAGAAGGGTTGTTGCTATTTATGAGTTGCTTCAGACGGTCGAAACAGAAACCCTAGGATTTTGTGGGATTGGAAAAGATAATTCCGTAGCATTATATAATACTCCAGAATTGGGGGGCATGTGTTAACAACAAAATTTGGTGAGATACTTG